>VWZW01006976.1:416736-507485 GCA_013397115.1 Edolisoma coerulescens | reverse complement strand
GAGGGAAGGCAGGCAGGCAGCGCCGGGCGGCAGCCTGCGAGGGGGGATTTATGGTTGGGGCCGCTGCTTTGTTGCCGCCGGCTTTTTTTTAATTTTCTTTTTTTTTTTTTCTTTTCTCCCCCCACCCCCCCAGTGTTGTCCTAGAGATGCTGGATGCGGTTTTGTTTGTAAAGCAACTAACCTGCCAAGTCTCACTCATTACGGATTAACTTTAAAGGCAGTTTTGTTTTGTTTTCAAGAGGGGGAAGTCTCTTTGAGTCTGGTGCTGAAGGATTTTCCAATATGATTTAAAAATGAATATTTTTACAACTCACTCACCTTTTGTTTTAAAATGTTAAGCCGCTTAAATTACCACGGGTTGGCAACCCCCGAAATAACTTTTTTTTTTTTAAAGCTCTTTGTGAGAGGTAAGGAAGCATGCTACTCTCGGTAGCTAAATAATATATTACCAGGAGAATTGTTTCTAAAATTGATTGCACTGTTTTCCAGATACAGTTTTGTTTACTAAGACTCCCCTCCTCCCAACAAGAACCATCTCTGTGATTCACTCTGCGGAGCAAGGGTATTTATTTATTTACTAATTGATTGGAGAGAATATACATGACATACAGTACATCAGAAGCTATGAACAGAGGACCTTAAAAACTGCTGGGACCTACATTTTGCTGTATAGAGGTTTAATATAAATTAAGTGGGATGATTAACTGTGTCAGTATCTAAAGCGCGATGAGGAGAAAGCATTGCTCTGCGCTTGGAAATCAAGGCAATCTCAGCTCACACAGAAAGGGAGAGAGACATGCACATGGAGACATTAACACACAGCATCATTAACCCAGCCAAGTCCTTTCACTGAGTTAACTCATATCCATGCTGAAATCTGATATTTAAAAGTAGCAGTGTAGTGCAAAAGCCCCTGATTTTTTTTTTTTTCTGATGTTCTTATTTTTATTAACTGAGCTTCACCAGTTTCAAAGTTACAGGTGGTATTTACTAGGGTTTACATTCGTGCTGTCAGTCAAACAAGTGTCACTATATATCACCGTGTGTTAAGAAAACATACTTTGTGATTGAAGAATGAAGTTGTGTTTGGACATGTATTTTACCAGTAACAAAATCCATTTAATTGACATAAAAAAACACGGCTGCTGCTAGTAACTTTTGGGTAGAGTCCTGCTTGTAGTCATAAAAATAACTCCAAAGAGAACAAAGCGCTTCAGTCCGGAGGAATGGCTGTTTAGGTAGCCGTGTGGGTGCCATGCTTTCACATAATGATTGTGTTTATACATGACAGGAAGCATCTGTAATCCACAGCTGCGGGTGCTCCAGCCCAAAGTCCTGATAAAATCTACACCTATGCTTCTGCATGAATGAAAACAGACTTCTCGAGCAGAGCAGAAAAGCAGCCTGCGTTTCTAAAGTTTTTAGCACTCCGTGGTCACCGTCCGTCTTCTCCCTACTTTTCTGCAGACCAGTCTCTGTTCTGCCTACATCTCAAACAACTCTTCTGTGCTCGCTCCTACTGCACTTTTTTGCTCAAATGCTGGCTTTCCCCCCCTGCTTTGGCCAATAGAAACACATTTATATTGTCTTCTTTCCCCCTCTCTGTCTCTTCCCCCTGCACCCCTCCCCATTGCAAGAGGCACAAAAAACCCCAGTGCTCGCATCCTTTTTATTTCCTACTTCAGTGCTCAGCACTGACTCTCGCCAAAGTGAGAAGCACTCTTTCCCTGAAGTTACCTTGTCTCAGGAAATACTCAGATGCCACAAAACCAAGGCTTTGTTAAGCCGTCTCAGACCAGTCTCATCTTTAAGTCCCCTTTATTTCCATTGCTGTGTCACACAGGAAAATCAAGGCAGAGCAAAGAGTATATAATGACTTCTTAAAATATTTTTAGGCTACTTCAGCCATCCTTTCTCACTCCCTCTGTGGAAGAAGTGTGCAACAGTTTAAGTTGGAACCGGGCAAAATGAAGTTGCAGTTAAACAGGACATGTAATGTCTACTACATTTCACACTCTGACCCTCACAAGTAACTACCTGAGTTTTCCAGGCATTGATGGAATCTGATTTCCGCAGTTCTGTTCCTTAACGATAGAGCCCATCCTTTAAGAAATCGCACTCCGGCTTCTAATTTATATATCCTGATTTTCTTTCCTGCTGCTGCGTGTGAATGTTCCAACACAGAAGACAGCTAAATAGGAATTGTGTCAATATGATTATAAGATCTTTTTTATTTCTTTGTTTTTGAGAAGACTGGGTTAGAATAATGGTAAAGGAAAACAACCGTCTTAAATTAATTACTGTCATAATTTGAAAAATGCCCTTCCTTTTCCCAGTAATTAATTTCAGTTCAAGAATTCAAAAATCAGCTGCAGTGAAGTTTAATTCATGTCTGTAAATGCACAAGAATGGAAAAAACATGCAGCTTTTCATAGGCTTCTAGCGATACACAGAACTGCGTGCATAAATTTCAAAAAAGGAAATTATAAAGGCTCACATATAAGAGAAGCAAAAAAACATATCTTGAATTAAGACTCTCCATTTGTTACTGGTGCATGAGTTGTATAGTATATATAGTATCAGATATGACTCACTTTCACTTGCTCCATTATAATAGCATATACAAATGGGAAATATTAGGTACCTAGTGAAAATGTTACGTGATGCAACTCAACAGCAATTTCATGATGGGAGTCTCTTTACAATGAATAAAATGGTTTCTGAATTTATATTTTTCAAATTTTCTAACAATACAAAATCTTGCTACAGTAGATTAAACAGAAAAACAACAGTTTATGAAATATGACCTCCAAAAGACTAATTGCAGAAGAAATATTCATTCCCAGTCCAATAAATCCTTAATTTTAAATGTCAGCTGCAAAACATAAATCCCTTTAATAGATTTCAAACTGTGGTGACAAAGTTATAATTGTAGGGTCCAGCCCACTCAAAATCAGTCCAATGCACTCGCTTTGCATTAGCCAGTCTTCTGGGTTTTGGTTTGTTTTGTTGTTGTATTTTAATCTCATCTCCGATCTTTTAGGAATTTTCCATTGCATTCCTGAGCCTGGTTCTGGATTACTTTTGGGTCAGATTGAATTGAATCTTGTTGCTATTCCTCAATAGATGTCTGGAGTGCAAAGTCTACTTGACCATAACTTTCTGTGTCGTTTACTGCAGGGTAGCATGCACATAAAGACCCTCAAGTCATGTGAAATAAGAGCCTTGACCTCAAGACACAATAAAATTGGTTAGTTTAGTTGTAGCTCAAAAGGTCACTTTTTCTGGGACTGCCTCTGAGGGCTGTTTTAAACTAATTATTACCTTTGATTTTAACTTATCGTTTGTTAACAAAAGAAAGAAAGGAAAAAATACAACCCCCAGTTATAATTTCAACAGTTTGACTGGCATGTATTTAACATTATGGACGTATGAAAAGACAAGGTCCCTACCTGAGGAGGAGCTTGCAGTGTAAATTAGACAGAGAGCACTGTGAATAATAAAAGCAGGCAGAGGAGAGATTTGTGTAAGAGTGTGGGAATAGTGGGGAGGTGCATAAGAGAAATACGCAGAGTTGAGAAATATTCTACCAGTTGACACTAATCATGATACTTTTCTTCCTTGTTCTGTTTTCGTGTAAGTATGGTCATAGTTTTGTTTTTCTCTGTTTGCTTGCTTGTCACTGAGCTATTCCACTGCAGAAGCTCTCCTTCTGATTTCTTTTTCTGTTCTAGATTCTAGTACTATAGATAATATAAGTACATCTTTGTTCTGCTCAGCCGTGGCAAATAACACTGAAATCCCCCAAAATGTTATATATACTTCCCTTGGCAGTTCTTCCACAGCAGTCTACTGAAAAGTATGATTCTCTATTAATAGAAAGCATAAATGAACTTGGAATTCTGGGCTTCTGACACTATTATCTCCCCAAAAACCTCTGACACATCTTTAGAGGTCTGTCTGTTTGTTTGGGTTTTTTTGTAATAAGATGTTTCTAAACAAAAATGGTGTTTGCTGTCAATTTATTTTTCCTTCTGCCTAGTTGCATTAGACAAACAAAAATACAAATAGAAAAAAAAAAGCCAAACAGCTTCTTTCCACTGTTCTTTAACAAAGAGAATGCAATACTAGACAGGTTTTATTCTTTTGAAGTGTTGAAAGTAGGATGCAATCAGAAATAGGACTATCAGAAAAGGTGATAGATCACCCTGAGAAATTAAACTGCAATCAATCAGTAGGACCAGATGGTATTCATCCAAGAGCTCTGAAGGAACTGGAGACCGATGCAAGCGAGCTGCTAACAAAAATATGTAATTTATCATTAAAAACAGCTACTGTACCAGAGGACAGGAGAGTGGCCGAGCGTGTACCTATCTCTTAAAAAGGTGCTAATGATGATCCTGGGAATTATAAACCAGTAAGTCTTACTTTAGTACGAGGAAGCTATTCAGACAATCAGTAAAAATAATATGCTTAGGCACACAGATAAGAAGTAAAACCTGCAATGTTTCTGCCTACATTTGCTCAACCCTCCTCGAACTACAGGAAAGAGTTAATTAGTAGTCAATAAAGTAGAACCAGAAGATACAATTAATTTAGTGTTTCCAACATCTTATGGTAAGTTTTCTGAAAAGAAAAACACAGCAGATCCAGAATTAAAATCCATCTATGTTGTAAGTATTGAATAAAAGAGGGAAAACAAACCCCAAAATGTCAGAACTATTAGAATTAGAATAGAACTAATAGAATTTTGTCTTCTGAAAGCATTCTATAAACACTGTCAGATTAGTACCACTTCCTCATGAGCTGGTTATATTAGAGGTGAAGTAACTTACCTATAATTGTAAAAGCAAGCTGTGTCAAAACCAGACTTCAATTCATGAGCACCCAAGTTCCAGAGCTGCGTTTAGAGGACTAGACGGCATCCCTTTCTCTAGGTACTGCAGGAGAATCAGTGGTCAGTTGAAGCAGAGAAAGAGGTTGACTCTGAATTGCCCCTGGGATCAATAATGGCAATAAAGATGGTTTTGTTCAACTTATTCATTAAAAAGCTTGAAAAAAAAGCTTCTGAAATAAAGAATGTAAAACTTGTTTTCATTGCAACAGTCACAGCCTGCTCTCTGGTATTTAAACCCCGTGCCCATTGCTCTAACAGGAAAATTCATGGGGGTATTTGGCCGTTTATTAAGTTAACTGAATTTAGACAAAACTTGAAGAAATTCCAGAGCAAGCCAGTGGACTAAGATAAAATGGTGACATGACGGCATGCAAAATTAAACAGACCAATGCTAGGGAGTGTATGCTGGAAAATATTTTCAAGAACTGATGGCTATTAATTAGCACAGGAAAATCTAAGCATCATTTACTGAAAATGCTATGCAGGATATTGCAGGAGCTTAAAAAACATACACAAGCAGAGACGATATTCAGTATGAACAAAAAGATGGTCAAACAGAAAATATTACTATGCAGTTTCATGAGCAAAAGCTGCATTTCCAGATATTCTGTTGTATTTTAGTCTGTGGATTATGAGCAAGACCCAGCAAACCAAAGAAACATACAGAGAAATGCAGTAAACATGACTAATGAAACAGGGGAAAGGACCAAGAAGGCAGATTTAAAAGAAGAGAACACTTAATTTAGAAACAGAAAGAGGTAGAAGACTTTTGAAGAGTTTTAGGACCACATAAAATTCCAGTTGATACAGAAGAGCTTAGGTGTTCCTGTCTGGTTTCTTGCTTTTTACAAAAAAAAAATAAGTGGGACACACATTTAATTGAATATATGGAGGTGCTTTTATTTCATCAGAATATGTAGTTAAATTGTGGGATTTATTGCTCCTGCACAGGATTGAGGAAAAGAGCTTTGGGGCAGTGAGGGAGTAAAAATTAGAAAATGAAAACAGAAGGAAATGAAAAGAGGAGGACTAACTCTTTGCCCTGTCCTCCAGTTCCCTGAGACTCTTCAGCTGCTCCTCCACACAAAGAGCACACGGCCAGTGATATGCAGGTTTGGGGAAAGGGCATCTCAGGTTGCAGAGGAAGACCTGAGAAATAGCCATCCCATGCAGCATGGTTTTCCCTCTAAAACCATTGCTTTTTCAGGCCGAAATCCAAATAGCTGCTGCTATAGGTCTGCCTAGCTCCCACGGCTCAGTCTGAACAGCCCTCTTGGTCCGGGCTAAGGGACAGAATGAGGCAGGAGGAAAGAGTGGCCAAACTTGGAGCCTGACTCCCCTATGAAGCCTAGGACTGTGCTGCTTGACATCCTTTCCAGCCCTGCCAGCCTCTCCACAAGCATGCAAACTGTACTCCCTGGAGAGCAGAGAAAGCAGTGGGAACTCGATGTGATTCTCCTTGTGGAATTTCTCAGCACTTTTTTCTTCCTTGGGATTTTTCCCGAGAGATCAGAGTATTTAGCCCTTACTTAGCTTTATCAAAGTATTAGACATTTATTTGATTAAGTATAGCATCTGCAGCCACACTAGCTAGAATAAAAATTATAAGGGCTATCAATCCTCATACTTCAGGGCATAAGCTGATCACCAGCTGGGGTCGAAAGGAAATTTCCCTCTGTGGTATAGTATTGCAATTAGGTGCATTAGGAGGGGGTTATGCCTTCCTCGGTAGCCTCAGGCATTGGCCAGTGTGAGAGGCAGAGAGATACCAGGCTAGATGGACCACTGGTCTGCTCCAATATGGCAATTCCTTTGTTCTTAGGGCTGCATGTTTCTGCTGCCGAGCCGCCCTACTTTGTCATAATGTCAAAATCCAGCATTAATTATAATTCTGAAAATGAAGGAATATTCATGAATTATTATGTTGGCAATAACCGCGTATAATGCAATAAAGACAAAAACAGTGTCTGCTGCAGAGTAAAAGGAAGTTGACAGCTTCAAGCACAAGGTGGTTTCTGTTTCCAGTTACCCTCCAGAACTCCTTGCACCCCAGAGTCAACACCTTTGAGAATAATGAAGTAATTACAATTTTATTTTACCATATTCTGACAACAGATTTGATTCAATAGTGTCTGCGCAGTTCAGACAAAGCAAAACACTCTAACAGTTTGACTATAAAATGCTGATAGTTTTTATGTGCTCAAATTTAATCCCCCAAATGGCATGATGGCCTTCTTGGTGAACTAATTTTAAATGAAATTTTCTTCTGTATTACTCTGGTTCCATCAGCGTTTTGATAGAAAAAAAAAAAAAAAGAAAAAAAATCCGATAGCTGCTTTATTCCTGTCATGTTCTTTTTCTAAAGCAACTCTCGGAGATGATTGCAAGAGTACATTAAAGGCATGCATTTTCGAAGTTAGTCAGTTGTCAAAGTGATCCTGAAGGTTGACAATCACATTTAAGACAAATATAGAAATCTAAAAGAAATGCTTACAAGCAATTCTGTATTCTGGGCAATGATTTGGTTTGAAAATGCATCCAGTTCAAGGGTTAAATGAAAGCAAAAGCAATCACTTCAACCATGTTTTTGAAGAAAATAAACTAGCTTGATGTAAGCTAAATGAAGGGGGTCTGTGACTTAAAAGGAATGGACAGATAGAGAAAAAGGTCAGAAGATTAAATTTTCCCTAAGGGAAAAGTCATTCTTTGGAATCATTAACCTCCTTCTAGGTCACTACTGAAAAAAACAGCAGGAAATCCTACTGCTCCTAGAAAGATGGGTGCATCGTATACCACCCACTGACCTAGCAACTCTATGGCAAACATAATTGTGCTTACAAATTCTCCTCCAGGCATGCTTGGTTTTACTATGCCCATTTTAAAGCAATATGATCTTTTAGCTGAACTCTGAAGTGTATCTATAAAGACAATATTCCAGGGGCTTGGGATGTTAAAAAGAAGGATCACTTGCCTAAATGTCTCTTTTTTTTTAAACAGAGAGAAATCTAGAAGCAGAGGTTTTTGGATTTGAGAGTCGGTCGGTGACATGTTTTATCCATTAACCATTTCTCTTTAGAACTGAAATTAATCATGGTCATTGTTGCGATGCATTTTAGTGACTTTCTACACCCTAAAGCACATTGCTACAATCAGCTGTATGTTTCAAGGCATCTTTTTGTCTCAAAGAACCTGCATCAGAGTGTGATTTCAAGGTTTCATTGTCAGCTAATTCTGCTGCCTCCTAGAGAAGTCAGAGTAAACAATACAGCAAAGAGGAGGATTGGGTTCTAATGTAAGAAATCCAGTCTTCCAGAAGGCATTTGGAGGATGTTCTGTAGCATTTATCAGACAATAGGCAGATGAACAGTCTGACCAGTTTCAATGGAAACAAGTCTTTTGTCATGATCAAGCCTCAAAATAAGCTAGGGAAACTACCTCTGATCAATTTCTACCACAATACCGTGTGGAAACGCTCACATCTTCATTGAAAAGTGACGTCTTTCTCTTCCCCTCTTGCAACAGAAATAGAACTCTCAATCAACATACATGCAAATCCGTTTTTGCTTTTGATGGAAGCTCCAAATCCATCAAGAACTGGCAAGGCAGGGGGATGCCTGTAGCTCTGCAAAGTGCCTTGTCTACTTGGAGACTGCATGCAAAGCCTGTATCGCACTTCAGAATCAAGGACTTAATCTTAAGAACTTGTATTACTGGAAAATATTCTGGCAACTATCTTAAAATCTTTTGTCTCTGGTCAGCCAATTTTTTTTCCTAAAAAAAAAAGGCATATTCGGAAGAGAGTTTAAACACAGAGAGAAGACTTCAGCAACTTAGACGGATGTTACACAGTAAAAACTATGAAAATTTTGGATCGTCTATGAAGATATCTCAAATCTCAGGCTTGCTGGATGAACACGGAGCAATACTTCTTCTTAATTTGATGTTGTCTCTTTCCATTCCATTTACATATATTAAAGTGAAAAAAGAAAAATACACAGAAACAATCACTACCAATTGACTGCCCTGGAAGCAGAAGGTGTCTTGATTAGCTTTAATTTATGAAATTGTGCATTTCATAAAATGCCACTTTTCACATGTAAGCAAGATCTTTGAAGATTTCAGAAGACAATGACATGACCCCTGGAGAATAAAGGCATTGAAAGAAGTAGCTAAGAGAAAGACAAATAAAGCATAGTTTGTGGAAATTAGCACCCTTTACAAAGCCTCAAATAGGACAGAATCACACAGAGTTCACATTCTTCATGAAAACCATGATTTTTACTCATGTTCGCATGACTGAATAGCCAACGAGCAAAAATCTCTTCCTGAATGTTAGCAGCTCTGTTACCTAATGTGAACGAGGTACAGGGGTAAGAATTTCCTGATATGTGCATGGCAAGAAAAGGAATCGTATGGCTCACTTGCTTTCTAGCCAAAATGCATTTCTGAGGCAGGAAATCAAAAACACATCACAAACCTTGCAAGGAGACTACACACGTTCACTCTGCCGATATTAGTGTCTGTCAGGAGGCTGTCAGGCTCAGGGAGTCACAGCTCCCTAAAGCAGTGCTTCCCCAATGTCTCCTCCCCAAAAGTGTGGGTTTGGATCATACTTTGCTAGGAAATAGTGAGGAAATATCACGGTGTAACAGCTGCTTAGACAACTCCCCAAATTCAATACAAACGGTGCTCCGAAACAAAGCGACCAAGGAATGTTGCAGCAGAGCCCTCAGCTGAGCAGCAAGATGCAAGATTTATTATGACACAGTGCAGGGGATATCTGAAATGGAAGTCAAAGCATTAATGTGTCTTTGCCTCCTCCCCCCTCCCTGTCTTCTTTTTACTTTGTAATTCATATATATATATATAAATATATATATATATATACACAATTGCTTCTTTTCTCAAGTGACATGGCATCTAAAATGATTGAAAATTTTAGGAGGTGAGGATTTCCTAAGATCTTTTCTACTTGTTTTTCCTGTGTTCCAGTGTTCTCTACCCACAGGACACTGAAATGCTGAAATTTCAGCAGTTCATATGTTTGCCTGCCCACCTCTTTAATAAAAGGGTTGTGTTTCTTTTCTGTCAACACCTATTCTTTAGCACACATCTCTGTTATCATTCAGGAAAATGTTGGCATAGCCTTTTGGGGGGGTTGTTCGTTTTTTTCTTCTTTTAAATTCATTTCTATAGTTGGGCTTTTCCTTTTAAGTCCCTTTAATTTCTGTCATCAGTTTCAACCCCAAAGTTCTCACTTTCTCAAGACAATAAGCTATTTTCACACATGTAAAAAGCTCTGTAAAGTGGAATCGCAGATGTCAGATTTATGTGTTTATGTTTTCTGTTTCTTTTTTTTTTCCGTCTGTCGCTCAGTTCAGCTCTCCAAGTCCACGATATTTCAGTGGAGCTGAGAGACTCCCTCAGTTCTTCTGCCCAGAGATCTAGCTTTACAAAATAAGCAGGTATCTCAAGCTACGTGGCAGCTTTGGTTCCAAGGATAAAAGCAACCGCTGTGAAATCCAACAATGACCCTGTGCACAAACGCTCACAGCCTCTCACACACGTGACCCGTAAACCAGTGCAGTTAATTTTCCATACGGTCCTGTCCCTTTCTGTGTGGAAAAGAAAAAAAAGAAAAACGAAAGAAGAAAAAAAAAGGCTGTGAAAGGTGAGTTTTTGAAGAAGAAATCCCTCTGAGGCTCCTCTTGCCGAGATTCCCCGCTAGGATTGCAGGGGGTAAGAGAAGACCTGCTTTTGGCTCAGTGCAGTAGAGGCCGTGGGATCTGCCCCCAAATCTGGCGGCTCGGTGGGATGCCGTGACCTCTCACCCTGGCGCCTTGGCAGCTCAGCCCCATTGTTCCCAGGGGCAGGGGGCTGGCGAAGCCAGGAGGGGGGTGAACATCGCCACGACTTCTGTGGCTCTGGGAAAGGAGATCACCTCTATGTGGAGATCTGGAAGATGTGAGCTGGCCCATATTTACTGATAGCATTCAAGATTTCCAGGGTGCTCAGGTAATATAAAAAAGAACCATGAAAGTTAAAGGATGCGCTCCCTGGAAGTGGCACGTACAAATTAATTTGCCTCCTCCAAGTACTCTTGCCTGCATGTGCATGAGCTCGTTGTATTCTCCCTTCAGCTCAGGCAAGCAGAGAGGCCACGAGTGAATCACTCTACCCTGAGCTCCAGTTACTTGCTCCACGCTAACCTGCAGCTACCTGCTTCTCAGATTTTTCAAAGGCTTCTAATTTGGCCAGATCGGGGTCTTTTTTCACAAGAACAAAAAAAAGCTCATTGCTGTCACCAAAAGTGACACCCTCCCCATACATCTCCCTCCCCCTCCTGCACATCCAATTATCAAGTCTCTTTTCCAACGTATGAGATCTCTAGAGCTTCTCAATGAAGGGTTTGTAATAATTCTTTTAACATGGCAAAACACCACATTATTCCCTAAACATTAATGTTGCATGAATGCGAGACTTCTTTTCCCCATGAAATTTCCTTTTTGATTTTACAAAACAGAAAGTGCAATTTAAAACAATGCTAATGGAGCTCGTATCTTCTATGATCTAAAATTATTTTGTGTGGTGCCAATAACTAGCTTGCTAAAAATGCTTGTCTGAGGAACCAACCTGACCTTGAACAAGGGCACTCAAGCCCATGCTTTCATGACAGTGTCCTTCTGAGCACCCAGGAAAATATCACACGGTGTTTGGCCATTTGTATACTGAAAGAGCAGAGTTCCACATTTCAGATCTGCTTAACACCCTATGCCACTCAAACACTTGTCACTAGCTAAATTCCCACCTATTGATATGTTTACATCTTACCCATGGTTCTTTCAGTTTCAGGACATGAACCATTTTTTTCCCTCCGTGGTGCTTCATCCAAGCACAAATCTCTGAACTCTTGAATGGCATGAGGTACTGGAGCATTTACTGGAGGAGAAGGCCATGGCACATCCAGGAAGGCAGATACAGAAAAGACAGATGGGCTCTAGAAGTTTTCGTGGTTTTGCACCCTCTTTGGAGGTGTGAAATCAAGGGGTGTCTGGCCAACAAAACAGATAACCAAGACAGGATTTACTGAGGAAAGACAATATGGATGTGCACAATTAACTCCAATAAAATTACATCATCTGAGGAACTATTTTCTTTCTCGTTGAAACCAGCATCTTGCAATTTCTGTCTATGGAGTTAATATTTAAAGACTACAGCTGTAATACACTTCAAGACACTTTCTTGTTTCATGGGGGTCTCTCTACTATATTTTCTTGCTCATATGAGTTGTAAATGATGTATCTGATACATCCACCCTGAAAACTGAGTTTTTAACCAGTTCGTGTCATTATTAAATCTCAGCACTACATTCCATGTTGACATCTCATAAAAACACCTCCAATGCCCAGTTTTCTGCTTGGGTGTCATCACTCAGTGATCATGAGAGCATGAAACCAGATGCTGTTCCAGGTCGGTGTAACTACGGTTTGGCTAAACAAAAATAAAATGGCTTTTCATGCTTATTGATCTTGATTTTTTTGGCCATTTTTACACTTCATTGCCTATAAGCTCAGTAAGGATGTGCTTTGTAAAAGGAACTGAAGTTTCTTTTCTCAGTGGATTAGACATTTCACATTTTAGTGACTCCCACTAACATTTCCATTCCCCCCTCCCAGAAGCAGCCCTTTCCATTGACTTAAAAAAAAAAAATAAAAAGGATTGATCTTTAAGTAATACATATGATATTAGTTTTTCCGTTTTAAAATAATCACATTATTGCAGACATTTTAATAGCTGTAGAGGTTGCTATGTATTAACATGATTCATGGTCCTTGACAGCAGTGTCTCTGAAAATCCCACAGGAATGCAAAATACAAAACTCCACACACGTTCAAATTTTACTGCCTGCAGCTAAAAGAGGGGAAAAAAACTTAAAACTGTTGAAACCCTTCAACTTTAAAAGCATTAATAGATGGTCCCAGGGGATTAAATCTAAATCTTAATGTGTAAAAATCAAGTTAATAACCACAGAGATTAATATGGTTGCATTTGATTATTGTGATAATGCAAACAATTAGTACTGCTAAAGTGAGATATATTAGCCTCCTACTTGCCCCACACACATCTGCAAAGCATTGGAAATAAATGGAAATAAAACATTTTGCTCTGAAAGGTTTTTCTTTTTTCTTTTTGCCTTTGTCTTATTTTCTCTGTAGCTGACTCATTTTTAAACTATAATTGTTAACATTTTATTTTTAAGCCTCTCTTTTTATAAGACTCTCATAAAATTGGTTGCCATAATCATTCATTCCATATTGTCAGCAAATTATGCATTCCTTGCCAATACCAGTAAATAAATAAATCTTCTAGATAAATGACATGACATTTTTCTTCCTTCTTTCTTTTAAGGACAAAAAAAATGCCATGCAAATGTATCAGCCTGAGGAACATCAGAACTTCTTCCTAGTCCACTGTTGGTTTAATCCAGAATGCCCTAGGAATGGAACCAGGCATCTAATCCAATCTATATTATAGGTGGAGTTGGAAGTGCCACCTATACTTAATGCTTGACACTTCCCATTATAAAACCCTTTTTTCAGTTGCAAGTAACTGTGCCAGACTTTTCAGTGTTCAACTAAAATTCCCCTTGCTGGATGAATGCCTCACTTTGATTTATTTGTTGTTCTAAAATTTTAGTGAAAAACAGCTCAGCAATTTCCAAGAACAAGATTATAGAAATTATATTATTTTGCCCACATCAAAAAAAAGTCCTTGCAACCATTCAATTGATTAACTCTAATATACCCATCCTTTGGAGCACAGACATGACATTTGGCATAGAAGAGGACCTGCCTGGTGTCAAGAAGGTGGAAGCAGACCGACTTTGGCTAAATGCTTAGCCTTTGCTCAAGTTCAGTAGACATTCTCAGGAATTTGGCAGCAATGTCCTCCAAAGTCTCTGTCTGTACCAAGCACACTCCAGCTCCCAAGCTGCAGGCTCCGAGCAAAACTTGCCGTCTTATTGCTGCTCCTAAATTCTGTGGTTGCATGTGTTTAAGCATGGGATGCAGGACTTCAGGGAAGTGGAGGCAGAAACCTGGGATTTAATGTCAATGATCTGAGAGTGTGGAAGGAAGACTGTCATCCTGGCTTGGCAAGAAGCGTGTGTGCCGAAGGAAATGGAGCTCAAGAAAGGCATCCAGGGGAGAAGCTTGGTGACTTACTGCCTTATGGGATGGTAGAGGGATTGAAAGCAGGATGAGGAGCAAGGGAATGAGAAACTGGGACTGGATCTGAGGTGGATAAAAAGTGAGCTGCATGTGAGAAATGCAGTGAGAAAAGCCTGGTGGTGGCGGGAGGAGGTACTGGGACCAAGGCTGCAGGGTCGGAAAGTGAAGAGAATGGGCCACTGGCTGCTTGTATCCAGGAGCTGGGATGGACCCCTGTCATCTGGGGTTATCCCTTATGCACCCAAGAAATCACCCACAAAGTGAGTGGCTCATCCTCTTAAGTGCTGGTGTGCAGGCAGGATAGCATCAGCCACCTTCTGCTACCTTGAGGGGCTGAGGTAAACCCTGTAAGTCTAAAGATTTCAGTCCTGCAGCTAAGCCACCATAATGGGACTTCTGTGGGGTTTTCAAGTTGTCTTTTTAGAGACAGCTGTAGGATAGTACATGAAAAACCTTTAAAAGATAAGTATCACACAATAAAGCTTTCGAAGTGTAGGAACAATTAAAATTATTTATGCAGCCCTAACTTCTCCTCCCCCCCCCTTTTTTTTTCCTGCAATATGACATGGATGGACTTATCTGACAATCAGTTAGGAAAAGCAGCAGTGAAAGATGAGCATATGATGTATCGCAAGGCTGGAGAATTAGGAATAAGCATGCAGGAGGAGAAGGGAGGGCTTCCTAGATTATATATTTGAATGTTGTCTTACACAGAGGAGTCTGTCCTTGCCTTTTCCTCACCTGCAACGCTGTGGAAACACCAAGACCAGGCTGTTCATTTATGGTTACTTTCTGTGTCTGGAGAGCATTTGGCTTGGCAGTCCAGCAGTCTCCCTTCCCGAGTGCCACCTGTGACTCCGTCTGAGCTGTGCACTGATGATACACAGGGCTGCTCAATGCTGAGGTCTCCAACAACCCAGGCTGTGGTGACTTAGCTTGACCCCCTAGAATTAACATGAATGCTGGCCTTATTTAAAGTCTTGTTGCCTCAGTTCCCCTTTTGAAAAGTGGGAATAACACCAACCTACCTCTTGCATGAGTGTTGTGAAAATGAATGAATTACTATTTATGAAGTACTGTAATGATGAGTGCCCATGAGGAACAGCCCATGAGGAAATTAATTATTCTATCTTTGGAACAGGGTTTGAATAGTGAGCAGTAAATAGGATGTAGGGCCATTACAGTGAATAATGAGAATGAAGCAGATGAATAGCATCCACTCTGTGCAGTGAATGAGGCAAGGGCTTGATGAAGAAGACAGGAAATATTGTGGTGGTATGGTGGAAGACCATACCAAGGTTTAGGGTAGAAGAAGGTAACTCTGGCATGTAGCAGCTCTGGAGTGCTTGGGCCCATGTCACCATCACCCCAAACCCTTCCCGGCTCTGGTGATGGACATGTGCCACACAGCCTAACGTGCCCTGTGATCTCACCTTCCCTCTCCAATGGTTCCTAACACAGTTTCTGAGTCCAGCCAGCCCCAGTCTCCTCCCATCTGACTCACAGCTCCAGTTTCCTTGCTTGGCCAGGCCCTGACTCAAAAACTGTTTCAGCTTCCCTCCCTTCATCCACAGCCATTAACCCCAGTTCCTATAATAACAGGAAAAAGCACATTCCTAACACAGAGACACCTTCCTCTGTGAAAATCCTAACGCAGCTCAAAACCAAGCGATAGCAGAGCTTCAAAAAAAGACAAGGTATAATCAGAAAATACGTGCAAATATGCACAAATATGCAAATCTACATACATTTTCTAGCCTCAGTAGCAGCTGTAGGTTTACAATGTCATCAGAAACTTTCCAAAATTGATTCAATATGATTTCAGCCCAGTATTTATTTGGAGTGATATAGATTAGAAATTACAACTGAAAATAGGATTTTTCCCTTCAAATATATCAGCAATCACAGTCACAATATCTGGCAGTCCTTATCTTTCTTGCATAATATTTTTAATACTGGCATGTTTAAGAAAGAGAATTCAAATGCCTGTTTCCTGGCCTTGTAGCTGGAGGGTAAATATATCTATATGGTACACTATTTTTTTTCATAAAATTACCTCAGCAGTAAGAACCAGTCAAATCCAAATGTAGTTCATCCTAATTTCAGGTATGCCAAACTTTAAAGAAATCAATGAAAAAACATCTATGAGTACCTTTTAACTAGCAAGCTCAGGTTTGAAAACATATTTTCAGATCAGTTCTTCATTTATTTCACTACCTTTCAAGCCGTACACCTCTCAAGATAATCTAAGACAAGGGATAACCCCAGGTTTCTCATCTTAGGTGCTGAATTTGTAGCTCGTCTCTGAGTGAGTTTCTTAAATTCAAGATTTTTTAAACGTTAAGTTTGCCAACTTTCAATTGTCTGCAAAGGATTAATGACTATTTTGAACCCATGGAATTAATGGTTCTACTGTGCTCAGTGAGGAAAAGAAACTTAAAAAAAAAAAGAGCAATGTTTAGGAAGGAATGTCTCTTAATACTTTTCAAGCCCTTCTGTGAAAGGGAGGGCAAAACCCCAGCTTTTGGCTAATGCTGGTGGGTGGGAGAGCCACCGGACCAGCAGCTGCATTCCCCCCTGACTGCTCAGAGGAATATGTGTAGCTAGTGCCACCTTTTATGCAAGATGCTTGAGAAGCAAGACATGAAAGAAAAAAAAGAAAGGGAAGGAGACCCAGCTTCATCACTCCAAACCTTTACTTCTGCGTTGGCAAAGAAATAACCAGAAGGAAGGAAAACAGCAAACCAAGCTGGGGCTCTTTTGTTCTTCCACCTTGACAAGGATGGAGCCACGAAGAATAAATACCAACCACCAGCAAGCATTGCAGCTGGCATAGAGCAATGGAGTAGCTGTGCAGTCAGGATCAAAGACCAGAGGGTCTTTAATACTGTGGCACTCTGCTTTCTGGTTGTGCACTGCAAAACCAGTGTTAGGTGGCGCACACGGAGCTTCATGTAACCAGTGTCACACAAGCAGTGTTCACACCTTCAGCATGTCAGTGGGATGTTAGTATTATAGGCTGAAATGCAAATTCATAAAACCTTTTGATCAGTTCTTCTTTTGATCAGCCCAGACACATAGTTAGCACTATCCCAGCCAGCCAATATCTAGTACAACTAAGATGGCATGGTCTGCTCCAAGCAGTACATTTAATCCCCGACCCTTGTGAATAAATGGCACTAATGATCCACCAGATCCATCTGCATTTTGTGCATTCCACTCTTGTAACACCATCCCAGCAGGCAGTAAGAGCTTCATGTTTTGTCTTGGAGTCTGTGAGGCTGGTCAGTGCCTTGTCATTGTGATGAAGGTCCAGGTAGTCCCAAACACAGCAGGCAGAAAGGAAGGATGTGTTGAAGGGTTTTCTGTCTCACTGCTAGTGACGGGGCAAGTCTCTTCTGAGAAATTGATCTCAAGTATTGTTGCAGCATCTCTTGGACTGATCTGCCCAGGAACCACTATTATTGGGAGAGGCTGTCAAAACAGACTTCATGGATGATCTCCAGGCTTGATGACCTTTGCTGTGACATATCCTGTCATAACATGGTAGAGAAAACAGACTGCTTTGTGACATTCATTTCTCTGGCTCAGCACTCGAAATGTGTGAGCAAGGGCACGAAGGAAGCTAGTCCATCACCAGGGAATCCTGACAGGGTGAAAATCCAGGACTCCTTTGTATCCAGGGTGCATGACCTTGGCATCATCTAACCCAGCCAATTCACCAGTCTATCAATCGACAGGTATTATTTACTTGTTCCAGTGCAGCAGTGTCTTGCTTGGTATAAGTGCTGCCAGTCCCTGTTTCATCCCAGCTAAACTGCCATTCTGCTTCTTGTGCTGCACTGAGGGTTGGAGCAGCAGGATAGGCTTCTTGGAAATGGCAAACATCCTGAATCAGCCATAAAGGTGTGCCCTGGCAGCTAACCATAAAATGGCTTGGGTTGGAAAGAACCTTAAAAATCACCTTGTTCCAACCCCACTGCCATAGGCAGGGACACTTTCCACTAGACTCTGTTGCTCAAAGCCCCATCCAACCCGGCCTTGAACATTTCCAGGGACGGGGTATCCACAACTTCTCTGGTCAACCTGTTCCTGTGTCTCACCACCCTCACAGTAAAGAATTTCTTCCTAATATCTTGTCTAAACCTACTTCTTTCAGTGTAAAGCCATTACCTCTTGTTCTGTCACAACATACCCTTGTAAAAAGTAATGCAAATTTTCCACTTGGAAAATTTGCCACTAGGAACGGGACACAACTGTATTACTGGCATTGGTTTTGGTTGGGTTTTTTTCTTCTCTCTCCCCTTCATTGTTCAAAGATTTAGGGACTGGGGCAATCATTCCTTTTACACTAAGCTGCCAGGTTGCTAATGCTCCCATGGATGGCCTCCTATGTCCTGCAGATGTTTCTAGGAGCAAAGTGAGCTTGGCAGGGTGACACCAGAGGTAAGTGGGAAATAAATCAGCCAATGGAATTGGTGGCTGAGGCGGCACCTGGAGCAGCAGCTACTGCTCTAAGCTGCGGTGGGTAAGCACCAGCAGGAGAGCTACAAATGCACCAAGATCTCTGCTGAGCAGGGTCCTGGGTCCTCAGTGGATGAGGGGAGGTGGGACAGAGTGAAGTACAGGGGTATGCATTGTGGAAATGAAGGCCGGGAGGTGACACCAGAGGAGAAGGTGAGGGGCTGGTTACGTGAAGGCGGTGACGGGCAGCGATGGGCAGCGGTGGGGCCAGCGGGCAGCAGCAGCAGCAGCGCTGCCCTCCCGCCTTGCCCCAGCTCCGCAAAGCAGCCCAGCACCTTCCCTCAGCAGCCGGCAAGGGCGCCAGCAGCAATGCCCCCCTGCCCCCCTGCTGCACCAGGGGTGCCTGAGGTCCTTTGGAGCTGCGGGGAGAGGCCACAGGCAGGGGCTGGGC
The DNA here is from genome assembly GCA_013397115.1 of Edolisoma coerulescens. Classification (NCBI taxonomy): domain Eukaryota; kingdom Metazoa; phylum Chordata; class Aves; order Passeriformes; family Campephagidae; genus Edolisoma; species Edolisoma coerulescens. The sequence continues at coordinate 488,443 of VWZW01006976.1, read as the reverse complement.
TCCGAGTGCCCGGTGAGATGATGCCGGCGTGGTGACCTGACCCACCGCAGTGCGGGCAGCCAGAGAACCCAGCACTGCTCTTCCATGGGCATGGATGAAGAGAGGTGCCTGAGTAACCTGGAAGGTGCTGCCTTTGTGGGAGAGTGGGGACAGAGCAGGAGGTGGCTTTCACCCCAGCTGACAAAGAGGAAAACCAGTGTTCCCAGTCAGGGTTCCCAGTCAGGGCTCCAAGCAGGTTTGCTGCCAGAAACCCGGCATCAGAGATCCTGCACTGGGGAATTTTGTCAGTGTCTGTCTATTTAGTCAGATTTTCCTGTAATAAAATTACATTTTAGGCACTCTGATTCTGATAACCTGGGAACTGGCAAATAATTTATGTTTCCAGAGCTGTTTTTCCTGATCCTGAAGGAGCTGCTTCCCCAATATTTTTCATGAACAAACCTTCTTTTTGTCTTTCAGCACTTTTTTTTTTCCCCCATAATTTTTAACTATTGTTTCCAGTGCCCTTCTCCCTGGACTATGCCCAGCCACAGTGGCCTGGGTTTGTAATTATGGCAAAAACTTGTCTCATGACTAGGCGATGACTAGAGATAATTCCCCAGAAGAAACACCTACAGAAGAATGCCATTTCTGCACTTTTCCTCTCCTTTTGCTTGGATTCATCAGGCTGCTGCTCATCCATTGCTTATTATTTTTAACCCTTCAGCTGTATCTTTTCTTTTGAAATGAAATAATTCTAACAATTAGAGTGCATTTACAATATGAAAACTGCTGTATTTACCATAATACTCCCTACAGTCCTAAAGTGGCTATAATTCACAAATTAATATCAACCTACTTGCTTATCTCTGAGTTTGTCAGTAAAAACAGTATGTGGGTCTGACTCATTCTGTACAAACAATGAAAATATCTGAACCTCTTCCAGCAGAATGGCAGGAGGTGTTGTGCTTCTGTGTGATTTTAGATTAAGATGCACCTCCACTGGAGAGGAAATGCAAAGTCCTGCACTCAGCAGGAAAAATTGCTGGAACTCCATCTTTTCTTTTGGGTCAGTTTGCTTCATAGCTTAGTGTCTCAATGGCAAATCTGGATGATGGCGGTTTTTAAGGTCAATATTTAAGATCTAGGGATTTAATTCTCAAATATTCATGACGTAATCTGGATATAATTAGAATAAGACTAACACATTTTCACGGAAACACAACATACATTTTAATGCTTTTCTTGATTTTCTTTTTTGTTTGTTTGTTTGTTTTGGGGGTTTTTTGTTTGTTTTTTTCAGTTGTCTGCATTAGAGGAGAAAAGAACTAAATACAATAACTTAGGTACAGTGAAAACTGGACTATGGCATTTTCTGGCATGAGTCATGAATCTCCTCAGGGTGAAAAGCTTTTCACATCACAAGACACATGTTTGACTCTGACTTATCATTTCCAGGTTAGGGACATACTTGAGTTCCTTGACATTCTACAGACCATTCATCATTTCCACCTGTGCTACTCTTGTTTTCAAGATAACTTTTTAATGCTAGTGAATTTGATTTAGGGACGTCAGCAAAGGAGTGACACGGCTTCCTCTAGCACGGTAAGTGCTGTATTTCAGTATGCTGTACATACTCAAATTCACTGTGCCCTCAGCCCGCAGTGTGGGCACAGAGGCTCCTACGATGTGCCAGTTTTTATGTGTGTTCGTGTGCACGTGCACACGTCAGGCAGCCTGGGCCACAGAGTCATGCCTGAGTCTGTGAGTCAGCTGATGCATGAGCTGAAGGCGAAAAAAATGCTATTGCTCCAGTTAGGAAGCAGCAACCATAAGTCACCCTTAGGCATTCTCGTCTGGGGAGAAGGGAGAATGACACCGGAGCTGTGGAACGACCAATTCTCCTTGAGCTGTAAGAGCAGAACAGCTAAGGTGTCCTCTGGGGAATCCTCAACAAATTCAATGGGTACTTTCAGCTGTCTTTCAAGTGACTCTGTGTAGCTGCTTAGCTGTAGCTCCTCTGTGGGACTGAGACCAAACTGTGCACGTGTGTGTGGGGGGAGAGTGTAGTTTCTATTCACAGCAAAATTAGCAGTTCCACAAGATAAACAAGTATTAACTTTTCACCTTTTTTTTTTTTTTAAGCTTGGGAAAAAGACAGCTTTCCTTTTTTTTGGTGGGGGGAGGGTGGAAAGAGAACAGTGGCAGAAGGATCCTATCTCTGCTGGCTTCACCTCTGCACAGTGCCCACACATGCAATTTGAAGCACAATGTGAGCATTGATGTTGTGGGTATACCTCTAAGAGACATAACTGTGATATTCTGAAGCAGTCATTAACATTTTGGACTCTGAGTCAATCCGAAGATCCACGGAGGAGAAATGGGAGTCACAAATATTTTGGTCAGCCTAAGGGGGTTTAATGTCAAAGGATATTTTAAACACTGGCATACACCTAACTAGTGTCACATATTACCAGTAGTATTGCATCAGTGACCTTAATCCTAGTAATAACTAACAAAAAATCTCTTCCTCGGTGGTGTTGAACCTCGACACCCAGGTGTGCTTCATCTTACAGGGCTGCCTGGAACAGCTCAACAGCGTTGAGCCATGAGCAAGTGAGCAAGAAACCAAGGGGATCACCTGGTGAGGGGGAGCCTATTTATCCTGATGAGTTGTAATAATATGGTTGGAACTTGTAGATCTCTCTTCTTCTTCTTCCAGCCAGCAATGCTTCTTGTGCACCAGCTGCCATCTGTGGTATAAAGGGGAGCCACTGGGCTCTCCAATGGTTATACCGATGCTTAGACTCAGACTGCGTCCAGGATCAGGCCAAGGCTGCTTCAGGGACCCAGGATGCATAATTTCTGGCTCCCACACAGCCTTCACCTGCAAAGCTCTGAGCAGAGTCCAAAATATATTTTGCATACAAATTAATGAGATACATTTATAGCACCCCTTAGACAGCTTTATTCTGTTAGTGCTTACCTTTATTACTGTGTAACATACTCAGCTCTCATTGTCATAAATTGTGCTCTACTTTTGAAGGGGGAGAATAATTCCATATAAAACATAAATAAATATGAGGAACAAAATGTTGTCAATTCCTACGTGGCTACCAAAAAAATGGCAAAGTCATCCCATACATACGTAAAACCTCAGTTCCTGACACCTTGTAATTAAAATCTTCCATCCAACTTTGGCATGCCCAAAGTCAGCAGACTTGGGAACATCCCTGTGCCGCACGTGTGCATGAGGTAGTAGGATAGGACATGGACCACTGCATCTTAGGGGCTTCCACAAACTTAGAAGCCTCAGGGAATGATGCTGTTGTGGCCTTGAAATCATCTGTACAAGCTAAGTTTTATCTTCAGCAATGTCCAGATGATTCCAAAGATAGGTAGCACAGTTAAAAACAAATGGGTAAAAAACCAGCTCTCCTCTGCACTTGGCCAACTTAACCTGTGGGTTTCTGCTCTGTGATATGAAAGTGTCCACGGTGTTGGCAGGATGTTTGCAGTGTTTGCTTTTGTGCATTTTCATACACACATATTTAACAGCCAAGGGCCAGTGGTTCTCACTGTGCCCAGGCCAGTGAGGTATCGCTCTGCCTGTCTTGACTCCAATTTGTACGGGACTCAGTGATGGCAGGAGCACTGCTCTGCTGCCTCGCCAGCCCCTACTCGTCTCCACTAAATCACAAGTTGCGTCCCAGCAGATTAAGGTAAATTTCAATCAACAGCACTTTAAATGAGTAAATTGGACAATGAACTGCAACATCTGAGGCAGGGTGAACACAGGCATTTTGCTGCTTCTGAGGTTTCCACCAGGCGGGGAGAGGGGCAGGGCACCTGGGGGTAACCCTCTTCCTTACCCCAATGTGATTCACCGGGGCTTGTGAGTCACAGCCATTAGACATCAGGGGAACATGTGTGAAGAGGTATTATTCAATGTGAGTGAAGGTTGCAAAATTGGATTCTATTGTAGGAAAGCTTTTAAGTTATATTAGCCTATGTCTGCGAAGAATTTGTAAAATATCACTTTCTCTAAAAAAATACTATTTGATCAAATTTTTTACAAATACACAGAAAATATTAACTACCTGGACTTTATAGGAGGTCTTCCAACACTCAATTTTTAGCACAAGCTCCCTCATTTTATGGAAGTTTCCCTGTACTTTGCAGCAGTACAAATTGCAGTGATGGATATGGATGCTGGAGGTGACCCACACACCATTGGGGACCCAGGCATTTCTGGGCTGTGTCATGGAGACCCCTGCTCTCTGCAGGCAGAGCTGCTGGCTGTTTGGCCATTCATAGTAGCTAGCAGTGAATGCTTTGAAGTGCTTCATCAAACTAATTATATTTATTAGACAGTTTAGTCTTGTATTACAGTCTTGCCATGCTCAACACAGGTTCTGCACTGTCACCGGATATTACACTCTCCTTTCCGGTCTCACAAATGTTTAATGATACATAGACAAAGTATCACTGAAAATACCCCAGTGCAGAATAGGTAGTCCTCTATTTTCCAAAAAAAATGGCATTCTTGGGATATAACATAGCATTTAAAAAAAAAAAAAATCTGTATTTCCTTACAGACTCACTATTGTCTACCATTCATAACGAACTGCATTTATGAGTAATGGAATAATTCCTTACATGTGAGGATAAATGCACGGTATTATGGCATAATCAGGTAGGATGTATTTCAGCAGAGCTTTGAGTAAATGAAACATTGCAATTCGGAGGTTATCTGGAAGATCAAATCCCCCGTCAGAAAGCTATATTGTTGCCTTCATTTTCCTTTCCCAACCCCATGAAGGCTTAATTGGCAGCTAGCTTACATTGTGATCTTCTAGCTTCTTAGAATTTTCTTTTTTTGTTACAGTTTTTTTTTAATGAGCATTTTCTCAAGGGGATTAATTATTACTTTGACTGGTATATTCATATATTTCTATCAAGAAGTTTTATAAATTACCAAACTCCTGACACAGTGTGCAGCTGTAAAAATCACAGAGTATCTGTAGTTCTTTCTAATCCCATTAAATATTTTTTTTAATCTGAAGCATATTATCCTCTTTGTTAAATGGCAACATTCAGTCAATTGCAACTAATGTCTAATGTGCATATGCTGTGACACTGCTTCAGGTTTACCAAAGCTGCCGTGTAAAAAGAAATAGATGTCATGGAGTTAAATGAGCTCGAATGAATGAAGAGTTTCATCACTGCATGGGCATCATTTCTGCAGAGAGAATGCCCACTACAGACTTGATTTTTTCTACTTTCTTTACATTTTATGCAGAGCTTTTAGAAGCATGCTCACCGTGAGGCACTCTGGGGGAAAACAAATTTTCTGTACCAGTCACCAGATCAAGAGGGGGCTATGTCCCAGGGCCTCGACTCTGTCTTTAGACAAGTAAACTTCAGTTAGTTCAAGGGCCAAGACAAGCCCAAAGGCTTTGGCACTTACATAGCTGCAGACTCCTAAGGAGCAAAATATTCCATAGCTGTGTTCCTCCAGAACCAAGACCAAGTGTAACAACAACCACATGCCTGTTTGAGTCCATTCTTGATCCACAGGGAAGATGCTCTGTACCCTTCCTAAGCCTAACAAAACCTCTCTTTTGCATCCTTTTTCTTTTACTCCTTGCTGTCATTGCCTGTACTTCGCACCCTTTCTTTTTCTCCTGTATGGAAGCAACTGTCACAAAAGACTTTTGGGTTTATGGGTTTCAGCCATATGCATCATCATTTGGTGCCCTTCCCAGTCAAGGCTCTGGGACAGGAGTCTTCCAAGCCCTGTGTTTGGTCTGGTTTTGCTTGCAGTAAACTCTCTGTTGAGCTGGTCAACACAAGGAGGAGCATGGGCATGTGGGTCCTGCCAACAGCCTGAACTCTCCCCATCGAGGTCCTTTCCCACCAATGTCCCTTCCACAGGGAGGCCTGAAAGTCTCCAATGTGCATTAATGAGGAGGCACCTTGTTCCCTTCTACTTTCTCTCCTTTCTGACTGAACTGGCTTGCCAGAATTAAAGTTACCCTCGGTGTTCAAATTACAACTTTCCTAACAAATGAAAACAGCAATTAAGGCTGCCACTTCATTCCTAAGTCACACCATTTTGTCTAATTGCAATATATATAATACATAAGATCATGCTGTGCTGGGGGATATATAGGCAATAACCGAACACAGTGGCATGATTTAGGACAGACTGGCTTTGAATTTCTTTGTGTGAGCAGGTGGTGTTTCTACACTGCCTCAAATATATTCATCGTGACACTATAAGGTCAAACTTACCCCTTCTGAGGGCTTGGCTTTATTACTAGCCCACAAACTTCACATGAGGCTCTCTTTCTAGGCTTTCCAGAAGGTATTCCCATGTTTGCTCTCAGCTTGTCCGTCCAGTGGGTATTTACACAGGTCTTATGTTTTGAGGGACCTCCCAGGGCTACTTTAAGAAAATTGCAATAGGTAAACTAGTTCCTGCTAAGATGTTGTCCATCAGCTGAGAGGGGGTAGTCGTCAGTGTGCTCCTTGCCCACACCATCTGTCAAAGAAAGTATTAGCTTACACCCTCATATGCCTTATAATGAAAGAAAGGCAAATAGAGTGCTCATAACACCCACTTTAAGACAGGGGAGAAAGTGCTTGCCGTAACTACATGCCCTATTTTAATATAATCTCAACAGTATGCAATCCTCTAGGAGAAAGGCACTGAGGTAAATGAAAGATGGGACAGGCTGCAAGGTGAGTTTGCCAAAGGCTGATTGTGGCAGAGAAACTGGATAGCTTTCTTCTCTGAGATAACAGATTTTCTTGACTAAAGAAATGCAGTAGGTCTCATCTCTATGGACTTGTGAAAAGTAGGTAATAAGGTGCCACATGGGAAATTATTAGTTAAGCTGAAGAAGATGGGAATTAGTTCAAAAAGTATAACGTGGGTAAGAAACTAACTAAAGGGAGATGTCAACTGATTGTGTTGAAAAGGGAGATTCAGTCCTGGAATGAGGTTACCTGTTGCCAGGATGTGGGCTTACAAGGTTACTAGGACCTAGCCTTTATTTGTGAGCTTCATTTTGAAACTGTGGTGCAAAAAGTAGGACTGCACTAAAAAAAATTACTGGTCACAAGAATCAGTGAGACATCTTAAATGAAGAAAGAACTAGATGAACAGAACCACACCCAAAGTGCAGAATTGTGTACCTGGAGGTCAACGTTGCACAAACATTTGCCTTTCAGCTAGAAATGGCATTGGAAAGACTAAGAAATTCTTGTTGGTCCTGCTGTGGCTCTAAATTGGCAAAGGGATGGAGATGGTAGCCATAACCCCTACATAGATGATAGTTTCCACAGAGGTACAGCAGTGTCAGCAGCACTAGGACCCTCTTCAAAGTTCAGCGAGCAGCTCTGGGTGTCCAGGACCTGTCTCCTGAGAGAGGGGCACAAAAAGGGAACAAGGCACGAAGGAAAACAAGAACCCATCTGGCCAAAGGGCCACACGAAAACATCACCTGTACAGTCCACTAAAACACAGGCTGAAAGGGGAGCAAATTGTTCCCTGTAAAAACATCTAGGGGGTAAACGCTAGGCAAGAAAAAATAGGTATTACACCTATAGGATAACGTTGTCATAATATACACACACACACACATATATGTATATGCTGAATAAATCTAGGCTGAATATTAGAAGCAGATTCTAACCATGAAAGACTTGTGTTTCTAAAACTGTCTTCTGTCCAGTGTTCTAAACTGTATCTAATTTCCTTTAATAGGGAACCTGATCAATTTCTGAAATGGAACTACGTGACAATAATTGATTATAATTATCACAGGGGATACGGCTTAGTGACCAAAGACATCTTTTCTAGTTCTCTACTCCAATGAACTGATTTTTCTCAGTTTAAGATTTTATTTTTCTAAGACTGACAGACTCAATAGAGAAATTCTTTTAAAAATACATTGCATTAGTAAATAAAAAAAAGAAGTATTAAAAATATATCCTGTTTTACCTACATGCTTGTTGGTGATGATTTGCTCCTTGCCATCTCTGTGTAAAGTTACTTCTGTTAAGGGGATTCTTCGTCTTTTACCTCTGCCTTCAATGCCGCATTAAAAACTGAGGGCCCAAGGGGAATAATGTCATTCTGCTATGAAAAATATACTAAATAAGGGTGGAAATATTCATGGAGATAACTCTCCTAAATGCAGATACCATGGAAATATCTCCTTTTAACATTTGTGTCAAATGTTTCAAAGTTGGAGCAGTGCAACTTCATGCCCATTTTTGTCATTTTGAATTATCATATTCGTTCTTTTGCTATATCTGTACTAATCTTTTCCTCCCCAGATTGTCTATGCCAGTTCAGATTCCGACCCCACACGTTGCTGAAATGAGCCAACGTCAAGCCAGAGCTCGCACAAGGAAACAAGGTGGGTAGAGACATGTTGAAATTTTAACCTTTCATTGCTGGTACTTCCTCTAGTCAAAAATAAGTGGGAAAAATGTTCAAATATGTGATTTTAGCACAGGTGGATTGGTGGATATTTTTATACAAAGATGGCAAATTTATTCCAAAGGTTTTTCACTGTGTGCACTGTCTCCATGATCGGCTTTTGCACATTGGTGCGTGCTAATCAGTGATTAGGGAATAAGGTGAGCATGACTGGTAAAAGATAACTGGAGAAATCTCTTAAAAATTCAAGGCCCCTTCCCATGTGTGATTTTTCCTAAATGACTTTGGCTTGCTCCTTCCTGAGGTGCATTGTAGGGGAAGGGTTTGAAGTTCCCTGAATTTGCATGTCTTTGCTGGTCAAAGTCAGAATTCTTTGTTTCCTGTACATTATGGGAGCACATAAAGAAAAAAAAAACCCTACCCACTCAGACACACAAAGTGGGCCTAGGGCACTTAATATTTTATTCTCACGAACAAGCTATATTAAAAAAAAAGAAAGAAAAGGAAAAAAAGCAAAAAAAGCAAAAAAAGCCACCCTGTGATGTGAACCAGTCAGTTTGCCAGTTTGAGCTGACGAGCTGGAGTGACGGAGGCAAATTGGTTTCCAGCAGTTGCAAGAGAAACCTCAGGAGATGGCTGGCTCTGCACAAGCAAGCTAAGCTGTGCTTTACAGTTATGGCATTAAAGTCCAAACCTCACAGAACTGAGTGAGCATCTGAGGAAAGCTAATCAGAACTCCAGGTAAAGGACCTTAAATCTGCACTGCACAGACATTGACCTGGACTTTTCTCTGAAGATTTACTAAGTCTTGAATGTCCACAATGTATAGCAGAGTAAAATTCATTATACAGTGGTAAAGGTAATCAGTAGAGCATCTGGTTAAATTGTTCCAGGCAGAAGAGTGAAGGTAAAATATAGAGGAGCATATCAAGTTTTATTTCATATTGCTCTGTGTGGGCTGAACACAACCTAAACTGCTTTTCCTTCTTCATTTCTCAATCTTAACTCTTTCAAACCAGTGTACAGTGACCACATCTCTTACAGGATAATACAGGGTGAAGTATGAATTCATTACTATGGAATATACAGATCTACCATTGAATGAGTAAACCTATCAAATTTAAAATCTATGTGCACCGAAAAATCATTGTTTTACCACTTAATTTGATAGCAAACATTTATTTGAAAGAGGAATATTATTAGCAGCCTGCTTTCAATTAAGAATCTGTTCATTTATGACTGTTTTTTGAAGACTCAACATCATGGCTGTTACATAAGTCTCATCAGATTTTTGGCATAAGCATTCTTAGACCAGATGCAATACGGTTTCATTTGGGTAAATTGTCCTTTTAGTAAAAGACACAGTTAAAAAAAACCCATGAAAAAACAGGTTTGGGTTTCATCCCATCTTTCTCACTTTCAGAAAAGACAGAAAAAAGTAAATTTAATAATGAAAAGTAATGGTGATATTTACAAAGATAATGCTAATTTGTGCTGTGCGCTTGAGTGGTGGTGTGAGGTGAACATTTGTCTTTTATAACCGAAGCAGAACCATTAAACCTATTTCACACAGGCTGTCAGCCATCCGTCCAGTGGCAAGGCCTTTTACTCACAATTAAGCAGGCTACTTTAAGCTTTGTCATTTGTTTCACTTAAATTAAAAAAAAAAAAAGAAATCAGGCTTTGCTTGCTAAAATGAATCTAAATAGGAGAAATGTTTCAGTTTGGGATGACATGTCAGCCTGCTACAGCTGAAGACAGAGGGAAGAAATTTGAAGAGGCAAGACCAAATCATTTGGGGACGAGCATGAAACCCCACTGCAGAAACAATCACCTCCCTGTGCAAGTTGTTGGGGCTTCCAGATACCTTCTACAACAGGTGTGAGGCTCTGGAGCTAGAAGACCAGACAGCTGATGATGTGGGCGAAGGTCCTACTGGGCTAGTGGGGCCCCTAAAACAGCACCACCTTTACCCCACATCAAGACCTCCTCTGTCAACAGGAAAAGAAGGGTGGTTGTAATAGGAGACTCCCTTCTAAGGGGCGCAGAGGGCCCAATATGCAGATCAGACCCAACTCACAGAGAGGTCTGCTTTCTCCCAGGGGCTTGGATAAGGGACATAACTGGAAAACTCTTGAGCCTAGTAAGGCCCTCTGATTACTATCTGTTATTGGTTGTTCAAACTGGCAGTGGCAAAATAACGAAGAGAAGAGCAATCAAAAGAGACTTCAGGGCCCTAGGATGATTGGTAGAAGGATCAGGAGCACAGGCAGTAATTTCCTTGATTCTTCCAGTAACGATGAGTATAATTGATATGAATAGGCCAATCCATCAGGTCTATGCATGGTTCCAAGGTTGGTGTCAGTGGAAAAATTATGGGTTTGTTGACCATGGAAGGATCTACTCAACACCCGGTCTATTGGTACCTGACAGGACACACTCAGAGGGGAAAAAGAGCTCTGGTACAGGAGCTAGTGGGGCTTGTTCACAGAACTTTAAACTAGCTTGGATGGGGGAAAAGAATAAAACCAGGCTTGCCAGTGATGAGTGATGGGATAGTGAGAAAAAACTTGAGGAAACAAGCACTAAAGGTATCCCTTAATCTGCTTCACAAGGTGTTGGCTACACTGTACCACACCTGAACTGTATTTCTACGCTAATGACCCAGCATGAGGAGCAAAGAGGAGGAGCTGGAGGCTTTGGCCCGGTCCCAGAGAACTGGCTTCACTGGCCTAAGTGAAACCTGCTGGGAGGAGTCCTGTGACTGGAGCACCATTTTGGATGGTTACAGGCTCTTCAGGAGGGGTGGGCGGGGCAGAGGAGGTGAGGAGGTGGAGGTGGCATTGTATGTAATGGAAGGGATGGAGTGAGTGTATGGAGCTCACAGCTGGCAATGGCACAGTTGAGAGCCTCTGAGTAAGAAACAAGGGACAAACAAATAATGTGGCTGTCATTGTGGGAGTCTTCTATGGACTTCTGAGTCAGGATGATGGTGCTGACAAATTATTTGAGGAACTAAGGGACACTTCCATGTCAACTGCCCTTGTCCTTATGGGGGACTTCAACTTGCTAGAAATTAACTGGGAACATCACACAGCTGGTACAACCCATGCCCGAAGGTTCTTAAAAAGCCTGGATGACAACTTTGTGGAAAAGGTGCTAAGGGAGCTGACTCAGGAAAATGATCTGCTTCTTATCAACAGCGTGGATCTCATGAGCAAAGTGGAGATTGGTGGCCATCTTGGTCACAGTGACCACAAAGTGATCAAGTTTAAAATCTCTGTTGGACAACAGGGGAAGTGCCAGCAAAACCTCAGCTCCAGACGTGAGGAAAGCAGACATCAGGGAATTAGCAAGTAAGGTCCTCTGGGAAAGTATTTTTGCAGTTGCTGGGGTCCATCACTGCTGGTGACTTTTTAAACATCACCTCCTAAGGGCACAGGAGCAGACAATTCCCAAATGTCAGAAGTCAAGCAGGCAAAAGGCCAGCCTGGCTGAACAGGAATCTTCTCTTGGAAATTAGGCAAAAAAGGAAGGTGTATGTCCAGTGGAAGCAAGGTCAAGTGACATGGGAAGAATACAGAGATTCTGTTTGCCACTTTCTGGAGAAAAGTCGTGTGGTTAAAGCTCAACTGGATCTAAAGCTGGCCAGAAATGTGGGGTACAAGAAAAGGTTTTTTCAAACATATTAATAGCAATAGGCAGTGTAAAAATAATATCAGCCTGCTACAGGGTGAGGTTGGTCACCTCATAAACAGGGACAGGGACAAGGCAGGGATGTTTAACCCATTCTTTGCCTCTGTCTTCAACACAGATGACAGACCAAGGGGGTCTCGGTGCCCTGAGCTGGACGACCATGATTGTGAGGATGATCAACTCCCAGTCAACCCTGAAATTTTTGGGATCTGCTGCTCCAGCAGATGAGACTGAGGGGAGACCTCATTGCAATCTACAACATCCTCATGAGGGGAAGAGGAGGGGCAGACCCTGGTCTCTTCTCTGTGGTGACAAGTGACAGGACCCAAGGGAACGGCCTGAAGTTGTAACATGGGAGGTTTAGGTTGGATATTAGGGAAAGGTTCTTCACCCAGAGAGTGGATGGGCACTGGAACAGGCTCTGCAGAGAAGTGGTCACAGCACCAGCCTGACAGAGTTCAAGAAGTGTTTGGACAATGCTCGTGGTATGACTCTTGGGGATGATGCTGTGCAGGGCCAGCAGTTGGACTCGATGATCCTTGTGGGTACCTTCCAACTTGGCACATTCTGTGATTCTGTGACTTCTGACCCATACATCAGCTCTGCCCTCCTCCCCACTTCCATACCATCATCACCAGCCCCCTCAGGAGGGACACAGCCACCAGAGGGATGAGAGTGCAGAGCCAGACACACTGTTTTGTGCACAATTGTGTAACAGTGGAAAAATTCCTGTGCACCTGACCAAGGCAGCTCCACAGCCGCTCTTCTCTGCCTGGCTTACAAAAACCCTTTACCTGGAGAGGCAGTGGGAGAAGGAGAAAGCAGAAGGAATGAAAGGGACTCAGACACCCAGGCTAATGCAGAGGTTATTATCATGACTTTATTGACAGTCTATCAGGTTTGGATGAAAAATTCAAAGATAATGCCAGTATCATGTTAATGGGAAGTTCTGTAGTATGTATTACAGGCATTGTAAGGATGCCAGAGCAAATCCTCTTTCAATGGTGAATTGGGTAATCTGTTGCATTTTTAAAGGCCATTTTTCCTGAGAGATTATGAGTTTATATTGCCTAAGGTTGTATTCCATCATTACAAAAGTGCTAGAATCCTCCTTAAAATTTGTTTTACCTGTAGTAGCACTGGGAATTTTGTCTCCTGCACTACATTTACTAACACTGGCATTTTGACATTTGAGAGTTATCTTTTGGTTTTACATGCCGCAGGAAAAAATTAGAGACACAACTTCTTTTAATAATGCAACTAGTGGTTCTACTTATTCAGTAGCCTCAAGCCACTGACACCTTTCCTTACTTTCTATACAATCATCTTCATGTACAAAGGTCTACTGTTAAATGATTAAATCGGTGATCAAACTGTGATCTCTTTAACTTAGCTGAGATTTTTCTCAGCCAAAGGGAGATGTCACTTTACACTTTCTCCTACAAAAATTTGTATATGCTATATTCCGTTAGTAGAAGGAAATGTAAAGACAAGGGGTAAATGTAATTACTGTACACTACTACTGTGCAGTAGTCTAATATTTCAACCCAAAAATACCATGTATCCCCAACGTGTCTCTATTCAGCATAGATTCCCTTTTATTTACAGTCATTCTGAACCCGGGCTTGGCAACTAACTCACTATTGTTTTGTGAATTCAATTTTGAAAGAATTTAAGAGCTGATGTAACCTTGCCGGCCCATTTTTCTCTTACATTTCCCTCTGCTGTTCTGAGGAATTCTTTGTTGCCAGAAAGTTTGTGGAAAAAAAAGTACCTTTTGAGAAAATGGAAGAAAATATTGTAAGGAGTGAAGCTTAAGTCTGCTTCAGATTTGTCTGAGAAAGGGCAGAAAGGACATGCCCCCAGGAAGGAACAAGCCCCAGCCGTGGTGACTCACCGGTAGAAGTGATTTGCCACCAGGACTGATATTCTTGCATGCTTATCACCAACCAACATTCTCTTCCTCAGCCTGGCTTCAGACAAAGGATCATTTAACATTTCTGTATTAACTCTAAACATTCTCAGCATTTCTGGGTGTGCTGCACCTTGTAAGCCATCTTCTGTAGGATCTGAGGGTGTCTACTGAAACACAGACAGTACATAGCCATATTCATCTAGATACGAACTTCCTAGGCCCTAAATATTTAACAAAATACTATTTTAAGTAGTGCAGAGGAGGCATTCTGTGTGTTCTCGATTCTGCCAACTCTGCTAATTTTTTTTCTGTTTTCTTTCCCCCCGGACATCAGTTATTGGTTTATAGAAAATTACAGGCAATATGTTTCATTTATTGTGTACAAGTACCTATGCTGAGAAGAAAAATTCTAAGATATCCTAATCTATTCAAATGTTAATGAAAAAGGTGTTTTCATGGTCTTTTTGGAGACAATATAACAGAGATTTTCTAGTAAATTCTGACTGACTGCCAAGGATGTCTTGCCATATGAAACAACCTTTTGTGACATGAAGCTCTGTATGGATGGGAAGTGCTCACATCTGGAGGACTCTCTGATTTAAACATGAAAACTATGGCGTGGTCCCACAGAGAAAGGCTATGAATGTTCTGACCCCCAGATGCTTCTTGTAACCCACATCTGACCTAGCTGAGAATTAAAACTTGGTGCCTTCCATGCAGGCTGGAGAAGCAGGTGCTCAGTGATACAGAATTGATCCCCAGCATATGTTCAGTGCATCTCCAAAACATTCTTTGATAAAACTATGTGTTGCAAGTAGGGCAAGAAAGAATTTGTGTTGGAATTAAACCATCTGGCCAACACCTCTGCGACTGCCATCTCAGCTAAAGACTCCTGTAAGTGTACTCATTGGAGAATGTACTTCCTTGGGGCCTGCACAAGTGACAACTAGTTGTAATCAAGGCTTCAATGAAGTTTGAGCCTAAACTGGGGGCTATGAAGGTCTTTTAGACGTTACCTGGCACTACTGAAGGTGAAAGAAAAAACAATGCAGAAATAATTCAGATTATTTTGAATAGGGTATGAAATAGATCATCTAACACATTAATAAGGAAAGACAAGGAGCTAGTGGAGAGGGTCCAGCAGAGGCCACAAAGATGATCAGGGGTCTGGAGCATGTCTCTTATGGGAAGAGGCTGGGCCTGTTTAGTCTAGAGAAGAGAAGACTGAGAGGAGTTCTCAGTAATGCTTATAAATATCTCAAAGGTGGGTGTTAAGACAACGGTGCCAGATTCTTTTTGGTGGTGCCCAGTGACAGGACGAGGAGCAGCGGCCATAAACTAAAATGCAAGAAGTTTCACCTCAAAATGACTGAGAACTTCCTTATGTTGAGGGTGGCATAGCACTGGAACAGCTGCCCAGAGAAGTCATGAAGTCTCCCTCTCTGCAGACATTCAAAACCCACCTGGATACATTCCTGCGTAACCTGCTCTAGGTGACCCTCCCTTGGCAAGAGAGTTGGACTAGGTGATCTCCAGAGATCCTTTCCAACCCCATCAATTCTGTGATTTTGTGATTCTGCAAAGCAGGTGACAGAAAGACCATTAGATAGAAGTGAAAAAAAATAGCATTCAGACTACCTAAAATTATAACCTATCTGTGTCTCTGTTCAGCTCAGCCACTTAAGAACTAGGGCTTTTCCGAGAACTTAAACATATTTTAGGATTTAGCTCTGCTTTATTTTTTAATTTACAACATTCTAGGATCTGCAGAACATGTTGTGACAATGGATGTATGTGATTTGTAAAATGGTGGGCCTTGGTTAAAGAAATGGTGCCTTTACAAGGGAATGTTTACCAGGACTTGCACAGGATCGTGTAGCACTTATGTTTGATAACACGTTAGAGGTGGGGAGACTCATAAAACTGCAGATCTGTGAGATGTTGTAAGTCCTTCTGACGGTCAGGGAGTGTCAGTGACATGAGCCTGCTTCTCATCCTCTTAACGCCAGATGGAAATGCCAGAAATAAACAAATATTTCAGTTCTGTGTAAAAGTCCTTGGGAAAGGCCAGGACAGATAAAACATTGGGGAGGGGGAAGAAGCACAATGGAGAATGAACCAAACAATAAATGTGACCATGTGCACTGTGAACCACCTGACTAAACCAGATGCCTCTGGAGAGGAAACGGCCAAATACCTCTGTATCCCCTGGAGCCATCAAAGGAAGCCTGCAATGCAGGGCATCAGCATTATCCTCTCAGGTTTAATATCTGATGTGTTTGCATCTGTGCTGGGGGAGCACGGCAGAATTCCTGTTACAAGAGTACAATAGCTCTCCTACAAGCTAAAACTGCACCGGCCGGTATTGGGGCATATGCTGGACTCAGATGTGTCGGGAGAGGGCTTGCGATTGTTTTCCCTTCATATTGGAAAAAGCATCAAATGGAAGCAAACTAATACCCTGTGTCTGCTGCACCTTGAGAGAAAAGTTTCAGCCTTGTCTGAGACCCTCCGCTGTTCATAAACTATGCTGTTGGTTCAATTTCTTTCCCTTTCTGGCTCATTGTTATTTTAATAACTCTTTTATTTGCAATATTATTTTAAGACAGTGGGACAGCCTGTAAATAGCTTTACTGTATTCATTAAGTTTTCTGGATGAAAAAATTTCTAATAACTCTACCAATGGGTCAATTCATTCCCTACTCACAAGAGCTAGCAAGAAAGGACAGGAAACTCCCTCGAGGAATTTTCTACAGACAGTTCCATCAGGAAGGCATTAAATGTATATTTATCTCTTGCCCGCCCCTGTTCCTCTTGGAACAAGCAAAGCAGTTGGGATCTGGGAACCAGGATATCTCAAGAGATCTGCCAGAGGTCAGGCATTTCTGTCTACAAACCCAGAGCCTCTGTGCTACCCATACTCCCTGCAGTTGTTTCTTAGTCCTGGCAATGTGGATCCAGAATACAGCCAAGGCATGGAGAGGACTTCACACAATGTATATTTACTTTGGGGTAGATTCATGATTGTTTCTGGATGAGAATTTTGTGAGATATACCATACCTCCTGGCCTGGATATGGAACACACCCTTTTTCCACAAAGCGGACAACTTCAGTCTCAGGAGCAGGCAGGGGGGAGCAGACCCTGCAGCCTCCTGTCATAGTCAGTTTCACGTGGTTTGTGAGGGGTACATGACCTAAACATGCAATACCTCTACCAGCTGTCCACAATTGTAAAGAATAAAAAAGGGGTGTAAATGACACTGTTCTCCTGATGTGTTCAATAACATTGATTTGACTGGAAATTAGTCAGAACTTACTCATGTCATTTGTCATTTTCTCTTTGTCGGCATCACTGAATAAATTTGCAAGTTGTTGACCCAGTTAAACATTGGTTTTCTATGCCTTATATCACTGGGAAGGAGGTTTTTTGAAAGAAGGAGGCTCTGGAGAGGTACAAATGATCCACAGTGTTTTTTAAACCTGGGGCATATGGAGAAGTCAGTAAAAAAAATAATACAACAGTAAGGTAGCAAAGTGACTTGAAATGTCAAGACGAAGAATTAACCTCTCATATGGGTTGCAAATGGTCACTTGAATAAGAAGTACATGATTTGTCCCTTGGTCATGGTAAAGGCAGAGATTCCTCAGGAACCAAGAACATGTGGATGAAAGGTTGTATCACCAGAGAAGAAAGGATATGGCAAATGGGTTAGGTATTTTTGTTCTCTTCAAGGGCAGAGTTCTGTTTTCTGGAGGCCAGTCTGTCCCTCATTCAACTTCATTTTCTTTTCTCACAGTAAGAAGCTGTCACAGACGACAGGTATCTTATCATCATAAAATGCAACAGAGAATAGGGAAAAAAAGTTTGGGGATAAATAATTGATTGCTTTAGGAAATAGTGACAAGGAGTATTTTTCTGTAAATACGGTATATGTTGGAAAGGAAAAAAGCACTGTTCTGTGAGGCCAAGGTCAAGAGAGACATCCCAGCAGAGGGTGCTCTCACTTATCAGAATTTTGCCTGAGGGGTAAGAAGTTTCTCCCCATAGGTGTCCATAGGAAAAAGAGTATTTTTGTTAGCTCTGTGATGCCTGGTTATATGTTGTCTAGCAATTCTGGACAACTAGGAAATCACCACAGGGGGAACATTCAATCTTTCAGAGCAAGGAGGAGCTGGAGGAAATCCTCTTGCTGCCCACACCCTTGCAGTTCAGAAGGCAGATGCACCTTGCTGTCTGTGGGGTGAGGGATGGAAATTAGTGAAACGAAGGAAGAGCCAAGCCCAGGCAGCAGCACAGCTCCATGGCGAGCACTCTGTGGGCAGACCTGGGACATGCTTGGCCATTGGCACCCTGGAATTCAGATTCCGAAGTAAGGCCCAAGGATGGAATTTGCTGGGTCTGGTCTAGCACCAGCAACCAGAAATTGAACTATTTCATTTTGTCTTGCATCTGCAGATGAGCGGTACCTGGCGGCTGGGACAGATTCTTATTATTGAATTTATAAAAAGTAAAGCAAACTTTCTTAGCTATGGGGACATGGCCATCACTGGTTTTTACAATTCCTCTCTCCTAATCTGAATAATTTATCTGGAGGAAAAAAGTTAAAAATACAGTGTGCATTATAATAAAAATCCAATAAAAATTTTGGAAACAGATGAATTCACAACTCACAGTTTAGCTGGGTTTTTACTTCAAGAAAAAATGACAGAAATAAATTGATGGAGCATTTTTCAGGGCAACTTAGTGATTACCCCCATGCTACAGGATAAGAACATCTCCTTTAGTTTCATCCACTGAACTAAGAAAAACTGGAATATTGAGGGCTTTTTCTTGGAATAAAGCAAATTAAATTTGAAAGGGGAAGAGGACAGTCTGCTGCCAAAATTAAAAATGCCTACAACAGGGAACTATTCAAGAGGAGACATTGCACTGTTGAGTCTGAATTAACTTGTCCCTTGGTAGGAGAAGGTAAGATCCCTGTCAGGCAGGAGGAGAAGAAAAGATCAGCATCTGACTTTTGTACCCGTGTGAGCCTTCTGGGACCCCTCCAATGAGTAACGCTTGTATAGCCACAGAGCAGGGGAGGAAATGTCTCAGTTTAGGTCCATAGGTGCTGCGTGGTGGGAGGTGGAAGTGCCCTGGCATGCCTGATGGGAAGGAGTGGGATGAGTCATTTTGCTAGCAGCATCCCGGGCACATTGTTTCTCTTCGTTTTTGCAAAGCTTTATGCTTTATTTGTTGTTTCCTGATTGTTTTCTGTAGTCAGTCATCAAGCTGAAAGCAGCTGGTTTGATCTTCTCATTAGGTGAAAGGAAACACACTTGGGCTCTTCACATGGATAGGGATTACTTACCTGAGCTGAAGGAAAGGTCTGAATGGCTCAGGCTTGGATTCCCCAAGGAGAGGCTACTTGTCAAAATTAATGATAATGATACCTTTCAAATTAAGGCTACAGTCAATGAACATTCTCTGTTGTAGCAACTGTTTGCGATGTACGGGCTTTTTGGGGGCAAATACCTTTGACTCATGTCTGCTCTTCTTTAATCCTTTAATATTGGAAATAGGAGAGTAGAATTCCTCTTGCTTTTGCTAACCTCTGAAGAATACAAAGCCAAGACCAGAAAATCCCAGTACTGAAACAAGTTTTTTCCCCATGACCCTGTTTGCAAAGTGTTTGGTGTCTTCTAATTGCATTTCTCACTTCAAGTATTTGCATTATTGGATGTAATAATGCTGTATCTGCTGAAAGTATTAAAAATCAATAAAGCACAGTTGACGTATAGACCATAAAAAGGTAGAATTGTTCTAGAGTGCAAAGAGAATATGAAAGGAGCTGAAATTCTTGCCTTTCCTTTTACATAAAATAATGGCCCAAAGATCTATTTATATTTAACACAATTATTGGCTTTTCCATTCTTAGATTAACATTCAAAATCAATTCACATAAGGGTGGGATGATGCTGCTAGTGAATGCAGTAAAATATCTTCCACAGAAAAAATTACACCTCTCTCTTCTTTGAAAGTCGTAGTTAAAGGTGCTGATAGCAAAAGGGTCTTTGGCAAAGTGGAAATCTCAGCTGCAGATGGGAGGTTTATTGCCTTCCTTTGCATTTTATAGCATATTCTGTAAATCAGATGGGGAAAGCAATGGACATTTGCCAAAGCAGAACCCCATTTGTCTAATCACCAAGTATACCCACAAGCTCCACAGGAGAATATACCCGTGAAGCTCTTTACATGACTGTCTGGAGTGTAAAACAGAAGAAATGAGGGAGCACTAGAGTTACTGTAAATGCTTGAGTATTTCTGCAAGTGTACTTTCTCATTTTTCACTCAAAATTGTGTACAACACTTATACTGTTAAGATTTCTGCACTCATTTCATCTCTCTCTTTTTTTTTTTCCTCCAGACAAAAGAAACCTCAGAAGATACTGGTGAACTGGAAAAAAAAAAAATCATTGAGAAGATATTTTTTGAGATATCTAACACTCACCCCCCTGCCCCCTTCTTTCCCTTGTACCCCAGGTAACCTCACTGAATTTAGTGCTGGGTAATTTTACTGGATCCGAAAATGGAACAGATTCTGCTCAGCACAACACATGCAGTGGCAGAAAGGCATCCTCCAAACGCCCTGGACATCCTGAGCTGAATAGACCTTCTCTGGGGGTGAAACAGTGCTTTGGTCTCGGTGCTAATTCAGCCCTTGTCCTCTCTGCTGTGACTGCCAACAACCGTATCAATTAGTCGTACCAATTGTGATGGTGATTTCTGTGATGCGAACACCTGTCCTCTAGGAACTGGGCGAAGGCGACCAAACAGTTGTCAGATGGTAAGTGTAATGCTAATTGATCCAATCCATAGATCTGTCTCTATATAATGCTTAGTGCCAGAAAGTTACACAGCCAGACATCTGGCAACTAGATGACCGTCTAACTCTCTATCAGTTTGACTTTGGCAGGCAACAAAGTTGGTCTAGTTGTGTATGCTGTGGGCAGCTTAAGAAAGTTAAAACATTTTTTTTACGCCTGTTGAAGGCCTCTCTCGCTTGCTCCTTATTAAAATTACAATGCTAAAGTGACCTCCGGTCAGTGCCAACCTGTCTCAGATGTGAACTCATGGCCTAAGAGTGAAAGGTTCCCTACCTAGTTAATCCAGTTGTGCTGTATCTGCTAAAACACCGCAAAATCAATGAAGTAGTGATAAAGCATAGACTGTAAAACAAAACCTGTTTCATTTTTGCCTTGAATACATTTCGCTACTTGTCATGATTGTAAAGCAAATGGGGCAGTGATGAAACCTTCTGATTACAAAGGGAATACTGGATTAATATTCACAGCTAGTTTATTAGCAGTTGCACTTGCAGCTTCATGTTCATGAGCCCTGTTTTTGGTAGCAAAGCATTCCTTATGTTAAATACAGCTATAGCAGTAGTGCTTGCCTATTACATTCAATGCTGCGTGTACAAGGGGTGAGAGCATTGTTAGTAAAATGGAAAGATAAATATCATAATTTTTGCCGTCTATTATTTCCTCCTAGTGGCTTCTGTGGAACACTAGATGGTAAAAAAAAGGTAGCTTCTATCCCAGGGAAATTTGAAAGATCAGTAATAGCACATGAGTTTGGGGCAGTCTACATGAAAGACTAATACAACATTTTCTTTCATTCCTTCCTTTATGATGTTGAAACAGAGTGTGAATTAGTGAGTTTTGTAAACCTTGAAAAAGAAGAGCCAATGCAAGGATACAGGTTATAGTTTGCACGTGGAACATGCATCCTCTGCATAGACCAGGAGCATGAGAAGAAGCATAGGAATGAGGAAACAACATTGCAGGGGCTCAGACTACCCCAGGGAGGCATTAAGAAAGGAAATGCTGAGTGTAGTCCTGCATTGGCTGGGAGCACTCATGAAGTCAGGCATGAGAAACTGGAAGTTGTGTTTAAAGGTACTATGGAGGAATGTAAAAGTGGCCTAAACAAGGTAATATTGGTGACTGGGTTTTGAAGGAGGTGAACTGCATACAGGCTGCAAGGGGTGGCAGATAAGAGGGATGTGGTTATTGAAAAGAGCACGTTGGCATAAAGAAAGTAGCATAATTTCTGGAGAGGGAGACAGAAAGTGTTTTTGAGAAGCTTGAAGTCCAGGAGAAATAAAAGAGAAGTTTTGGAAATGGTCTTGTTATAGTATGAAGAGTAGTAGGGGGCAACAGAAAGAGAGGAAGGCAGAGGCAGGAAGAAAACCTAGAATAACTTGCTTTTATCAATATGTTTAATCTAATGACAATAATCTACCAGAAAGACAGGTACAAAGACCCACGGGGAAAGCAGACAAGTACATTTATGAGCTGTCAGCACTGAGATAAATCTCAAAGACAGGCCAGTCTGAAGGCACGCAGATGTGTATGCACATGCACAGAGTGCCCAGGGTAGGTGATGGGCCTCCCTGAGACTTTTCCCCAAATGACCAGCCCTGCATTAGGATAAACTGTGACCATTTAAAGAACCAGAGCAAGGGCCAGTGCTGCCCAGGGAGGGAAGGCAGAGCTGACACCCTGCTCCACTCACAGCACCCACTCTCATTTCTGCTCTGTCCTGGCAAATGCCAGTTGCCTGACACCTTGCCTTCCAGAGGCGCTGGGCTTAGGCTCTACCAGCTTGAACCATACCCTCAAAACTCAGCCCCAAAGGCTGGAAATCACTTTTCTTAGAGAGGGGATGATCCTCTTTGTTCTCTCTGTAAAACACAGATAATTTGAGGGGAGAAGTGAGTAATCTTTAATGTACTCATCCAAATCAAATATTTGTCTCTGTGGTTTTGGAGGCTATCTCTCCACACCATCTGCTGAATAAGAGCTCAGCAAAGCTCATACTGAAGGAGACGAGTAGTCCAGGGAAGGGGATTCCCTCTGGATTTGCAGCCTTCACACTTCAGGGGTATTTTTGTTGTGTGAGTGGCACAGGGCTGTAGTGGGGTCAGCCTGTGCACCATACCCAAACAGGAGGGGAAAACAAAGCTTTGTTTGCAGAAGGTTGGAAGGAGAAGAGATTTTTAAACAAGATCTCACAACACTGCTCTGATGCAGGAAGTGGCAGAGATGATTACCCTGAGTGTATAGCTCTGAAAGTAATCTGACTTCCAAAAGCTCTTACGCTGTGAGGAATCAATGACACCGTAATGATTCTGCTCCATCATTGTTAAGTCCCACACAGGCATAGTGTCATGAAAATAAGACATATTCAGACATTTTGAGGATAAGTTCTTGTATTTACCTCCAATATATGAACAGGAAATGAAATGACAGCGTATCTTTTGCTTACTTGGGCATCAGGGCTGATAGATGGAAACATTCTGCAATCACCTCCACTGGAACTCTTCAGCTTTAGTGTCATCAGTTCAGATTATAAAGCGAAGTACCAGGAATGGGCTGGGCCAGCCTTTACCTGGGAAACAACTTAGGCAGACCTAAACCACTACAAGATTCAGAAGGTAAACACTCCTCGCAATGCCTTGTGAACCATTCTGCCAAAGCAATATTCTGCTTCTGATTTCTTGAGGTGTTTGTTACAACACTGTGGCACATTTGATGAAAGGAAGATGTTAACTCCAATGCTCGGACCCCATCTCCATCTTTCATCTGCTCCAAACCGTCTCTCCTACAGCCAAAATGAGTTTTTAATGGTGTTGGGTTTGTTTGTTTGTTTGTGGTGGTTTGCTTTTCTGGTGTCCTACCCTGAGTGCAGTGTGTGTGTTTAAAATGGCAGCCACCATTCTACACCAGAGACTGCAATTGTCACAGGCCACTGAAGACCTCTCAGCTGACGATAATTCTCAGTCATTTCATTAGCCATTCAGGCTCAACTTCAGCCAGTGACTTGGACGTGACAGGTTTCGCAATATCACACTAAATTCTGGAACCATATAGTCCCAGATATTTTGGAGGTGGGTTTTGTCAACACAGAAATTAAAAATGTTGGGCTTTCCCCCTCTTTGTGATCTATGAAGCACAGCTGGTGCATCTTTCTTGAAATTTTGAAATTAGGTTGCAATAAAATAAGTAGTAATGTAGGAAGTATTTTGTATCATCCAATTCTCTCAATTTTCTTTTCTACTTATAAAAGCCTCCATGCAAAGCCTTTCTCTCTTCAGTGTGACTGAAGCTTAAACTTTGTTCAATATTTACAAATTGCATTGTTAATCTATGCTCAGTTTAATTTTAACAAAATTGCTATGTTCTTTCTGTCTTCACACAGGTCAAGTATTGTAGCCTTAGAAGTAGTCACATTGTAAGTCATATCATTAGTGACATTAATTAGTCTGGAACACAGTGATAATTGTCACCTGCATTTTGCAGAGAGCCCTGGGGAAGCCCTCCTCAGAAAACGTGCTTCTGTTGTAAGCCCTGGGGTCGATGTCTGAAGCAGACTGGGCCCCTTATACCTCAGGGAGGGTGGAAGGCCGTGCTGTCGAGCAGTCCTGGATGGCCGTGTGTTTTTGTGTCACTACCACGTCCACCATGGCAGTAGCAACTCTTTTTCAGGTTCATCTGGATAGCAGTGATAAACTCTGCGTGTAAAGTGAACACAAAACCATTTCAGGAGTAAGTCACTGGGCAATCATTTATGGACTACACTGAGTCCTGTAAGCACCTCAGGAAGGTTTAAGCACTTCATACGTGATCTCATCATCACAGTCACAGCAAGACCAGTGTGTTTGCTTCTTTTTCCAGGGACTGAGTTTCTTTTCTCAGCCCAGAGCTGCTCCAAAGTCCTTTTGCCAGGTCTAGAGGCAGCCTGCAGGAGCAGGTTGACTCACTTTCCCTCAGCCCCTTGGGTGCAGGAGTCTCACTGCACAGTGGCAAGGGGTGGAGAAGGGGCTGTTGTCTCTCACAGCAGATGGGGGGATGTTTTAGAAAGGGGCATAACAACAGGACAAAGCTACTTACCTGCACATCCCAGAATCGACCTCATTCTCTCATTTTATTTCACTGGCTCTTCAAAAGCTGCAGGAAACAGCTTGGTTTTCTTCTGGACTCTCAGCTGGGCTTGGTGCAGGCTCTGACTCAGGGCTTCCCAGGCAGGGCTCCTTCCTTTCTGCTGGGAAGATAGACCAGCGCCTGTCACTGCGCACAGCGGTGTCCCAGACTCCAAAAGGTCTATTCATCTTGTGACATTAAGTTTCAACTACCAAGGTCACGTCTACATAACGGCTTAATTTTTTTTTTTTAATTTCCCAGTGTTCCTAATTCTGGCTTAGCTCCACCAGCACTAGCAATGTGAGTATCCCAGAGGTAAACCAGTTGCCAGCACAACTAATACCACATAATTTCATCCCACTCATAGCAGTTTAATCAATACAGCATTAAAAATTCTGGCAGCAGCCAGGATGCAGTAGGGCTCCCCATATTACTTGTCTTGATGGAGACAAACTTATAGAGAGCAGGAAATCTTCAGAGGGTCCTCTAAAGATAAACGAGGCCTGAGGGATAGCACTGGTTTGGCTGAGGGAGTGAGAGCTGCTTTGTAGGGGTCTTCTCATATTGAGTGCCATGTGTATCAACCCAGCTTTGTCAGGTAGGACAGGGAGATCACAGTCATAACCCTGTCACAGAGGGGGCAGGATTAGTAATGTGCTATGTTCGTGCTCCTTTAGCTTTGTCTAGAATTTCTAAGCCAGAAATAAAAGCACTTATCTCCAAAACACTGAAACTCGACCATCATGGAACCACACCTATTAAGTGACAATATACTATCTTAAGTTCTGATGTACGCCAAGAGGTTTTAGAAGAAAGAAAAAAAACCCCAAAACAACAAAAAGACAAAGGAAAACATTTTGAATGGAAAAAAAAGAGACCCAGACAAACAAACGAAGCAACTCCAGAAAAAGTCCCTGTTGTTTTCTGTGTGTCTCAAACTTCACCAGCCCACAGAGCATGTGTGATGGGCAAGTGAAAGAAGACCATCCCACATGCCAGCTATTCACAGTAAAACTCCAACAGCAGTTTTTGTCTGAGAGCATTTATGTCCATTTTATTAGTATGAATAAAGGGAGTTCTTTCACATTTAGCTATATCCAGAAGGGCAATAGTCCATAAATCAATACATGGCATGGCTTTGCTTTTCCAGTCCATCAGTATAATTCTTTTGGCTGCCAGTGCTACTCTCAGGAGTCATCTCTTTTCCCATTTATTCAAATTATGTAGCGAGTTGGTGAATTGCAATACCAGCACTGCTGCAGCTTTGTCTAAATTGATTTCCAGGACTAACTCCATTTATCTAAGAACTTCGTTCCAGAAACTGGCTGTTCTATAGCTGTTTCACATCTAAAATATAAGGGGACTTTTGTCAGCACTGAATCTACAACTTTGAACACAGATTGAAGGCAATGAGTACGCACAGATCTTGTAAATGATTTTTCATGTTGGTCCCTACTGTTTCGGTCAGCAGAGTTCTTCTGAGAGGGGGATAACAAATCTATTCCAATCTGTTCGTTTCCTCTCTGGCTTTTGGAAACTAGAGTTTGGTTGGGGTTTCTGATCCATACTAGGAGTCTGAATACAAGTAGCCAGGACAATGGGAGCTTGCTCAGTGTTCTTTATAATAAAAGCACTGCTACACCTCTGTAGGTGAGTAACTAATTATGGTTGATCAGTTCTGGTGAGGACAATGAGAGTGCCAACTGAGTAGAGATAATTTATTGTAATAGTCTGCCTAATCCACTTGCTGGCATATTTTATTAATACAGACATTCACTGATCTGTAATTGTGGAGAACACACAACACAAGAACATATAAATGTATCTATAACATATTAGAAATGTGATTTTTTTATGACTGTCTGAGATTACTACAACTTTAATTTTTTTCTTTCAGATTTTTTTAGGATACTGAGCTCTTCAAAAATAGCTCTGTGTGTAGCCATATACCCCTGGCTGTTCCAAGGTGGTAAGATTTCAGAAGCTAAATTCAGGAATAAGTCACAATGCAGACTACAGTAAACTAGCAAATATTTCAAAGAATTATTAAAAACTGGGATCATCATCTTTAATTTTGCTTGTAACTCTAAAACTAACGCAGCTGTGAGAGCTCCATTACAGAGCATATGATTCTGTGCAGGCTTATGCTTGGTGTCTCTGGCTTCTTGTACAGTAGGTGTTTGTCTAGTATTGTCATTGCAATTTTTATTGCACTGCATGATGGGTGCAGATGTGCTTCATCAACATCCCACGAGGAAAAGATGCTCTGCTCAGTATCTTTGCTCCCAGATGACATCTACCTTATAGAATAACTTTCTGGGCTACTTCCTCTGGGATCAGGTAACCATTTAAATTCTCTGGATTTTGGTGTTTTAACAAGGATTTAATTACAAAGGTAAGTGTATGCACCTGCTAAAGCAGTACTAATTATTTGATAATGGGGCAATCTTTCTCAATACAACCAGGTTTTGTGGTGGTAAGCTACACTAATGAAGCACACTGAGAGAACAAATCCTCTCTATGTTAAAAGGCTTATTTAAATTAAAGAAATCTGTAAAGATTGAGAGGTTTTTTTTTTCATCACAGATATTGACAACTGTGGAGCTAATGTTCATGAAGTACATCCATTACTGCTGGAGGATGCTTACATTTGACTTGTGTGACTTCATTAAGTAATATATGGTATCATCTTTTAATGCTTTTTTTCTGACATTTTTATCTCATCTGTTGCTTTTGAAAGCTGGTTTATATCTAGGGCTACTCAGTTGGAACCAATCAGTAGCATTTCAACAGTGCTACTCTATTTCCTCCATCCAGTTCATCTGCTGCAGGCCTGTGTAGTATGCTCAGGGTCAGTGGAGTGTTTTAGTTTTCAGAAACTCACACCTTATTGTGAGCCCTTTGCCAATTTACAATTACAGAAGCCAGAAGCTAAACTACAGTGTTACAACTTTACAATCTCAAGCTAATAAAAAAAAGTGGGGGATCCATAAGCCAGATGGGTTCCAATGCCCCTGTCAAAAGCTATGTTGATCATATACCACTAGGTTTTTTTGTTTCTTAATAACCAAAAACATGTTAGCATTAAAAAAGCAAATGCACTTGACAGCATCAATTCCATTACAGTTCCCAGTCATCTGCTTTATTGGGTTTGAAGGAATTTAGCCAGAGCGCTCTATTTTCACTAGAATGTCATTAAAAACTTTGCAGCTTAGGCAAATGGTAAGCAATTTTCAGGGAAAACATGTTTTAACTCTCATTTTGCAGAAGGGTTTTATTTTTTCATTTCTTTCTAAGATATATTTTGCCTTTTTTTCTTGTTTGTTCTTCTTTAGCACTAAAGAAACATCACTTTTAAAATCTTCAATGCTTTTCAGCAGTGAGATGAAAAATATTGACATATTACAGATGATGAAACATGGCCAAATTTTATTCCATTTGCTGCTGAATGGTAGCCGTGACTGTGGAACGGATGAAAACAATTCAAACTTCTAACCCTGAGGCAGACCCCAGATTATTGGAGGCCAAGCAGAAATTTCAGTATTTGGCCCATAAATATCAGAAGCTAAAAAAATGAAATCAATTAATGGCACTGCTTAGAAAGTGTGTACAAAATCCACAGACGAACCATTCCATCTCTATTCCTGACTCTTCTTAGGCAATAAGGCCTATGCAGTAAGTCCTCACTTCTTCATCTGACCTCTTTTTGCCCACCTTAAAATAAGAAAGGGATAAGAACCTCCCCAGCCCCCCCAAAAAATAAAACAATAATGGTAAAAAAAAATTAGACACACAGGGAAGAAAAGGAATTTGTCTTCTTCTGCAATCCAAGCAGCAAAGTGAATCTTTTCAGCCAATTCCTCAGTGTCCTAGAGATCGCTGTTATTAATGTAGCTGGGGGTGCATGCTGCTGATAATTACTGTTAGCTGGAATAATTAATAAGAATAATTGCTTGGTATGGTAAGAGAAGGGGAAGCTCTGGGAAGGGGAAGGAATAGGCTGGAAGAGTGATAGACTCCCTGAGCGCATTTTTATAGACAGGAAGTTCAGCAGAAAGCATCCTGAGAATAGAAGAATTGTCTGGATGCCAAGGACAAAAGTTAAGACATATAAGGCTTAAATGAGATAGGGGCAGCCTGGAATGCTACAGTAAGATCCTGTCGTGGATGTGTAAGAGATATGAATGGCTATAGGTTTTAAAGAGGTATATTAGTGATTGTGAGGCAGTCTAAAATTAGTAGTGTAGTCTTTATTTGTGGTACAGGACCACTTGAGACAGACAGGAGTCAGGCAGAATAGAGAGAAGTGTTGCCTCTGAGAGAGGTTTTCTGTAGTTTATGCCAGCTAGAGAGAGGACAAACTAGTCATTAGAAACAAAATACAGGTGCCAGGGGTGTGGAGAATAACCACAATTTTTGTATAAAAGGTTAAATTTCCTTCACATTTTGCACTTAGGGAATGGCAGGCACAGCTCTCAGCACTGTCAACAGGAGCAGTACGGGCAGCAGGGCTGGACAGAGCCCCCAGGGATGAGGAGGCTGTTTGGTGATGCAGCTTTTGCCCACCGTGCCTCCTGCAGAACTCATTACTCCAGGTGATGCTGCTGCTGGACCACCACCTCCTCCAGGGGCGTAACCAAACACTTCAACTACAAAGAGCCATGCTGCCTGCAGCACTGGCTGCCCCCAGTCCACCCCCAGCTGCCTGCTGACTTCTGCTCCAGCCCAGCCAGCTCAACTTCTCATGCAGACTCCTCAGTCCACTGTTGAAGCAGGTGAGCTTCCAGAGCAGCTTGTTACTGGGCCTGATGGCCACATGAAGATGGGCTGGGGAAGAATTGTGTTGAGCTGGAGGGTTTGGAGAGAGGGGAGACAGAAGCTGTCCCCAGAGAAATGGTGCCAAGGTGATAATCCTCTTCAGCCAGGACAGAAGAAAGAAACTTCCTTCGAATTCTATCCTGACAGCATCAGGCACAGCCCAGAGTCTTCCATGGGTTGAGGAAGCATCTCCATTTCCCAACCTCCCAAACTCAGGAGCTAAAAAGACAATAATTTATATTTTGGTTTTAGTCCTTGTAGACCTTTAACAACAAAGGATTTTCACAGCTCTGCTGTGGTTTGTGTGGAGCTGTATTCTCCTTTCATTAGCTAAAAAGAGGAACTGTGTTCTCCCTCTCCTCCTCTGCTCTTTTCTGATGAGCTTGGTGCTGTCTGTACACATATCTTATGCATAGCTACCTCCCTACCCGCTATGCATTCAATATATACCTGGAGAAATCTATGTAAATATGGATAGAGGAAATGTAAGTGAATATGGGATGTCAGAGGCTATCTAGCACAGTGGCTGTGTCATAAAGAACAAGCGTGCTCAGAGTGACTTTTAGTTTGGTGCTAGTGTTAGAGATATTACTGTTTACTAGAGAAAAAATAGAGCATTTAATTCTGTCACAGGAGATAGGAAAAGCTTGTGTGGACAAGGTGTGACTGTGTATAATTTCACCTTCCTAATATAAATCTTTAAGGGAAGAGCAACTGAAACTGAAAAAGATAGATATAGTTAATTACTTCTGTCTGGCACAGGGTAAAATCCCATTACAAAGGCTTCAGTCTGGATCTTGTCTTCCCCCATGACGCATACTACATAAATTAATTAGGGTCACACGACAAGAAGAGATGCCAGCCTACCAATGCAGAAGAGTGACACGTTATCTTTCCCGGAATAATGCTGAAATTGCTGCTGTCACCATCAGCTTCATCCTGTTCCCATTCCTGCTTTAGTGGCTTCTTTAGTCTGAGGCCAGTAGAAATTATTTTAAAGTGGTACTATCCAAGCCTTTCCCCATTCCTAGAAGCCAACCTCCAAAAGAGGATAGAAATTGTGAACAGCTTTTCCTACAGTGATTGAAGGGAAATGATTGTACAGCCCCTGTGTGACTGGGCCTTGGTCCTGGATAGAGCCTCCTGGCTGCCACCCCAGTATGAATAAGAGATCTTACGACTGCTGCCAGCTGAGGGAATTCCTCCCTTAACTTAAAAGAACACATTTTCTACGTACAGTCTCTGACAGACAGAGAAGTCTCAAAAGAGGTAGGAATGAGACCGACATGAAACAGCCTTTGTATGAAGAACTTTCAAGCCCATATCTGTGAGAAACTCCAAAATCGCCTGTCCCAGGAAACAACTGATAGTTTATATCAGGCC
Organism: Edolisoma coerulescens; assembly: GCA_013397115.1. NCBI lineage: Eukaryota > Metazoa > Chordata > Aves > Passeriformes > Campephagidae > Edolisoma > Edolisoma coerulescens. The sequence goes on along the minus strand of VWZW01006976.1, from coordinate 457,225 downwards.
TATACCATTTATTTGGTGATGATGTTTTCTTCATCTGGCCAGGCCTCGGAGAAAACAGTGTCCTAAGATTTAACTGGTTTGACAGAGCACACAAAACTGCCAGCCAGCTTATTCACATCCTCCAAGCCAACAGGACTAGAGCCAGATAGTTTAGCTGATATAGGAGCCTACCATGTGCAATTTTACAAACCTTCATTTTAAGAGGTTCACATCTGTCCAGAGAAGCCTTTCCCAGGTGCTTGAATGCAGTCCCTTGTTCAAGTTAACTTCTGAGCGCCCAAGCTGCTGCTAACAACCTAACTTCCCTGGTCAGTGCATGTCCTTTGGTGCCACAAAGTGGCTGCAGAACAGCTTCCACCTCTCAGGCTCATGTGAGCAGCCAGAAGAAATATGTGATGGGGTAGTGCTGCCATACCAGTGCCCTTTGTGTGTCTTGGGGCACAGGGGACTCAGCTCCTGTTTTGTCCCCTTTCTCTCAAGCAGTTGTAAAAGTGACTTTTTACTCTGCAGGTTCTGGGCAGAAGCTGGGGCAGGCAGCGATGCACCAAGAGCCTGGTGAGGGTGGGTCATCTTCCCACCTCTGAGCAGCAACGCCAAGAATATGGGCAGCTGAAAGAGGGAGGCTACATGAATAAATAAATAAATAAATAAATATGTAAATAAGACCAGGTTCTGATCCTGCAAGATGCTGAATACTGCCAGGTAAGGGCTGAGCACGCACGGGTCTCTCCGAAATCAGCGAGGGAAGACAATGGGGAAGCTGCACGTCCTTGTGAAATCAGACCCGTACGGCTGTCTTTGTATCATCTTTCTTGTTTCATCTGGTTTCGTTACCCTCTTCCTTGGCCCACGACTGGATCGCTTAAATCGTAGACACCTCGAGGTCAAAAGGCACCATGTGCAAAGGCACGCATTATATTAAAATCAGTGACTGAAAAGATACTCCCCTAAAAGCTTTGGGAGGACCCAAAGCCGTGTGCTGCGGGATCCTCCCCTCCCTGCTGCGGTGCCTGTCCCCCGAGTGCGACCAGAACAGCCGCCCGCGGGTAGCTGTGCGCTGGCTGCTGGCGGAGGGGCTCCTGGGGGACGGTGCTCTGCAAGGCCAGCCAAACAAAGCACTTCATCATCTGCTTAACTTTAAGCACCTGACTAGCTCCATTGAGTTCAATACAACCGCTCACATGTCTGAAGTTAAGCACATGCTTAAAAGATTTGTTGGATTAGGGCCCAAAAGATTAGAGCTCTATAAAAGTGGCTGTGATCTTTAAAATGACAAAATGGTTTTCTCAATGGTAAAGAGAAAAATATTAACAACCCTGGAACAATCTGGTAAAAAATAAAAGCCCTTTAAGTGTTTCACATGTATGTTATGTATCAAGAGGTAAGGAAAAGCTAATAAAAAATTTTAAAGTGGTTACAGCAAAGAAAAAAAAAGTAGGAGAACAAATACGAAGAGATTTTTCTTGTCATCTGCAAGACAGTGGAAATCAGTCAGGGAGAAAGTTAGAATACAATGGCACAGGAAATGAAAATGAAGAAGGTAGTGAAGGCTTTTCTTCACTCCCACCTCCCCCCACCCTCTTTAAATGAGGTATTGACTGACTTCTTCAAACTGAATCTTAAAAAGGGGGACTAAGTTAACTACAGGTCAACCAGTGTCAGGGTCACTAAGGCCAGTGGAGGAAATTACCTAAGGAAACCAAAATCTAGGACATATCCAGGACCTGGAGGAAATGATGCTAGATGTTAAAAGACATCTGGAAGGAAATCTTTGATTTATTGTCATAATTTAAGTGAGTTCTTAGAAAACAAGCAGCCAGAGCATAAAATACAGGCAGGAGAAACTAAGCCCTCAAGCCATCACCCTGCAACCTTGTATAAGACACAGTACAAGATATACTCCAAGGTTTTCCCCATTTGCCAGCAGGGCAGGGCTGAAGGCAGGAAGAGAGGGTAGTGAGAGCAGGAGAGGCTTCCTCTGTAACCTCGTAAAGTTGCGAGCAGGTTGTGGTGCGTGGTGAAGGGGCACGGCTACTGCGGTGCTCTGGACAGCCCATGATAAAGTGCCACATGACAGTCTGCTACTGAAGCTAAAAGCAGCAGGAGCTCAGAACAGAAGAGGGGAGAAGATAAAAACACAGCTAAACAACAATGTCACGCTGCAGAGAAGTGTTGAGTGGGGCCCCTGCAGGGACCATTGCGTGGACCTTTAAGGATTTCATGTTTGCATGATTAACTAAGATGAAGAGGCCAGCTGCAAACTTTAATTTCCTGATGACACAAAGGGCCATGAACAATATATATATAGGGTTTGAATTTGTAATGGCACTGGGCTATTACATAGCAAAGCCTATTCAGCGTAGACAAAAAAAAACACTGTTCAGGTTTATTGGTGCTTCATAACCAAGCGACGAGGTTGTTTCTGAGATAATTTTGCTCATGGACAATCCCAGGGAGACACAAACAAGACAAAACAAAACAAAAACCCCAAAAGAAACAATAAAAGTCCAAGAAAAAAAACCCCAAACCAATCAACCAAACAAAACAAAACAAAAAAAAAGCCCACAAAAAAAAGAAGAAACAAATCAACCCCCCCACAAACCCCAAACAAATGAAAAAAGAAACAATGAAAAATAATAATCGTAAAAGCAGAGAACAGAATGCAATTACCAACAAATATTCTGTTATTATCTGTCCCAGGTAATGATTAAAAATTATAAGTACTGCTCAAAACTGTTCAGGAACAGATGCTTGTAATTTAAGAGAAGTAAAGGCCGCTACAAGAGGGTTTCCACATGTTGGTCCATGGAAAGAAGAAGCTGGATGAATGATTATACCTGGCAGCTTTACATTTCGCTCATGCCGACACATATTGGGGCAGATTCTAGACCTACTCTGGTGATTCAGAGGTGCTGTAATGATGGGTTAGATGTGTCTTTGGAACGGCAGCCTCCAAAGAGCGTGGCAGGTTCCAAGTCACTTAACCCACTATATTGTAACTGGCTTAGAGGAATAGGAAACATATTTTTATTTTGTGACAAAGCAGGTCTCAGACTAATAACCACCAATGCTGGGCACTGTTTGCCTTCTGTATTCTCTCTCCATATTCTGGTAGCAGTCAGTATAGATGCATGTATATGTTCTAAATAGCAAAGCTAGCATGCTTTGCTACAATGATTCCATATCCAGAATCAAAGTTTAGGGAGTGTGCCGAGAGAACTGATATTGGTAAAGGCTGTATCTCTCCCATATTTTCTCAATTTCACTATATAAACTTCTTTAAAACCCCAAAGAAAAAGCAAACTCCATATTTTTGTACATAACCAGCTTCACATAATTTAATACTATGTGGGAGGTGACGAGAAACAATTAACCTATTTTGAGAAAATGCAGGAATTTATAGGAGCAACATAACTCATGAAGCAATAATTTAAAACTGACCTTCTAATCCATTTCACAAACCCAGAGATAAACACTGTGGAATGTTTCAAATTATAAAAGAGTCTGTCTTGATCTAAGTGGGTTGAAGAGTCAGACTAAAAGCATCTCACAGAAACTCAAACCACAGTTACAATTCCTTCTGCAATACTGATACATGAGTAGAAAAGTTCTGGCTGGAAATTTTTAGAAGGAAAAATGTCAGTTGATAAAAAAAAAACACTTGCAGCAGCATGTTGATTTCAGTGAAATGTTGTTTGGAAAGAATAACTGAAATACTCCATTAAACTTTTTTTGAATGGTATGTTACTTTTTTCTCTCTTTTTTTTTTTTGTCAAGGCATTTTTTCCTCTGTTAGAAAATTTTCTCTAACAAAATAGCTTAAATCAGAACAATGCATGTCCGTTAAGTCAATCTGTCAATCATTTTTTATATGAAACTTTATCTCTTCTCATTTTCAGTGTGCACTGAAGCAGAAGTAGCCAATTCCTCCCTGAAGACGGCAAGCCCTGGGTTCCTGAGGTGCCCTGACAGGGAGTGTGGGGTTTCTGCTTGCACTGGTGGCATTTTCTGACCACCTGAGAACTCCTGAAGACTGCAGGTGGTTTAACCATGTACCAGCATGGTTTGCTCTTCCCTGCAAAGAAGGTCACTTGGAGATTAATACACCCACACAAGCTGGAAATGTAGTGGTTACTAAACCAGGGGCAATCTGAAACAGAGCAGGTACCTGTCAAATATTCCTTGAATGGTCCTTGAAACCATCCATCAGGCCCTTTCTGAAATTAAGAATTAAGCAATGGGTGGATGTGCTAAATGAGAGGCAGAAGCTCATTGTCTACTGAAGCCCATCATAACATTTTAATTGCCACTTAAATCACACTTAACCAAGTGCTGAGATTTGGGGCAGCAATCTTAGACTCTTAACCTATCCTCCTGACCAAATTATGAGATGAAAAACAAGAACTCTCAGATATTTCCCTGGAAAGTGTTAAGAATGAATAAAAGATACCAAGAAGGAGAGAGACTGCTATCTTTCTATCACAGGTTAATAATTGGATGAAGATGTTTACCTGAGTTGTTGGTAATGATAGCCTCTGGCAGATCAATACAAGTGGAATACATGCTGTCTTGAAAGAAATATGGAAAGAAAACCTTTTATAGCTCCCCCTGCCCCCCAAAAAGGAGTGACCTGATAGCAAGAGGCTGTTAAAGGTGAAGTGCATTCCTTGAGTGTTTTGTTTTCAAGTGGACCAGCCTGAATACTCCAAGCTTGGTGTTCAAACCCACCGTGTCAGTGTTATTTGGATGTTGCCGGTGTCAAACATCCAGAAGCTCAGGAGGAGTGCAGCAGGGGAGGAAGGGAGCACACTCTTACATGTTTCATTTTCCCTGGACCCCTTTGCAGGGCTTTGCCACGGCGTGTTTCCTTTGTTTGGAGGGGCATTCCCTGGCACGAGGCTCTCTGCCAAGGCTCTTCTGTGTGAAGCTCAGAAGAAAATGGCCCATCAGGTCCTGAGTTCCTATCACTATCAATACTCTCCATGTAATGGAAGTGACGGCAAGACTCCTGGAGTAACAGATGCTCCATATGTATACACGAAATTGCATCAAAGAAGCCGCACTGCTCTAGCCCTTCCTCACATCCGTGGAGATTGAGCTAATTGACGGGAATGAAAATAGCTGAACCGTGAATGTGAGCCAAGGAAGTGTTGGGGGTCCAAGAAAAACTGCTCTTGGCTTGTGTCACTAAACAGCTTAAGTTTCAATTTTGAAAATTACTTCAGTTTTACTTAAATAATTCTGTCTGCCAAGCAGCCAATTTGGGGAACTGATGAATGACAATGTCGCCCCATCTGCACTGAGTGCAATATCCATTTTATATGACCTGTAGCAAAAAAGGGAGGAAAGCATTATATTCCCAGCTTCTCCCTGGCACTCTCTTTAAGACTAAATGGGGATAGAGTAGAGAATTAATAAAAGACTAGTTTGCTCACATGGGAGAGGAACAAAGGAAATGATTGCCTCCTGCACTGGAGCTGTGCTGAGTGCATCACTGCGCAGTTTCTTTTATCTGCATGCTTTGGGACTGGTACAGCCATGCGAAACAAGTCTGATGCTCTTATTCTATATGGGTCTTACATAAAGCTGAAAAAACCAGCTGATGAAGTACGAGAAGCCTCAAGAAACCAGTCAAAACTTCTAACTGAAAGTGAGCTTGCACAAGCAGGCCAGAAAATCCAGCAGCAAGTTATCACTACACCATCATGCCAAAACTCCAGGAGCTCAAATTAAAATTAAAATTTGTTTAAGCCAAATTTCTCATATTCTGAAGTTGCTTCTTTCTAGGTACCAGGACAAAAAATAAGCCAAAATTTTCCAGTCCCAGAGGTTGTAAGTAAAATATAGATATCCAGCAAGCTGAGTGAACAATTTTTACTTAATTTATAGGTTACCTGGGCTGGAGTAGTGCTGCTAACCTTCCAGTCAACATTATGACCTAATTTTTTTCTTACTATTTTTGTTTTTCCCTCTTCCTGAAGGCATAAAAATTTCAACATCAGCCCATCACCTAGGAGTCCAGACAAAGGCTTATAACTCAATGCCTTTCATCCCAATCTCTACAAATGGCCACAGTGCTGGTGTGGGAGACACCAGAGCATTTTTTTTCTTCTAGTGTGTGCCATTTTCTCAGCCTTGGTTTTATTTTTTTCGTTCTTCTTTCTTTTTCATTAGAAGAGCATCTTCTCACATGTCGGTGTGATAGCTGCTATGAGATACCTTGAAAATATTTTGGGTTATACCCCTGACATTAAAATTTAAGTAGAAAAAAAAATTAAAGCTTGTGTGCTGAGATTTACAAAGCAATAAATCCACCAAGGTCAGGGAAGGCAGGCACCAGTTTCGGACCAGGGACTATTGAAATGTATTCTTATTATAACTTTATTTGAGTGCAATAAGCAATGAGTGGAGAACTAGTCACTATGAAAAAGCGAACCCCACGTGTAAATCAGATGACCACATTAAAAAGATTAAAATGTCAATGGCTGCTGAAGTCCGAAAAAGGAGTCTACTGAGACCTATAAAATTAGAACTAAGAGAGGGAGGTAGCCCTTAAACTTTTAACCAGATATTCTACTGTATGAATGACCACATTAGTTAATTTTCGTCATGACAATCTAATTTTGTATTGATTATTTGCTTTCATTAGTTGAGTCTCCTAGGAGATTAATAAAGCCTGAAAAGGCCCTTTTCCCCCACCCTTGGAATGCTCTTTTTGAGAACCAAAGATGGGGCATTAAAAAAGCAGGTGATGGTCCTGGTTTTCACAGTGTCACGTGGGAATTATGTCGGTGAGGCAGCCTGGCACTGCTGTGTCTCAAGGTTCTCACTCAGACAACTGGGAGTTTTATGAGGAAGGATGGAGAGAGGACTTCAGGAATTGGCCCCTGGTGAAGAATCTTATACGACGTGAGCATCGTGCTGCATGCACAGCCAAGGGCCCTCAGAGAGCTGTCTGAAACAGCAATAGACACAAGGATTTACGACAAGAAGCAGCAATTGCAATATCTGGCGCTAAACATTTAATCTATGGTTACACTTTTTACTTCGGATCAGAGCTGAAGTCAGCAGAATTAAATCTTCAAGTGTATTTCAGCAGCTCTAAATCCTTCTGATACTGTTAACAGTGGCAGACTTCCAAAATGCATTCTGTTAATAAGACAGTAAAGTATAAAACCGAGTTATCTTCTACAAGGAAAAAAAAAAAAAAAGAAAAAGAAGAAGAAAGATTGTTATAAAACTGCATCTGTGGTATCCTGGCCATTTTCTAGCTGAATTTCTTTCCAAATTATTTTTTTTAACCCACTGTCCTTGGTGAATAAAAGAAATTCTACTAGGAGAGCAATTCTTCCCCCAAAGCTTCAATTTTTTCTCTTATTTTCACAGGTTAAAAGAGGTTAAGAAATCACCAATCAGCTGGTAACACGCAGTACCAATTCTCTGCAGGCCAGCAAAAGGGATTCAGCAGCTGTTACCTTCACTTTTGCACTTAACATAACTTTTTGTTCACCTGCAGCTAAAGAAGATTTATGCAGAGCACACTGGGAGGTTGCTCAACTCCCCAAGGCAACTCCATTAGCTTTCCCAGGAGCTATATTAAATGTGTATTAAACCACACACACACACACACACACACGCACACAAAATCCCTTCAGCTAATGCACTGGTTCCAGCTTTAAACTGACAAAAGTGAGGATACTTGTAGAAAAGGCTCAGATAACAACCTCAAATTCCTGCTTTATGCCTCAAAATTATAGAATGCAGGGTAAAGTCTTTGCTTCTGTGAGTTTTGCTCAAACTCTTCTTTGGTTCATCCACAGCAGATCGCCAAGGACATTGCATTTGTAAGATCCAAGTGCTCTGTGTGTGTGCTTTTGTGTGTGGGAGGGCTTCTAAAAGGCAGATTAAAGAAAAAACAGAAAGGATAACATCTCTCATTTGCACATAAGTGTTCACTTGAGCCATTAAATTCATGTTGTGTTGAATGAATGGAACTATGCTGTACCTTGAGAACACACACCTGAGACTCTGAAGGCTCTATTATGGTTGCATTAGCAAACACTCTGGAAGGGAAGCTATGGGAATCAGTGCCCCAATGCCATTTGCTGGAGGCCTCCTTTCTGCAGAGGGCTCAGGTAGCAGAGCACAGCTGGAAGCATGCATGGAGAAGGAGCAGCTGTAACCCTGGCCCTAGTCCACCAGTGCCACAGGCCTGGAGGAGAAGTCCTTGAAAGAGTCAGATGGGATTTAACAGTGAATGCTAATCTCACGTCTGCACTCTGCTGACTGGTAGAATCTCTTGCTGTATTCCCTGGGATGATGGTAAGATTTACCAGAATGCGCATCCTACTCAGATTACTGTATTCTGCACAGCTTTGCAATAATTTCACGTGCATTTCAGTTTCTGAAGGACCCCACTCATTCCTGACTTGAAAAAGCTGTTCTGAAATCCATCACCAAGGTTGCTGACTGATGTCATCACCATGATGTCACATTCCTTCAGGCTTCAAGCATATGGATAGTCCCAGCATGACCTCTGCTTTCCAACAAGGTAAAGCCATGAAGTGGGGTTTTGGTAAAGGAAAAGAAATGGGAAATTCTCTACATTCTGATTCTCCCATAGAACAACCACCAAGTTCAGTGAAAAGATGCATGCCATGCAAAAATTTTACTTCAAATGTCTTATCAACCTTGTAAAAGTACAGTGAAAAATTAGGGTATGGGAGTCCATTCAACCTTGTTTCTGCTACCACAGATGGGTGCTTGCAGATGATACAGTTGTGAAATACCTGGCCAGGAAAATTTTTTCCCCACCAGCTCTCTCCTTCCCTTAATATGGCCCTTCTGGCAAATTTTAGGTCTTCTCCCCATGGCACAGGAGCACCATATTCAAACTGTATATGTGTATATTTTGCTCAAGCATATTTCAGAAAAGGCCTAATTTCTTCTACACTGAAGTCGCTCCTAATATTTCATTTGAAGAAGGGAGCTACCACGGAAAATTTTGGTCTCCAATGTTAGAGCTTGACAGATTTACGAAGAAGTCAATATGGAATTTTACAAAGTGAAGTGTTGGCCATTTACCAGTCTTCTAATTGTTCTTAATAGAAACTTGTTTCCTGTAGAGAAATCATCAGAATCATTGCAGTGCCTTACAGATTTTTATGCCAAACTTTTGATACAAAAGGCTTTTGCTATGATGATGATGGTCAGATCATACTGCAAAGTCTATTTGGATGCTAACTGAGTGATATCACCCAGATTAGCCAAGGTCCCTGGAGAATTGCTCTGGGTCAGTCATACTGTCCGCTTGCAGTATTGTCTATCGACTAATGCAGCAGGAGACATGGGACATGAGAAAGTGCTCCAGGGGAAAGGTAACTTGGGCAGATGTAAATGCCCATTCAGAATAAGGCTCCTGGCAGATCTAAAGTGTGGACCTGAACCAGGGAGCCAGAGACAGTTTGATGATAATGCCTGTCTTTGCTGTGGACAACACGGATCTAGAAAATCTGCTCACTTGTTTGTTTGCAAAGACTTCAGGGCTTAGGACATATCTTCATTAGAGAAAGGGCACTGACTAAGTTTCATAACCTTAGCAGAGGAACATACTCAAGCCTTTACTCAGTTTTCTGCAAGTAATTAAATCTCAGTTTCTTGAATAAAAATCAGAGACATTCTTGCAGTGAGTCTTGTGATTAAATTCTGACCTGGGTTACTCATTTCTAAGTCATAGTTAATTTAAGGAAACATTAAGTAGAAGCAATTTTTTTGTTTGGTGGTTTGGACAGTAGCCTTTATAAGTTAGACAAAATATTGGCAGAATTTTTTTCAATTTCTTTTTCCATTTTTTCAGTGAAAAGCTGTCAGAATTACAGGTTTTCAATATATTTCTCTGTTACAGGTGCAAAAGAGTAACAGGAAATGAGTGGAACAACTTGATAGTTCTATCTACTTGATCCTATTTCTGTTCAAACAGCAAAAGATCTGTCCTGTAAGACAATATGCATATGAAAAATACTTGCATATGGGCTTAGGAAGAAGGCAAACACAGCAAGGGAGCCTGGCCGAAAATCCAGAGCTATTTTTCAAAATTGTCTTCGAGCAAAAATTTTAGATCTGCTATGACTGAGACACAAGGACCAGGTTTCTACAAGAAGCTCTTGTTAACAGTTTTCACTTTTCACTTCAGCCTTTATCCTCAAAATGTTTTGCATTTCAGCATTCCTGCCCTGAGCTTGGTTTTGGAATAGCAGCCCTGAAGACCCTTAAATAGAGCTATGTTTGTGGGCATGGAGATAATTCCTCCAGCTGTGCAAACAGTAAAACAAAGATAGCATCTCTTCTGTTGCAGCCCTGCAGATCTCTGAATGATAACAAGACTGACGATTTACAGTGGATTCAAGGTGCTGCTCTGCTCTGGAATTCCTTCTGACTCATCAAAGAGATGACAAACAAGTCCCTCACTCCTGAGGTGTCGAACACAACTTCGAGGAGCATAAATATCCAGTTGCTTTTTCCCTATCAGCAGTTTGCTGTGTGGTGTATTTCAGCCATGTATGTGGCATATCACTCACTGCACCTTTCTCAGACCTATAAGGTCCAGTTCTCTGGTAAGGAAAGTTCTGGGATATTCTTCCATGTTCTGATGGACTTCAATTGAAAATGAGCTTTTCTAATGAACCAAGTGAATAGAATCTATTCCTGCAGTATGTGCCGTTATCCTTCTGATTTTTATTTCCATATGGATTTCTGCAGGTCTGGCCCTTTTCTCTTTTTGACAGTCATAAAACTCTTTTGAGTTAATAGAATTACTCCTCAGTGCTGTCTCAACATTTTCAGTTTTCTGTATGTGACCAATTTTATACTAAAAGAACCTCAGAGCATTGTTGGTGTTGGCAATGGAAAAATTAAGGTTTTGGCAGTTTTGTGAGGTAGCTGGGTCTTGGCCCAAAGGAAAGTCTCATGATTTAGGACTGTTGAACAAGTACATTACTGAGAGTTTTCTGTTACAGTTATAAGCACGTAGCTAATAGTGCTGACATTTGCATGGTATGTAACAGCTGAAACCCAAGCCAGAAAAAGATACTGACTTAGAGAGAGCCGTAAAATAACACCGGGCCACCTTCCATGGCTGTTACTCCACATTTGTCTCCACAGAAGGCAGAGTGCAAAGTCTGTGTGAGCCACTGGGGAGAGGCCTGTTGTGTTAACACCATGCTGGAAAGCACTGCAGCTGTGGTGATGCCGTGCTCCTGCCTGCCGTGTTCGTAGTGTTTAGCTACAGAGGAGTGATGAGTTTAGGTCTCAAGATACTGCTGGACACAGAGGGAAATGGGTGGAAATTGGCCAGTCCTCATAGTGGTGGTGAAGGTGGTGGACAAATGTTGACTTACTCTGAATGCAATGTAGATGCTCATCTAAAAATCTGCTAGCCAAAAAGGTGTCTCAAATTGTGCTGTAGATTTTATCTTACACTATGTTTTATCTTACACTATAGCTATGCTGTCGGTTTCTGATGAAGATTGAGCCACTAACTTACAATTAAATAAATTTCAGTTTCCAACTAAAATGTTTGATTTCTCTTTGCAGAGTCATAAATTGAAATTTGCCGTCTGCAAAAAATCACTGTTACTAAAACACAGCTTTCTAAATTCATATCACCACGAAGATCTTTGAGAGTTTGTAAATTAGGAGCAGAATATGGAATCTAAATGTTTCAAAAAACCCCAGTCTATTGAAAGCATTCACTTCTATTAATCACACTATATAATGGGCTGAATCAAGATGCTGTATTTATTTCACTCCAGAGGAAAGATCACCATAACTCAACTGCATCTTTGCCACTCATGAATTATCAAGTCTTGCTTTGCTTGTGGGATAAATATATCTCAGTTATGTATGCTCTTTTTTCCTCTCAGTGTATCTATGTATTTTTTGGTGTCAATTTTTATTTATATGCATATACCTGCAATGCTCACAGTGGAGATTGTTACTTTGCAATAAGTCGAAGCAAATCAATTCAGTCTACAGAAACAATTTATTTTCCTACTGCAGCATTCTCCAGCATCATTGCAGGAGTTGCCTCCACAGCCTTCACTATAACTGTTAAGGTGGGCCACATGGCAAAGATGTGAGGGGGTCTAGCATTTGATCAAGTAGACAGGGAGTGTCAGGTTCCTGCTGTTAGCTGAAACGCCAGCATGATGACACGTATTTGATGTCATTTCAATGCAGATTCTGACACAGGCCAATTTATGGTCCAATTTATGTCTTGACTCTCATACCAAGGCCAAGCAAGCTATAAAATGTAATAAGAATTTCTTCAATCAATGTCCAGAGGAAAAACAAATCACTCGGTTACTGACACAATATTGCATCAACACTCTGGTAAAGTTCTCACAAGTGTGTGACGTGCCCCTAAGCTACGGCGAACGTGTGGAATAAAAGGCTGGGCATGACAACATCACATCTCTGAAATGGGACCCCCTCAACTTAAGAGCTGTTTCCATGTCAGTTCTTCATCTTTGTAGCTTTCTAGTTTGTTAAGAATAAAATCCTTCTCTCTTTGCTTCCCCTTCTCTTCCCAGCTTCAGCCTTTCCTCCCCAAAACTACTTTTTTTTTCTGTCTTGCACACTGTATCTAGTTATCTAGCAAATCTCAGCACAAGGCCTAGACAAGGTTATGATGGTCAGATGATGATCATATGAGGTCAGTGAGCCTCTTAAAGGCTTGTATATTTTCACTTTCAGATGCTCTCAAATCAAATAGAAACATCTACCTTCCTCTTTGTCTCTTCATAATCAAGACAATAACCCTATCTCAGCCAGCTGTTAGAAGACATTGTCAATGGCAAATAGGCATGTACAGCACGTATTTTTAATTGGATATGGGATACATGATGATGTGTTTTCTCAAAAGCAGTGGTACTGCCTCTATAATGTGGAACAAATGGTTTTGCCCTGTGGACAACATAAAGAAGGCATGAGAAAATGTATGTGTGGTCTACACTGTATAACTTCATTCCATTATTCCTCTGATTCTGTACATTTAGGTCTGTAAGTATGAGTATTCTTGGTTTTCTGTAAACCAAAACAGCTGACAGGGGACTTATTTTATTTGGTAAGGTCTTTGCCCTGGTAATTTCAGTAAAGTTGCTGTGCAGATGCGGCTGGCTCTTTAGATGGCTGTGAAAATGAAATCAAGGTGAAGGGAAAGTACTCTACACCCGAACATTTCTCTGCACACATCAAAAAAATTGGCCTCTGAAGCTTGCCCAAGCATACCACAGGTACCCCTACCCTGCAGTTACACTGCCAGCAAGATGTCAGTGGTGTGCTGTGCAACAAATGGGCTCTGACCTGGCCAAGGACAGGGTGTTGGGTGTCATGTGGGTTGTCCTGGTGAATTTCAGAACCTTTGTGAGGCAGGGGCTGGGGCTCATCCTTAGCTGGTGGAGGAGCTGCAAGACCCCAAACCACTTCTGCTGCCACTGTGGTCCTGGCAGCCAGCAAGCATAGTGGTTTGAGGAGCTCTTAGAAAGATTCATATTGTTTAACGTTTTTGTGAAGGGCAAGCCTGTGTGTTATACTGGAAGGAAAACAAGGAAAGGACTGTGAAAAGAGCAGAAATTTCTTTTTCCCCAGGATTGTAATTTGTTGATAGTTTATTTTCCTACATCTCAGAAGAGCCTTTGAGTTCCAAAATTCCTTTCAAATGAAGATGGTTTGCTTTCAAAAAGAAGAATTGAAACAAAAGTTATTGAAATGATTGCAGATGACATTCATTTTGTTGGTAGAACTCTCAATATAAATCCTGCTCTCAATAAATCCTGCTCCAATCTAAATCCAAATGCTGGTGAAATTTTAAGCATCTCAACCTGCATTTTGTTTGAAACAGGATTGCCAGACAAGACTACAGAATAGCTTCTCACTGACTCTAGGATCCCTGAAAATGGAGATGGCTCCTAGACCAGAGCCTAGACTGAATTCTCTCTCCTTGAATCCTGTGCAAGCAAGCCTTGCTGTCCTGGAAAGAGTGTTGCTGGCTCTGGGAGCAAAAAGGTTTCCTCCAATTCATCACCCATCTACTCGTTACTGCTGTTGGCTTTTGTATTGTTACGTGCCATCTTACATTAATTTGCACATTTTTTGGAGAAGAAGTGTTGGGCCGTATTCAGATTCTTTGTTGTGGCCCCAAAATTTGAAAAAGCGAAAGACAACTGGGACCAGTTGAGACTTCCTAAAGAGAGCTAGGCAATGTTTGGTTGACCCAAAGTGGCTCTTCTGGACTTAAGCAATGTCGTAAGCACCTGAGACTGTCTTAGGCTGCTCGTGTCCTTTGAATATGTCTCCTTGTGCTTTTGTATGTTTGTGTAATTAGCCTGTCACTGCGTCAAGGTCTCCCACAGTACATTTCAGTCACTGTACAAATAAAAAATGATGGCAAAAATAGGCATTTTTACATAATACAGTCAATCTTACTGTACCCATGGCTAAAAAAAAACCACCAGAGCATGTGCAGTTCAGTTCAGTGTTACACCTGCAGTCATTGCAAGCACTCATGTGGGCAGGGGTGCACGGAAAATTCTCGCTACAAAAATCTTTTTTTTCTTTTCATTGCATTGTCTACTATTATTATCCTTTCATAGTTCTAAAAAACACATCTAAAATGTTGTGCTGTGTCTATATTTTCAATGCTTGATATCAAAGTGATTCTCCACCCATAGAAGATATCACTGTGAGCACTCAGTGACTGCGGTGACTTTGTAATTGGTCCTTTTCTCTTCCCATTATTCAGTGCCAGCTTAGAGGGCTCACCTGTATACACTAATAACAGGGATGTGGCACATAGATACCATGAGCAATATTTGATCCTGTGTGAACTCTAAGGAGGAACTGCCCTTGAAATTAAGTTCTGCTGTCAGTAGTACCCTTGCATGCCCAGTGAGTGGATGACTGCAGCCAGCCTCCCTCAAAAGCTGAAATTAGTCCAAAACAACCAAATGTCCCCAATATACCTAAGAAAAATCTGAAAAAACTAAATCTAAGAAGTTATTTTTATAGCTCTGTTTATAGCCCCTTTGTTTATGCAGAGATAGGTCAGCTGAATTTAAATCTTTAAACGCTTAAGCACCATGTACGATGCTAGCTTGCAAAAAACAGTGTAAAACAAAGCATGATCAAGACTTGTTACACTTTCCCTTCCAAGCACGAGGTTCAAACAATATTTTTTAAAGCACATATAATTGATATCCCCTTCTATTAAAAATCTAAATGAATTTCCTCTCTCTCTAGTGTACTGCCACTCTGAATACTTCCATCAGAGAGTGGTAAACCAGCAGCTTGCTGTGTTTGCACAAAATAACTGCTGCAGTGTGCTGAAAAACATCCAACCTGCACTTCTGCTCTGAGTATGTTGTTTCATGCTGTATGGTCAATAACTGTATGGATAATCAGGAAACTTGGCCCTCCTGTTACCCAGAGGTGTTTCTTCCTGAACCCAGGAGCCTCTGTATATACACACGATTTTATACCGACGAAGAAATCGCAGTGTGAACTGACATAATGGGAAGCAGTTTCCCACCTGGGAATTCGATGAGAATTTTTCATGATATAAGGGATGACACTATCAAGCAACATAAATATGTAAGTATAAAACATACTAATGATGTGCAGTGACAATTCTGTGACCTCTTGTTCGCTTCATTGAAGGAGAAGTACGGAGGGCTTCAAAGACAGTTATAGCTCCCTGTCAGGTCAGGGTGGAGTTTACCTGAAGACTGCCTTTTCTAAACACAAAGAGGAAAGGAAATAAATTGAAATAATGGGGAATTAAATTGCAAAATATGTGCTGTGCATTGTTATAGAGTCTCTCTGAAGGGTGGTGTGATAAACCAAAGATTTGCTGACACTTAGGGAGCAGCACTGACAAGATAATATTGGCCTTCCTACCCCAAAAGTAGCAACCTGACCAGCTGGATGCTAATTTATCTGAGCTGGCAGAAAAACACTGGGGAAGACAGGAAGAAGGGAGAAGCATCTTAGTAGAGCAATCTCTGTAAAAATACCAGACTCATATTCTTTGCAGCCATTGGGGCAGTATGCTGGGGAAAAAAAACAAAGACAGTTTTGTTTGGGGAGTCTTGTCTTTTCAGAAACATCTTTAAATTGTTGTCTGTATGGTTATATCTGAATCTACTTGCATTCTCCGTGAATGGTTCCTTGTAGTGAGGCTAAAGACTTTCCTCATGTAGTAACACCTTTTGAAAGTTTGTCTTGTATTAAACTGTCTTGTTCAGGTAGATGAATAGGATGGAAGCATTTTTCTTCTATTTCTTTTTACTAACTGGGTGATCTTTGAATTCAGCCCTGGCTGGGGAGGAACTGAACTAGCAAGGGGAGAACTGACGAAAACCAGGATGTCTTCAAATCACTCTGAGACACAGGAACATAACGTCATGGCAACAGTAGCAAACAAGTTTTGCATATACAGTCTCCTAAAAATTACCAGATCAAATTTTCTTCTCTGCTTCTTTTCTGCTAGGAAACCCTTCTAAGGTGCTCTGGGTTGCTCCCCAACAGAGCCACTAATTTCCTTGATTTTCCCTGAGAAGATGTGGAATAATCTCAGTATTTTACCATGCAAACCAGACATCACAGGGCTTTTCCAAAATGTATATGCCAGCTGGGCCCGATTTGGGGGAGTTACCCTGACATGTACCTCTGAGGTTTGGGCTCCTTTTGTTATGTGCTGCACTGAGCTCTGTGGTCTCTCTTCACCTGCTTGTGCCATAGGTGAAACCACAGCAAAACCAGGTTGAGATGTTCCCATCAGATCTGCTGGTTTGCTGTGTGCATCCACTCCTGAAGCCAAGGGGGGCCTGGGCTGAGACTGTGTGTGAAAGTTCCCTGACAGTGTTTGTGTGCTTCCTTTGCATGTGGACACCTGTACAATAGAATAAGATGCTGGCAGGAAACTTATGAGGCTTCAGTATTGGACTTGAGATGGCTTGAGGGAGCCCGCATCCTCACTGTGTCAGGCTCTGCTGACTCAGGAAGACAGTTCACATTTCAGGGTTCTCTGAAGTCCCTTTTACCTAGGGAAGAGATACTGGAGTGAAAAGATAAGTTAAAACCAGACAGAATCATTGCATTGATTCTTCAGAGTTTATTGTGCAGCTGAACATATTAGTCTGGAATGAGGATCCTCGTGTTTCCTGTTTTCTGCAGGAAATCGCTGATGGTGTAGCAAGGATAATACACACCATGATGCATACAGGTAGCTCTGCAATGATCCAGTGATTCAGAGTGCTCAGGATCTAAGTCTCCCTTGGGTTACACTCATTTCTATTGCATGGAAGTTCATGGAACCATGTCACTGTAAAATTAGTCTGGGATCATACTCAGGTAGGGACACTTAAATCAAGCCACATTCCAAATCAGAACTGAAATCCCTGTAACAAGAAAGTAGTTTTCTCCAAAACCATTTCTCCATGTTAACATGTATATCCCTTCCTATAAATTTCTTCTGAAATTCAGTTTGGTTTATATACTGTGTGAATGATTGTGTACTGCAGCCATCCTACACAGTACATATAGTCTCACCTTCTCATAGTATAGAGACAGGATGAGGACTGTTTGTCCTTCTCTGAGCAGGTTGTGACCAGCAAACTGTTGGTACACAAAGGAGGTTTCCTCCAGTCCTTGACAATCAGCAGTTCTCTTGCTCCTTCCTGGTGAAGATCTGTGTTTTGACTGGAAAATCTTCATGCAACGAATATTGATTAATTGTTGGTATTTGAATTTAAAAGGTATTGAACCTGGGGCTATGTTTTAATACGACTATTTATGAGGGCAAGGAGTATTCAGCTGCAGAATTTAAAAGGTGGGTAATTTCTCTGGTAGAGTTCATAGCTCTGTCCCACAACAACTCTGCCAGGAAATATGAAAAATAGCACCACTTGGAGGAGGAAAAGGAAATGGTGGTTGGAGTAAAGGGTGTGGGTTAAACTAATATTGATGTCCAACATTTTACACTGTGAAACCACAGCCTGAGACTCTTGGGAAGAGTCTGCAAAGACACGGGACTCTTGGGCAAAAAAATGCCAGCAAGACAAGTTTTCAAACTCCAAAACTATCTCAGGGAAAAATAAAATATCTTCTAAGGAGTAAGATAGATTTCTATGACTTAAAAGGTTACCCATTCAAAAGAAATTGGAAGAAATTTGCCTTAAATGGCATCTAGCCCAGGTTGGAAAGATACACAGAGGGATCAGGAAACAAACCATTGATGTTATTTGTTTCATTAGAATTGAACACTTCTTGTATTGGTCAGATTAAATAGCAACTGGTTTGTGAAACCTTTGGCAAAGTCTCTGTGCAATTCTACTATAAACTGAAGAGGTTAATTTCAAATTCGGAGTCCTCCCCAAACAAGTTCTGGAAAAGAAGGCATTTAGGGTATAGGAAATTCGAAGTGGCACTTCTACACCTGGGACATGAATTGTGAAGTCCTGTTTTTTGAGAAGATATAGGAAGTTATTCTGGGTATATGACGGGCAGCAGAGAAGTTTAAAAAGAGGCAAGGCTATCGCTCCTCAAACAACCATTCAAGGAGTAAACAAGCCAGTGTCAGGGACATTCAGCGTGAAGGCAAGGGACAGGTTCCTTTACACGCATTTCTGAAAGCTACAGAACAAAGCAGCATTAATAACAGAAAAACTGACGGATGGTTGTGAAGAACAAAATTATACAGTAACCCAGAGTGTTACCAGCAGCTCGAGCATCTGCAGTTGTGAAGATTACTTCATTCAATTTTCTTCAAATAATGCCCATTCCTTTACATATCTCCCTGAATCAGTGGAAGAACTATTTTTCACAGAAGAGCTTGAAAGAAACAAGCATCAGTTGTGGCCATTAATTTTATGAATGATTTGTTGGAAACTGCATTAAATGGCAACATCAGCCCACAAATGAGCTTTGAAATGTTCTTATTCCGAGCCTGTGCAGATGGGCAATTTGCTGTGTAATCAGTTTTCATAGCCACCCTTTCAATCAGGGTCACTTGTCTTATAACTGTGCTCTTGTTTTGCAGGTTTGTATTTCACACCATCTCAGAAATGCTGCATGTACAAGTCCAATGACCAAAAAATAAATAACTCAGAAAATAAAATGCAGCAAGGTTATATCCAAAAGCACTTTGAACAGGAGTCTCAGCAAATATAATACCCTGGGAGTGTCAGTAAAAGAGAGACATAGCTGAAGAAGAGCTATCTAGCAAGCAGTAAGTGACAGAGCCTGAGACTATTATTCGAGCTATTCTGTGAAACATGTACATGTGTGTTGTAACCCGAGAAAATTACAGCAGTAGTATTCTCGTATGCAATTAAAATGAAGTCTCATGTGAAAGTAGAAGAGTGATATAGCAGCTATGTAAATTTAGGACGATGCCACCCAAAACACTTTATGGCTCTCCTATCACTTAGACACCGCCTGGGAGAACATACAGAGGTTAACCACCAAAGTGATACCGAGATCAGAGTATAAAACATATGGGAAAATATCAGAGGAACTGAATTTATACAGAGATCACTCACTGGGGACATTACCAATATGTAGAAGTGCCTTTAATGAAGTAAGGGAATTCTTCACATTAGTACAAGAGGGTAGAACAAGAAGCAGCAGCCTCAAACAAAGGAAAAAAAGTTTAGGTTAGATACCACGATTTTTTTCCTTAAAACAGGCAAGCTGGGTATTGAAATAGGCTGCCCACAGAGAGGCTATCTCCTTAAGATATGAGTGAGAGTAGATAAAACTTCACATGAGAAGGAATGACACAGCCATGCAAGGTGGAGGTGTCAGTTTGAGCCCTGCCAACTCTCCTACACCAAGAAGTCACCTCTGGAAGTAGTGGAGAAGGGTGGCACATGTGCTATGACCCTCGAGCACCCATAGTGTGAGGAAACTCTAGTAGTCGTTCACAGCAGAGGGGTAACACTATCACATCAGTAGCTCCTACAGCCTCCATAATGGTCAGGTGAGGCAGCCCCATGCATTTCTGAGGATTTGGATGACTTAGGAGTCTTTTTCCAGTCCTTTGTCCTTGGTTCCAAATGGACTATAAATCACATATCTTAGTGTGTAAAGACTATTCATTCACTCAGTGATGCAATAAAGCAATGAGCAAAAAGACCAGGAGGAATGGACAAAAAAAATCCAGTGAAATGAAGACTTGCATGTGGCACCTGTATTGAATTTTCTCATGTAGGAATTTCAAAGTACCTTAAAATAGCATAGGAAAGTCATGATAGGCTAGGTCTGAGGGAATTTCCACTGTGAGTTGAGAATGGCCAGATTTGTTCCAAATATTATTTACATGTAAATACAAGTACATGTAAATAATCTCAAGAAGGGATGCAGATTTTTCCTACTGCTCTGCACCACTTTTTGGCTCCCTACACACAAAATCTGAAGGGGTTTTGTACATTTTGTGTGTTTGTATATTGACATCTATTCCCTTAGCAAGGGTGTTTCCCTTTTTTTCCACAAGCCTAGTTAAACAGAACTCAAAAGACTGAAGAAACAAAACTTCTGTTGCAGAAACCTCCAGAAAGTACAAACCAGGATCATATTCATATCTGATGCCTCAGAGGTAAAAGCTTGACTGTGGCCCATTAGAGATATTCCATTTGCAGGGCACCCTTCTAGCCCTGTTAACCTGTAAACGCGGACTATAAATGGGTCATTCTGTGCATCTTTTCCATCCCAGGACATGAGTTTGGTGTATTTTTTTCTGGAGGAGGTGATAAGGAAAAAGATAATTTCCCCTGTTACTCTGCTGGTTGCTTTTTTTCCAGTTGTTTTAAAGGCAACCCTTTTGAAATCACTCTCAGAGGTTCAGAACACTAGAAAAGATCCGGGCAGAGAGATTAATAGGCAGTATAGTGCAGGTGGGGCAGGGAAAGACACAGGATAATACCATTTATCACACGAATTTAACCAGAGCTAGAGGGTATCTCCCTGCCAGGCATGATTTGATTCATGCGGACACATACACACGAACGTGTGCACACACAGATGTGAGCGTACGCGCGAGTGTGCGACAGAAATTTCTTCTGTGCATCACACTGAGGGTATTCGCTGGAAATGATGTATGAAATGAAATCCCCATGCTCACGGCACGCAGGGAATATCAGACAGAACTCCACAATCACTGCAGAGATGGGCTTTGCTATTGGCAGATCAAACGCAGCCAGAAGAGCAAACCAACCTGAAAGACTCTGGGGAAAACAAATATTTTTTTTTAAGTTATAAAATAATGTTCCCACCCTTTTAATATCATTTCTCCCATTCTCTCTCCCTCTGGCATTCCCCTGGGCAGCCAGCTACATTAGCTGGAGCCTTAGAGAGATAAGAGCCCTCCCCACACGTATTTCCCCTTAAAAGCCCTTCACAATGTGTTAAAATTACATTTTGAATAACACTTTCTAGCTTTTTTTATTAATTTTTTAACGTGTTTTTACCATCTGAGGTTTCTTCCTAGCAATAGTAGTGGGCAGTCATGTGGGAAAGAGGGGGTTGTCCTCTTTTCTCTCCCACACTCACCAGTACCATGCATTTGATGTTGCCTCTTTGAAACCCAAAATAAATAAAACTGTGTCCCAGCTATGCCATGAGTTTTAAGGGGAACCTATGACAACAGGAGTGGCTTCCCCAGGCCTTCCCATCGGCTACTCCTGGGCCATGGGAAACCCTCCACGGGAAGGAGGAGGTATGGACATACCCTCGTCTGGGGTGGTGGGGTTTCCCTCCACCCATTGCTGGAGCTCAGGCACACCTTAGCATTTCCAGACTGCTCCGTCCGTGGTGGGATCGTTTCAGCTTGGCTATACATTGCTGAAGAAGGACGTTTATTTATAATATGCGGTGTAGGAAATTAGGCCATTGTACTTCTGCACAGGGGAAAGATTCATAAAAAGTCACACAGAATTATTCTTATATAAGTGACAATGACATCGTTGTAAGGAGGAAGCAGAACTTTATTTGTCTTACTTAAAATGATATATAGAGCACTTGTCTGTTTATTCCACTGCAAACAGCTTCTGCAAAAACAGCGGTAATTCCCTGGGGGGTTCTGCTGATAGTTATAAGTTACTTGAGCAAAATCTCTCAAGTGAGCTACTGCCTTACAGGTAGCCATTATTCTAGATTCAAAGGGCTTTTTGTTGTGTTTGTTTGTTTGTTTGTTTTTTAAAATTATGTTCCATGTAATGCTGCTTTTTAAAATATAAATTGTGTCATAACATTGCTACTTTTCAAGCAGGTAAGTATCTGTATCTAAATCAAAGGATGCACTGCCAAAGGAGAAACCAGTCAATAAATTGGCTTCACAATCAAATCTGGCTCAGGTTAAAGTAAAGTTAGTTTGATGGATTCAGCTGAAACCTAGTAAATAGCAGCCTACATAATTAAGCTGCTCTACCTTCATGCAGTCTCCCTGGAAGCTTATGGGCATCTCTAAGGCACAAGAGTGACAATCAGTAGCTAAGCCGAGGAAATGAACAGGCAATATTGCCCACCCAGATGTCATTCCTTACCCCCCATTACCATTGTCTCACCTCTCAGAAGGATTAGCAAAATTTGTCTTCGATTCTTTGACGGGACTGCAACATCCTTCTCTAATTTAAGAATGGATTCTGGGTCTGAAAATCAAATAACTGATATTATTCAACGGGCAAAAAATCAACACTGAAGCTTGGTCTTGCTCTCTCTTTCTCATTTATGCAAGCTTATGAGCCTATTGTCTATGAAGTCTCAGCCTTTAGCAGCACATTTGGAGGGTGTTTTTAAACAGATGACAGGAAGAAAAAAAATAGAAAAGTGGGATAAAAGGGAGTCTTGTAGTCCTCACAAACACATTGCATTTTTTTTCCAGGGGGTAGGAAAGAGAGTAATGAATTCTTTGATGAGGCCAAAAGGAATGGGAATTGACACTGAAGCTGACATGGGTTTTCACCATATTCTTATTATTAATTAATTGCAATCATCAAACTATTTCTCAGAGTAACTCAGCTTTCCATAGCTCATTTTCACTCTTGACTGATATTTTTCTGGTTGCTCAGCAAGAATGAAAAGTGCAAGGTTTGAGTTTCTTTTTAGTGTTTTAGTCCCAAAAAAAAGTTTTCAAAAGTTGAAAATGTATGAAGATTGGCTTAATTATTCAAAGAGAAAAAGAAACAAAACTAAATTAATTTCCAGGAAATTAATGCAAATTTTCTAATTTACTTTGAGAAGTCATCATCATTTCTTGATTATTTTTGGTTCTTTGGTGACCCAGGGAAATTCTCTTTCACTATGACAAAGCTTCTTTTTCCATAAAAAATGGTAATAATAATTACCTGCTTCACAGCAGTGTGGTAAGATTTAGTTAATTAGTGTTTTCAAAGTGCTTTGAGATCCTAGGATGGAAGATGCAATAGAAATGCAAAGTATTATTATTATTCAGAGTTAACAACCAAATTTCAACCATTTGCACTTATCCATCTTAACAGCATGTACTCAAGGGAAGAAAACACATAACTTGTCAGCAGACAGTCCTCTTAATGTGGGTTATAAAACCACCTTCTTGATTACCATCTGGAGTAACATTCACAAGTGAGGGATAGCAGATGTGTGCGCGTGGAGAGATGCATCCCAGTTCCCCAATCCATCGGACACATCAGTGCTGCCATACTGTATCCATCTAGCCCAGTATCGTGCCTCTGATGCCAGCCAGCTCTTGAAGCTTAAGGGCAAACAAGAGCCACTCTCGCCTTTCCCTCCACCTCTTCAGCAAAAAAAGCAACAAACAACACAAGCAAACTCCCCTTTCCTCCTTCCACTTCCCTCTTTCACAATAACAACGCAGCAGCCAACTGTGCAAAGCTCAACAGTGGATGAAAATGTCTTCCTGACCCCTGTGTGCAATTAGTTTCCTCCCAGGAGCATGAGATTTGATTATTTTTGCTGTTATCTTCGCTTGTACAGCCACAAGTGTTATTATCTCTTCTCCACTTTTTAGATAGGCTTTTTTTTTTCCCCTTGAAGATTAGCCTGAACCTTCCAGAGTCCTTGCAGCGAGGTGCCCCGCGGTGCCCCGCCGAGATGCGCTGCCTCCGTTGCAGGAAGCAGCACCAGTCTGCAGTTGGCTTTTGCAACACTTCTGGCCCCTCAGACCTCTCCAGAGGCCTGCAGGGCAGGGGTGGGAATCCCTACAAGGATGTGGAGGCAGAGGAGCTTTGTGAACGATGTGCAGAAGAGAAATTTACTGGGGTTTAATGTTAAGAAGTGGGTGGCTTGACTTAATCTAATTCTGCTCAGATTCTGCTGCCATCCTGCCCCTTTTAAGAGGACAAGGTGGTGGGCACGTGAAAAGAGCCATTATGCAACTCTCACCTGTGGAAAGCCAGCACTGAGCAAGTGTGGTTTAGTGGAATACAAAGTGCATGGTCCTGGTGCCATTTTATTTGCATGCCTTGGGTGGGAATAAATTGAAAGCAATCCTGCCCTCAGGACAGAAACATCAGCCCTCCCAAGGACCACACAGCATGCTAAAAGGTCCACCCAAAAAAGCAGCCTGGGTGGAGAGCAAGCACGCATGGTTGCTAAGGATGGCATGGGCTGCCTCATCAGAAAGGTTTGTGCAGTATTATCCAGAAGTTCAGGTCCGGCACAGGAATTCCCAGAGGTGCTGTGCCCAAGATGCCATCCTTTTCACAGCTGCTCTCTCTGCCACTCTGTGTTTTATGGGCAGGTGGGGCCAATAAAACACCTCCCACTTTTAGGGGGTCCCTTTCTGCTGACACCAGTGGCCTTTGGATCAGGCCCCTGCTCTAAGGCAGGCACTGACATTCTCAGACTTAGGGGTGGGAGTGCTGGAATACTCATCCGAGTGCCAAAGAACTGCTGTAAGAAATGCACTAACAAAATATTTATTAAATGAGCCACTTCCTTATTTTACTTTCAAATTGCCTTAAAGAGAAAAAGATTTATAGGTGACAGAAAACAATATTAAAGTCAATCAAATGCGCACAGGCCCCTGGATCCCCAGGATGCCACTCAGGGTAGTGACAGGCTATTTTAAGTCAGTGAACCTGCTTTGTTGCAGTGATCTCAAAAAGCAGGAGAAAAGCCCGTTTTGGCTGAGCAAGTCTCTTTGTGCTGCCACGTGGCTTTTTCGGCGGTGAGCCAGGGTTCAAAGGAGCATGGTGTATCTATCACTGCCATAGTTAATCCTATCATTAGAAGATATAAGCAGCCTTCTCCCACATTAGCAATGTTTACCTCATATTGCTCTAGCATTCATTTTCACTAATATGGTACAAAAGTGTAATGATGTATAAGTGTTTTTTAATGTTAAGTAAGTGAATACAGGTGGGTAATTTACCACTGGCTCTATACAGATTGGAGCTGGCATTTCAGAAGAAAGACTCTGGACTCCTTCTTCTGTGTTTTTAATATATAATTCTTTTTTTTTTTTTTGCAGTGTCTGCTGCTACTGTTCATAGTTTATGCCACTAAGTCAAAGCTGTAAGTGCCAGCTATTTTGGAGCCAGCAGAATGAAATGTTTGTTTAGAAAGCTTTCAATTAGACATGGGATGAGTAGGTTTGATGTGGAAGCAGGTATTCTTTACTTGTATTTGTGTTAAGAATTAATATTTTGTTTGTGTAAATTACTTAGGAACAAGTGTGTGCTCCTGGGGCATGATCTCTCTTGGAAGAATAAACTCTAAAATGGACCAGTGGATTCTGTGTTGTAAGATGGAGGACACACAGGTTTCACACCAAATGTATTGGTTATCCCATTTTTACTTTAAATGTAGAGTACGTTCTTATTCATTCATTCCTATTAATATACTAATGCCCAGAAATTCAAATGAAAGATTGACTCCGTGAAAAAAAAAAAATTAAAAAATTAAAACATGGGCAGAGAGAGTTTGGATCAGCAGCCCAACCATCCATATGTGGATGGTTCCCTGCATAATGAATGGACAGGGGCTCAGGAAGCAGTGAAGCCAATGGGCTTTGTGGGGTCGCACAGGTCAGACCCCACAGGGAGACCCGCATCCGTGTGGCTTCTCACACGCAGGATCGGGCTTCATTTCCACTTCAAGGGAGTTCTGACTCCCAAGCTAGTGTTGCGAGATTATTTCTTTTTTTTTTCTTTCCTCTCTGCTCCTTTTTTTAGAATTCCTTTCTTTGAAACGTTTTCCTCAGTAGTAATTGCTGCTAAAATTTCACAGAACATTTGCAAAAGTGACAGCCTAATTCTAGAAAATTTCAAACATTTAAAAGGCATTTGTACAGAATTTTGGTGCTGAAAAGCTTTGTTGGTGAAGTTTTGCTCACTGAAGTTAGCTAGGTAATTTCTGCAAATCAGAGGACTTAAAGTTGAGTATGTTCTGCTTCCATGCATTTTCTTGCTATATTTGGCATAACTGGAGGAAAAATTGTATATCAGAGATTCTGTTTTAAGGCACCAGATGAGGATTTCAAAGACCTTAGAAACGGCGTTGAAAGTATTTACTTAAGATTAAGAAATTTCCAGTGAAAACCCTATTAAAAAAAAAGTATCTGGTAGCTTAAAACGGTTTTTCACGTTTGCTTTTGCTCTAAATCAGGGTGCTAATTAGCTCTTGGTGTGGCAAAAAATGATGGCATTTTACAGAGTCTCCCTGGTTTGTACTTGAAAAAGACCTAGACGTTTCCAGGTGGGCTTCTGCTCCATGGGGATCAGAGGAGTCCACCCGTGAGAGGTGGGTGCAGCCTTCTCCAGGGAAGCCCGTGTGCTCACAGCAACTGTGTGCACGTTTGCTCCTGAGAGCTCACCGGCAAAAAGGCCAACAAAACCTGCCGTGTGTGAGCACGACCATGGATATTCAAAGCATCCCTCCTTTTGGGGTAGGGAAAAGGATGCACAGCTCTGTGGAGCTGGTGGGGGCTACAGGTCTTCGCTAGCTGGTGATCCTGTGCACGGAGCTATCCCGGGGCGAGGACCTCCGTCCCCACTCCCAGCCCAGCTAAAGCTCCATTCCATTCCCAGCCCTCTCCTTCCTTTCCTTCGGGCTGTAGCCTTTCTTTGTTATTTTCCTCTGGGGCTGCAGTTTTTCCCGGCTAGCCACAGACAGTATATAAAACACATTTTACTAAAGTTCTTCCAACAAAAACTTCATTGAAACAACATTTAAAGTTGTGAAAAAAATAACAGGAAATTCACACTTAGGCCCTTGAGGATGAAACATGACATATGTCTTCCAACACATAGGCACAATGGGGTGCGCTATAAAAGTAAATAAGGATCACACCATGGTGCCTAGCTGTTGGAGGACATGCCTTTTGCCATTAAGTTATCATTTCCTTACTTTTTTTGTCCAAACTCCCATGTACTTTTAATTGTTGACTCCAGCGACTAAATTAATCTTCTTTCTTTTATTTTAATAAAGCAATGTGTGACCTGCCTTAAGGTTAGAGACTAAAAATTAGCACAAGCATTAACATTTAATATACCAACCAAAATGAAGATTTACATTGCAAACGGATAGGCAGTCTAAATTTAGGCTGCTCACAAAATGAGGCTATACACAAATGTATTTCATTAATTATATATGTCTAGGAGAACTTAAATACAGCCAACATTTATGCACACTGAGTATATGTGCCAAAAATGTTATAGTCTTGCAGTGGTGAGTGCAGTTTTAATTTGCATGTGCAGTGTGTTTTTTCAATAAAAAAGGGAAAATTCCCTATAATCTGCACATGCTTTCATTCTCCATTTAAAATATTGGCAAAAAACATCTTGGTAGTAATGATCGTAGACTTCACTATTAATATCCAAGATGTATTTCATTCATTTGAAAGCCTCCCTTGTGAAATATTAGCACCCATTTGGAATCTTTTCATTCTCCAAAATGATCAGCTCTGGGGATTTCCTTCCCATTGGGGGTTCTGGTGTATTTTTAAGACCAAGTCATTCCTCAGAACATGGCAGAGAGGTAGAAACACCATTAAGTATCATCGGGTTGCTCTCCCACATGACAATATCACATTACTTATTACTGGAATGCACTTGCGAATCTGTTCTAAGAGGCCCATTTACAGAGGAAAGTGTGCACCCCAAGAGCCTCAGGCTTCTGCAGGAGAACCAGCCTTGGTACAACGAGAGACCTCCTCTGGCTCTGCAGAGATTCGCGGCATCTTGCCATTCCTGCAAAACCCAAATCCTGAAACGCCCCGTATTTTTACCCAGTAGCGGAACAGCAACTTACCCTTAAGCTAAACTGATGCACTTGAGGATGACCATCACTCTCAGGCTAAAAAAGGTTTCTTCTCATTCCTTCCTGACCGTGCCATTTTCCCGTTGGGAGGGGTTAGCTGTTGAGCCAACAATCTGTTGCTGGGTCTGGGGTACTTATCCTGAGTGCCAGGCTGGGGGTGGGTGTGCTGTGTTTGTAACCCATCTGATTTCCATGCACAGGTCCTGTCTGCAGAGGGACATATCCTTCCACTCAGCTGGGAATTCAGGGCTAGAAAGGAAGGTAACTGACAACCCCAGCTAAAGGGGAACATAAATATACCTGTGAATTGTGGAGTAAACAGCTGCTGAGTGATTAAAAACTAAGTAAAGCTGAACCACTTATTCAGTTTTTAAAGCCGTTTGCTGCAAGCATCCTGCAAAGTGACAGATTTTTTCTGCTATATAACAAAACATAAAATGAAAGGAGCCTTTCTTACTTCACGACAGCTTAAAAGTGCTGTGTAGACTTTTTTTCCTCATACTCTGGAGTGGTGTCACTTCAGGAGAATAGCTGTGCCAGGAGGGACCAGAGTGCGAGAGAGGCCCATCTCCACTCAAACAGCACACAGCATTGCAGAGATGAGACTGACTCTCCAGCAAAGGAAGCTGGAAGTTAAATACTGACAATGAAAAACTCTCAGGGTCAGGTCTCTTCCGGAAAAGCGCATTTTGCGAGAGCGTGTCCAAAAAGAGGGGTGCCCAGGATAGCATGGGCAAACTGTGCTTCCAGTGATGAACACAAGCTCCTGAAAGCCACCCCACACATCAGTCCTGCCCCTGGGGCAATGTCTGCTCTAAGAGCAGATCACAGTCTAGCCCCAAATGGCAACTGTAAATATACTTCCTGTATTACCGAGGGAAGTCCTAATAGCCTTTCTAGTTTATGTACTACATACAGAGGAACCAGAGCCCTCACCAGTGAACTATTATGGGTCAGCAGAAAGTTGCCCATCAAAACTGAGAAATACTAGACACAATCTTTACCACAGAGAGTCTGAGAGGTGTTTATCTATATCTAGCATCCTTTCTATTAAAAGCTCTTTCTAACCATTGCTCAGAAATTATGTGAGAAGAAAAGACTTACAGACCTGGTCCTTCACCTCGCAGTGCAAAACACTGTCCACCAAGGGAGCACGAGCCATCTTCTGTCTTTAGAGGATGGGAGAACTTCCCCACAGGAAAAGAATGATGCACTGCCTCATACTTAGGCTGTCAGAAGAAAGCAGGGGCCATCACAGAAGGAAGGAAACCTTCCTCTCCACCCTTGCAAGAGCAGCGCAGATTCAGACACCAGGGCTGAGCAGCATCTGCTTATCATTTTGGCCAACTCCGTAGTAGCTCTCACGTGGTATCTGCAGAGGAAATGGTGTCTAGGAAAGCAGCTAGACCGCTAAAGAAAAGGAGTTCGCTGTTCTTATGTGAGGCTGTTTCTTGGGAAAGAGATCAGCAGAGCAGATGAAACTTCAGAATGAGAATCATGGGACATGAAGGGTCCTTTCTGAAACTACTTGGAGGCCAAGACACTGGGATCCAAACATTGACATTTCTATCTTATTGCTAGCAGATGCACAGCGGAGCTTGGTTTGACAAAGGGATGAGCATGAGATAAAGTAATGGGAAACTGTCCAAAGGAATTTGAAGAGGCATTTGGGCCTGGAGTGACATGACACTTTCTATTTATGAGGAGTTTTGATCAGAATCCTATCTGAGTCAGACTTCAGGGCTGATATTTGAAAAAGTTTGGAACTCCACTTTAAAGTTTTGGTTCAAATCAGCTCCAGGTCTGAACAAGAACACATCATGGACTTTTACCCAGATAAATGGATGAGTTTCATGTAGCATCTGCAGTGCTGCATACTACCAACATCTATTATTCATGATAAATGAATATAATTAATTTCTTCTTTCCTTATCTATCATACCATCTCTTAAACTTGGGGCAGCTTTCTGATTGATAGATAAAGTTTCTACCCTCTTCTTCAAGCTTCTCCTTAAGTCAAACTTCCACTGAGTTAAGCATTAGCAAGTTAGGGAAATAGGTAGGTAAGGAGAATATTCAATATATATAACTGGACCCCCTACAAAGCTTTTTGCTCATATACCTGAGAATTAATACACTGTATGCTTGTCTCATAGACTTTCATGCATTACTTATCTGCCTAAACTGTTAGCAGCTAACTCAGTGACTAAGAGATTTCTGCTGTTCTGTAACAGCTGGATACGAGGACTGCATGAGAAGCACACCACTTGCACAGCACAGCAACCTGTCAGAGATGACTCAAAGTGAGATGGGGTCTAGACCTCACAGTCCCACTGCATGGAAGAGCTGGGTCCCTGAGAGGATGGGAAGAAGGAGTCTTTGACAGTTCATCCTTCAGGAGTGGCATGAAGAGCTGAATATGCTTCTGGGGCAGAATAAGCTTCTGCTCCTTTTCTTGCAGGTGTGGCATGGAAAGGACTTTACTGCAATGACTGCCCAGGGGCTTCTCAAAGTCAGCTGCTTCACAAAGCAACCCCTGCTCATTTAGCCTCTGCCTAAATTGCCTATGCCAGGAGAAGAGGATCAGTCTCCCTATTTTTATCCCCTTCTCATGCTCCTGTGGCACTGGGGTGGCTTCTTCATGCCCCTGCTGGAGCCCCAGAGGTTTAGCAGCTGGGTCTGTGCTGGGTGCTTTCTCAGAGGTGCTCAGTCACTCCACTCCACTGGCCTCTCCTTCCCACCCCTCTACCTGGCTTCACAGCTGTCTATCAGGCAGCTCCTGCCTCTGTGCTGTTCACAGACTCTCCTTCTCTCATCTCAGTATTTTATCTCTTTCTGTGGGAGGCAGCTGGTTATGAAGAGCCCCTGCTGCTCTTTTGTTTCCCAGAGCTGGATTTTCTAGGGCACATCTCTGATCTCAAGTTGTTTGTGGGTGAAAGAATTGGTCATGCTGGATATTTGGCTTTGCTCCCAAGAAGACATATCTTCCCTGGGATCTTTTGCTAAAGAATTATCAATTTTTACATCAACCTACTGCTCTTATATTCTGAATCATTGACCAGCTACCCAGAGGACCTGTTGTTCTTCAGGTAGAGCGGGATGAGCACAGCAGCCCCAGCCGCTCTGACTGCATCCCAAGCATGGTAAGGTAGCATTATGTCTGCTTCTCGAAACTGCAAAATAAATAAGAAATAGGGAAATGATATTGACCTCACAGTCAATGTCCCTTTCATGAACTGAGTCTCTTGGTTTATAACCCAGTACACAGCTTGTTGCTATAAATATCTCAGTGATCCAGTACGAAAACAACGTACATAAAGAGACGTGAGGATTTTGTCTTCCTTGTAGCTCACCAAGAAAGTGTGATTTACAGCAAGACCAGCGTTGTTATACATTTAAGGCAGGCAGTCCTTGTAGTCAGCAACTTGTGATGGTAAAATACGAGTGCTGCCTGAATATTCTCTCCGGTACCAGCGTGCAGGCTGCAGCCCCAGCCCACACAGCAGGGACAGCAAGCACAAGAGGAGGGAGGGAAGTAGCCCAGGATTGCCGTGTCTGTCCTTGGGCAGTGTTCCCAATGCCTTTTGTATTCTCTTCTTCAGTCCCTGGGAGTTGCTTGAAGTTTTAGGACGGAGGGATTGATATGGCTGCAATGACAGCTGTGTGTGCTGGGTATTAAAGCACTTGTTATCATAGATACTTCAGGTTTTGTTGCTACCATAAATGCACTTTCAAAAGAGTTATTGATGTTTACAGGCATGGCCTTGCATATAGAATTTTAGGTCACTGATGATCTTCTATATTAGAAGACATAAAGGATAACTTTGAATAATGACAAAATATAACACTTTCATTCCAATTTCAGCTCTGCTAATTGTCTATAATGTGGTAAAAATCTCTGACAATAGCCTTTCAATTGTCTAAAAATATTCATTCTGGTTTTTGAGAGCTGTTCACTGAAAAGGTCTGTCTTCACAGACACCCTTCGGAGAAACCTTGTAACTTCACTGTTGC
Source organism: Edolisoma coerulescens (assembly GCA_013397115.1). Taxonomy (NCBI): domain Eukaryota; kingdom Metazoa; phylum Chordata; class Aves; order Passeriformes; family Campephagidae; genus Edolisoma; species Edolisoma coerulescens. The sequence goes on along the minus strand of VWZW01006976.1, from coordinate 424,897 downwards.
CTTAGTTTGTATTTGGACATCAAGCTAAGAAGATTAAACTATGCACAGATTGCAACTATGCACACATTTAGGGCTGGAAAAATAATCACTGACTCATTAAAAAAGCTTGATTCAACTCCATGAAGAGGAGAACTGGGGTGTATTGTTACTTTCTAGAGCTCCTTTCTGAGCTCCCATGCAGATAAAGCAATTTGCTCTCACACTGGAGGACAGGTGAAAATTTGTTCTTGCCTGTAGCAGCTGGATGTGAGCTCTGTATTAGGAGGCCTGTATTAAAAATGCTCGCACAGCAGTGCTAATCTTGGGGGGAGGTTTCAGATAGGACTGGGCTGGCAAACTGCAGAAAAGCAATATAAAGAGAAGAGCAACCACCTAGAAATGTCTGTTTAACACTTTCAGAGTGCTGGATAGCCATAAAGGTCACATTCTAAAGGGGGAACCTTCCCTTTGGAGGGAAAAGCTAATCTCCCAGGGTAAAGACACTGGGAACTGCACAGTCATGCACCCAGAGGGAGCCTGGAGCAGGACAGGAGGCCAGGGGAAAGCTGACTCCCCCAGCAAGGACGCTGGTGCACAGGGCAGCTGTGTCACTCTTACCTAGCACAATCTGATGTACTAACGCCAACAGTGGCACTTAAAACACTGTCTCTTCAAACACTCCCATTTGTTATCTTATCGTCTGCACCATTTTTATTTAGAACTATTGAGAAAGATGAAGAAAATGCACTAACTACTTAAAACTTGCTGACTTGTGGAGGAAAATACCATCTCTAAACCACATATTCCTTTTTTCTCTCACCTGTGTTTGCTTTGCCTAGTTTGACTGCAGGTATCTTTGCAGCAAGTCCCATCTGCTAAATTGTGTTCAAATTTCCTTGTAAAAACCATCCTTTTTGTCCACTGAAATTTAGACATTTTCTTTACTACACACAGCTAGCAATGAAAAAGAGAAAGACGTGTTCACACAACTTATTGTCTCGTTAGCATCGCACAGGAATTTTGCCAGACCAAAGAAAATTAAATCTTCTTCCTTCAACTTTTTAGTCTGTTTCAGTACAGATGCTGCAATGTGAGCAGACATCAGTGGGACACAGTGGGAACTTAAAGATGAGAGGCTGGAAAGAGTAACTCTGTCTTGGCAGAGAAGGTCTGAGGGAGTCTTTATACCCTCAGATATTCCAGGAAAAGTGTGATTCATCCCACCTGACTGTCAGAACTTATGTTTTAGACACTCACCTCTCTCTATGTAGTCATCCTTTGGAGATAAAGAAAGGAAATAGGCATTTTCTCCTAAGATTTAGATTAGATGTCTGGAGGAAATTATTTATTCAGAGGGTGGTGAGGCACTGGAACAGATTGTCAAGAGAAGCTGTGGATGCCCTGTTCCTGGAAGTGTTCAAGGCCTGGATGGAGAGGGCCCTGGGAAACCTGATCTAGCGGGTGGCATCCCTGTCCGTGGCAGGGAGGTTGGAACTAAATGATCTTTAAGGTCCCTTCCAGCCCAACCATTCTATGATTTTATGACTTCAACAGTACAGCTCATCACCCCTGGTTTTGAGTATATTTCAGGAACTACAATTCGGATCTTTTTTATTTTCCTTCTCACAAGAAAGGTCTTTCAGATCTAGGTATTGAGTCTGGGAATATCTAAAGTGAACAGGGAAGTCTCACTTCAACAATGTATGTACCAGCTCATGTACAGTTTGGAAAAACGTCTGTTGTGGGAGGTAAGGCTTTGGAAGATAAACCATTATATCAATCTAAATGTCCACTGTGAGGATGCTACAGATGTGACTGTGCAATAAGTGATCCTGTTAATAAAGAGAAGGTTTATTCCTACTGACATGGAATCCATATGCTACATGAATATGATGCCAGTGAAATCCACAGGACACAAGGAAATGTGATTAACTGCTAAACACAATAGCCTGGAAGAGAAGCAAAAGAGCTTTGCAAGCCATGCTCTAGAATTATCTTGGCATTGTTCATTAGAACAATGACCCCCCAATGTTTCACAGACCTTTATGACATCCGTAATCTCTCGTACTGTCCCTTGCTCCGTGGCAAGTTATAGTTGTTGGCTTTCTGCTATTATATCTACAATCTGCTACAAGGTGGTGAAGAAATTCTCTCGGCCTGAGTGAAGCAGATGTTCTGTTGATCCTTCTGGATGAGCTGTTGACTGCAGGGGTGAGTGCCTCCTCTTGGAAAAGGCTGGACAAAATGACACTGTTAATTCCTTCGATGTTCTGAGTTCCTGATGTTCCTATCTCCTGTAGGAGAGGACAGATACCAACCAAATATTGCCTTCATGGTCCAGCATAAACATTGTGACAGGCAGTGCTCACACCAGGAAAAAACCTCAGGCTATGAACAGCAGGAAAGGGATAAATAATCATTCAATGTCTGAACGTGTTAACTCCCAGAAGAGGAAGAAAATAGCAATGCTTGCTGAGTCTAAGGGCATGGAGCTGCCCAGTGGAGAGAAGGCTGTCTACCAACAGGCTGTTGACAGATTTGGAGACTCAATTACCACACATGGCAGAAGAAAGAAACTAGACATTTGCAGCTATGCTATTAGACTGATGACCAATTATATCCCAGCTGGATTGTTTAACAACTGGAAGATATTTCCAACAACACTGATAAGTCATGATATTAGGCAGAAGAAGTATGACCAAGCGCTGGCAACGTGCAGTCTAAACTATTTTGACATCAGTGGGAAATAAGCATTGCTGAAGAGCAACCAATAAACATGAGCCATTATCACTTGACTATTTTTATACAGTATGCTGGGGGAAAGGGGAAGGAGGTCACCTACTGCTGGGTCATTGGTAGAGCAGTGGTTTAATCACAGCATAACACCAAAATGCAATTGAGAGAGAAGGCATGGCCCAAGCCAGCATTCTAGCAGCTGATAGGGGCGTATTTATCTGACCACAGCAGCTTGAGGGCAACACGAAATTAGATCCTCAAGGGAAGCCCTTGGAAAATGCAAAAACACAAGATCTCATTGACTCTGGTTGAGCTTCTGTAGAGGGAAGCAGCAGCACCACAAAGATGTTTCTGTACAGCCACTAAGATTAGCAGAGCACAAATCAGCAGCCCTGGGATGACGCAGACAAGATGGAAGAATTTACTGGGAAAAAGTCCCTCTCCACTACCCTCTGTTGATAATAATGTCTGAGATATCAAAGGTGAAACTGTTACCACTGGTGCAGTTAAAAGCCTGCTCTGGCACACTCTTCAGGAAAGGAGAGAGAAGTTATCCATTCACGTACCTGACCAACTTTTGTTCACTTTTTGGTAGGCTGTTATAGGCAAGACCTCTGCAGACAGGCAAATGGATCTAGAGCACTTCCTCTGCACAGAAGAAGTTGTAAGAGAGAAGAATTTGAAGGAGGCTCCAGGAAATCAATGTATGTCCATGTGACTGTCACGTTAACAGAAATTTCTTCATGTAAATTTTAATTCTCTTAGTCAAAAATTTTGCTTTATCAAATGCTTCATTTTACAAATGTGAACCTCTTATGTGGTGTTAGCAACAGGCAATACAGGGGAGAGGCATATGTAACCTAAGATGTTACATATTAAATGGGTATAAACATTTTTCTGACTTCCAATACACAAGTTGCCAAAATGTGGCATGTGGTAGAGATAACAGGTTACATTTTATTGGCTCTCTCCCTTTTTCTCAGCTGCTGAATTTCATTAAAAGGTGGCTAAAATGCATTAATTACTTCCTTAATATTCCTGTAATTGCTATTGCTTTGCCACAGGGAGTATACATGATAGGAAGTAGGAGGAGGTGATCTTTTTAGATGGGAGAATAGGAAGGGAAGTGTTCATCAGTCAGTCCTATTAAGATGTGATCCCAGATGATAAAGGAGTTTAAGGACCCCTGCTGCTTTAGCACATCTCTGTGTTTTCATTATTGTAGCTAGAGAATGAAGTGTCAGGCTCGCAGAGAGACTGCTTTCTCACTGAGCTAGTCCCTTGATTTGACCAGTTTTACAGCTTTGTAACATTGCTGATTTCAGCAGAACCGTCTGTAATTTCCACCAGTATAACGAAAGGGGGACTTTGTCGCCCTGCTTCTATGAAAACTGAGGCCCAGTAATATCTTTCAATGCTGATTTTTTTGTTTTCAGAAGGTGAAGACATAAAGCCATTGTAGCACAGGAGGCAACAACCTTCCTGTGGCATCAGCTGTCAACATCAAATGTTCAGTCCGTCTTTACTAGTTTGTACTTCTCCAGCCATTCCAGGAGGAGTTACCTTGCTCCTGACTAGGAGCAGGGCTGGACTGAATAGGAAAGTACCAAAGAGCTCAGCGCGTGCTGCTCAGCATCGAGGCAGCGGCTCACACTGCTGTCTCCTGACCTTCACAGGAGTGGTGCAGCCTTCTCACTCAGAGTATCATGCTGCAGGTGGGTTGCAGAAGCGGCAGTCCTGAGGTGGATCTTTTCAAAATTCATCCTTAGCTCTGTGTCTTGAAGTAGAACTTGGATGAACCAGCTTACAAAAGTCTGAAAGGTCTCCCACTGGCCCACAAGTGATCATTGTTATAGTTATAAGGTGCTTTAGCTGGAAGGTGACGCTAACAGAACTTTACTAAACATTGACAGGAGTGAAAAACAACCCTGTCCATTTGGATACTGTTTATTAAATATACATATAAACAAGTTTTTAAAGCCTTTCTCCCTTTTTCAGTACATTTATATCTGATAGCAATGCTGAATTCTGACGGTGATAAAAACACAGCTGATTGTAGCTTTTCTGCATGTGTACAAAGTGTAGCTGCACTGAATCTGCTCCTTCCACTTCTGTCACCAGACTCCTACATCTTTGTGTGGTGAGCTCCTCGGAACAGGAGCTCTCTCTGTAGTTACAACTGTGCTTCACTTACTTAAAAAAGGAATCATTAAGTAGCACATTTGTGACATAATAGTAAAATAATAAGAACAGGCTTTGGAGACCCTGCACCTCCTGGGCTTTCCTCTCAACCTGTGTTCAGCTCATGTTGTTCAATTTTCTAGGACCTCACCTATTGCCATAACTCTAAGACAAAGAGTTACTCTTTGTTACTCATAAATTGATGTGTAGCTATTTCAGAGAGACTACCAAAACTGCTTAAGAAATTTAGGCGTATCTCAGAACCAGGGCAGATTTGAAAATTCTGCCTCGTTGTTGTTGTTGTTATGTTTGTTTGTGCTTCTTTCAGTACTAATATTTACAAACATTGTGCACCATCCTTGGGCACATTATTCTTCCTATGTGTGTACAGAGACCAACACAGTAATGGGCTCTCTTCTTTTTGAGAAATACTGGGCACAACTTCGCAAACAATAAACCTAAGGCACATCATAATACCAATAAATGCGTGCCCACAATCAGATAATTCTTTGGGGTTTGGAGGTTTTTTTTTGTAATCCATTAAGTTGTGAAAGACTTCTGAGATGATTGAGTCCATCCTATGACTCAACACCACCATGTCAACTAGACCATGGCACTAAGCTCTACGCCCAGTGTTTCCTTAAACACCTCCTGGGATGGTGACTCCACCACCTCCCTGGACATCCATTCCAATGTGTAATTTGTGAAGAAGTTCCTCTTAATTCCTCCTAAACCTTCCTTGTCACAGTTTAATACTATAATTTGGTTCCACTTGTGACCCTTAGCTGCAGCTCAGACACTGGATTTTATGCTGCGGCTTCGGAAGAATCAGGGAAGGGCTCTTAGGGCACAAGACTGAGCCCAATGGCCAGGCATCTCTTCCTGGAGTCAAGGTTTGGAAATGAATGCAGTGACCTCGAAGAGGACCTCAGGCTGCCACCTGATTCTCACAACTGAAAACATTATACCTTTTGAAGCTTTTCACTGTCATTCATTTTAATATCTAGGTATGGTTTGATTCACTTCCAAATCAAACAGCATAGTAATATTCTAGAAATTAATAAATGTGAGAGTGAAGGATGTTTCTTGGCAAAATCCTGTGCATACCTATTGCATGGCATAAATAATACATTGTGATAATTAATAATGATAAATAATAAATAATGCAGTCAGTTGCAGCACTGGGGACTGTGAATAGACCTACATTGATAAAGGTTGAAATTCTAAGCTAAAGGGACAATATTTCAAGCACTAAGCTGCAACCTTTTGTATTATTGTACAATTCAGATCATTTTAGCAATTAGTAAAGATATTTGACCACCCATTTTGTTTTTAAGCACATAACACAAAACGACATCAACAAGAGTTACATGCCTACTGCAGACCTTTGAGCGTCAGGTTTACATGTCTGCAAATCAATTCCTGTGACCTAAACTGCTCCCACAAAGCAGCAATGGGCATACAATCGCACCAAAAATTCTGTGTGCCCTTAGATCTAGGGGCACAAAAGGAGAGAACAGATGTAGTTCAAAAGTAGCCACAGAGCATTTCAAAATTTGTCTTTACATGAAACATACTTAATATTTACCATCTGACACTATTCATAGAGGCATTGTATTGCCTCTCCTCTTTCACTGAACTCACTTGTCGGTCCTGCATATTAGCCCCTGTTCTAATAGGAAATGGGAGAGCTGATTGACAGTTCATTGAACCAGATACTTCTTAAGGGAAAAATTGAAGAGGTTAATCATAATATCTCTTACTGCTTTAGTATTTCAGTGAGCCACAGTGTAAATATAACATAAGCCTAGAACGGAAACCAATATTTTCCTGACACCTCCCCAAGCAGGCACTCTAGGTTTTATGATGCTGAAGAGTAAGAGAATTCCAAACCTATTCCTCTGTATAGCAAAACAGGGACTTTCAAACAGAAAAATAAATTTGTTGGCTTTAACAATATATATTTTTGGTTAACTTAGCAGTTTCAAAAGTCCCTGCTTTCCCATGAATTCAAATGGGAGCTGCATTCGCTGAGTTCTGCTCTGCTGCAGACTGTCATGTTGGCAATCTGTAAGTCATTTATTTATTATTTTTCACTGTAAGTGCAGCACCTTTTTCAGTGATTTGATTTTTTAGTCAATTATATATAGTGGTTAGAATGGCTGTTGTATTCCATTGCTACTTCATTTAAAGATACATTGCTTGGGCTTCCATTCAGCCAAGTACTTAGGCAGGTACCCAACTTAAAGTGCAGCACCATCAACACTGAGTCATCTGTTTTAAATCAGGCACTCTAGCTGAACCAGGACCTTAATTAGGCAAGCACAGTTTTAAGGACTCCTTTGCTTTTTGTCATGAGGCATAACCCACTGTCATCAGTGGAAAGTTTGCTTGAGTGCAGACTTTGTTTCTGTATTTCCAAGGCAAAGATCTCCCCAGTGATGGTGTTTTATCATGTGTTTTTATCACTCCATCCCTAATGTCTTTCACTGCACAAGAAGGACAGAAATGAAAAGAAAAATGCAGACACAGGAAGGTGGCAATTTAGGGACTCTATGTCTGTGTGATAGGCATCCTAAAGGAGAAAAAAGAAAAACATTTAGGAAGTTCTGTGCAGCCGTTGCTCAAATACAAGACCACTCCACTGCAGGTAAGAAATGAGAAATTTTGAGGGCTACTGAGCACTGACTCTTCACAGTGGATCAACGTTCAAAGTTATTTAGCACAGGTGTTGCTGTAATAGTGGCACACTGATAAAATTCCGTGCTTACTGGCCCTCAAGCACCTCTCTCCCACCTGTGCAGTGGTCTGGTATTAGTATGCTGAGGCTGTAATGAAAACCTTATCATCAGCTGGGCTGTGTCAAACCCTGCTTTTTCCTCGTGTTGTGCATGCTTCTCTCCTCCTCTGGGCATTGGTCTGCGCATTTGCAGCTTGTACACAGATTTTGAAGGGATTCAGGTTGTTGTTGATCATTGTGTGTATAGTACCTCCACAGAGCCAGGAAGTTCTTTTTTCTACGTTTGTATGGTATGAACTCTTTTCCATGCCAGCTCCAAGGATTCCAGGTGAGGGGTGGATGCATGTTGTACAGGAGAGAAACAGGAGGAACTGATGCTCTGGGCAGATTTCTGTACAGGCTGAGAACCTGGGCTGATTGCAGAGAAGGGACGATCAAATTTCTTTTCCTTTCATGTGGCAGTTGACACAGCATTCCTTGGTCTCTGACCCAAGGTCTCTGATATCCCTTTACACAGACATGGGT
>VWZW01006976.1:232295-416695 GCA_013397115.1 Edolisoma coerulescens | reverse complement strand
GGTGGAGAGGGAGAGGAGCAGATAAAGTGAGAGAGGGGAAGGAAAGAAAGAAAACAAGAAAGAAAGAATCAAATATGTGAGATTTTTAAGAGAAGGTAATAATTTTATGATACCTACTGATACACTAAAAAGAAGCCTACAAGTGGCAGGTTACTTCACATCTAGCAAAGTTCAAATTAAATACACGTGGGGAACATCTGTCTGAGTTTCATTTCATTATATTAATCAATTAGACATGCTGAGAGAAAATGGTGGTTGGCACTAGTGTCACCAAGTGGACTGTCCCAGGGATTAAAGGTTTTTTGCTCACATTCTAGCCTTGAGAGGTCAGTGACGGTCCCATGGATGGAGGGACAGAGGGACAGACATTACATGTCCTCTAATTCAGGGGTGGCTTGTCAAAAATTGAATCAGCCACCCTCACCCCAAACGGAAGTTCCCAGAGGGAAAAGGGCAGAGCCACTCAAGAAAGTTTTGCAGGAGGCACCTCAGCTTTGACAGCAGCAGCTCAGTGTGCAGACAGCTCTTGACTTGGCTGGACCCTTCCCGGCCCCGCTGCTGTGTGCTGAGGTCTCCCAGCCCCAGTCCCCAGTGGCCCTGGCTCTGCTCTTACTCCGTGCAGCACCACCCTGGCTGTCCTACAAGCCTAGCACAGTTAATCTGCCACCAGATTCATTGCTATGTGGATACTCAAGAGCTGACCGTAATATAACAGCACTTGTATGAAACAGGATTTTATCACTTTTTCCTTTTTATAGTATGGGAATGACACATTTGTTCCATTTCTCTTAGGTATAGGATACTTAGCCTGCTGCACTCGAGTTTCTAATTCTTTCCCCGTCCCTACCTATGAATCATAGGGTTTTTCACCTCTTGTTCCACTGACGCACAACGTGCAGCCGGGGTCCTTCCTCATTTACACTGTTTCGTACTTCTTGAAGAAGTGCTGCCAATGCTACCAAGCCAACATACATGTCCCACACAGATGTTAGAGCTCTTAAGACCCAAAGAGAATGTGTCTGAGAAAATTCAATAGCAGGACATAGAAAGAGGCAATCTCTCTTCCCGTCACTCCTAAGGAGAATAACACCAAGTACAGCAGCATAAAATTAAAACCAAAGGGAACATGTAGGGAAAAAAGAAGTTACCTAGCAGTTGACAGATGGACAGGACTGACAAATAAACAGGACAGACATGGTTAAAATATAGAAAGTGTTTGAATAAATAATATTTGTTCTAACATTTCATCATCAACATATCAGCTAGTCACTTTGTTGGTGGGGAGAAGAGAAAAATAAAATTTATCTTGCCATTTTTACTTTACTAGGGAATATGTAACAGTTGGCAGTGTAATACACTTTTTATTTTCATGAGTTATGGATGTGCATGGCCATCCCTAAAAAATTGAAATAAAAACTGTATTACACCGCCAAGTCTCATATACTATATTTATACCATACCAGAGGAGGTGTCTGCAGAGCAACTATAGATATAAACTTTTATTATATCTATAGTTTCTCATGTTATTAGTATAGTTGTGAAAATAATAGGATTTACTGAAGGTTGTTATTCCCCCTAGCATCACTGATGTGGTATGAACAATATATTGACCTTTTGGATATTTTTGAACCATTGTAATGGATTTGAAAATGTGGTCACCTGGCATGAACAGCCAGAGTCCTTGTCCCCAGTCTAAGGAAATGGGCTCATGGTGTCTTTGTAAGGCAATATTCAGATTAGCCTCACAAAGTACACCCTGGTACTACCAACGGTGCTTCCCTTTTGCCCTTCTCTGTGTGCAGGGAGCACTAACCAAACCCAGCCCTTTAAATAATTGCAGAGAGGGCATGAAGGCCCCAGACTGCAGCAGACTGCAGGATGGGGTAGTGCTCCATCATCGTGCTTAGGTTTCTACAGCAGAATGACACAGAAATTTGCCACTGAGATGGGTAAAGCCCATAGACCTTGTTAAGCTAGATGATTCCAGGTTTTCTAGGTGGTATTCATGCTTCTTGACTGATTTCTCAACTTCCCCCTAAGGCAAACCCCTTTCCCCATGAGGATACATTGGCTGCCCCCTTTTCCTCAGCCCTCCTGATTCTAGCAGGAGAGCAGGCAGGAGCAAGCACCTATTCAGTCCTGCCAGGGAGATCCTGTGGTGCTTGACACTGTGAGGTCATGGTGAAGGATCCACACAGCTGATGGGCATGAGGATGTTAGGAACAGCATGAAGGAAGGAAGCTGCCACAGGTGCTCACTGAGCAGGCTTGCTCTGCTGTCCTGCACACACTGCGGGTATGCAGCTGATACTCTCTGTTGCAAAGGGAACGCTCCCATTGACAAGTTGCATTTGCTTCCTGTAGGTGCACAAAGGTACTCGCTCAAGTTTTTTGAGCTCAGAGGCACAGGAGAAGCCAGGAGCACCTGTTTACTGATGGGAAATGCCAATAGAAATGGGTCTGGAAGCACAGCATATTTATAGCCTCACACAGCACCATATGGTGCTTGGTAGCAGAAATCATCAATTGAGATAGATGAGCAAATGTAAATTTCAGGTTAGATTTGATTTTCTTTTCTTTTTTTCTTTTTAGCAATCATTTTATTTAATTTGCTCTCTTTGTCTCTGAGTGCTCAAGCTGACTTGGCTGTGTCTTGCCCCTTCCTTTCTGGAGAAGGCTGTAGGGGCATACAGCTGTAATTGTTTAAATAACTCTATATCTATTGGAAGAAGGGGAAGGGGAGCTATGGAACAAAAGATATGCCTGGGGATGACGGGCTGAGAAGCTAAAGTCAAAAGGACACGTAGCTCAGGCCCTTAGGACTGGAAAAGCAGCCCTTAGAAATCTGAGGTCAGTCAGGCCAGAGGCAAAACTGATTTCTTTTTAATCAAGCTTAATTGTTTATATTAATACATGAATTTGCTCACAATGATTCAACTCAGCCTTTTAGCAGATCTCTGAAGAAAAATTTTGAAAACCTCTTTTATTTTTTTTTGGCAAAAGTATCTCTGGGCCTAAGTCTGCAAATTTCCTTTGGGTTTATAAAGGGCTGCTGCGGTCCTTCGAACATGCAGTAGTTTCCTTGCTGTTAATGCACATCCAGCTCAACCTGAAGGATTCTTGATTTCCTACGTTATTACCATATCTCTGTTCATCAATTTAAAACCAGATCAGCTCCAGCTCTTCCCTGTAAGCCCTCCAAGCTCCGTCTTCTCAGAAGTGACCGTGGGGCAGTGACCATGGGGCAGCAACCATGGGGCACTGCCTTTTGTGCCAGGTTGTACCATCCCTGGCTGGCACACCCCTGTGCCACCACAGTGCAAGTATTTGATAACTCCTCCTAACACAATGTCCTCTAAATATGCAGTCTGAGTAATCTTGCATCAATCTTTACCACCTTTCTTTGTAACTCAGCTCAAGAGATACAAGATGGAGGATGAACTTGCATCTCTGGTGGGACCATACCTCTAGGTCAGGACAGAAGTGTCTGAGGATGTCACTGCAATGACGCCAGCAATGGTCCAGGGCTTCTTTGGTGAGCAAATAGCATCCTCCAAAATCTGGGGTGCTCGATCTGCCTTCATGCTGCACACCTCTCACAAGCCACATGCCAAAATGCAAAGGGCACGCTTTTGTTAATGTGTTAAGGTAACTGATGGCTCACCAGGAGGCCTATGTAACGATTGTAGTTTTGCTGATTTATTAAGTGCCAATGGTGTTTTAATATTGTTTGTGTTTCAGAAATAAAGATAGTCATTGCCCTGAAGGCTTACAGTCTGAAAGACAGATACACACAATACACAACTCCCTATGGATACTCGGAAGAAAGATTTTTTTTTATTAAGGAGCTATTCTGATTTAATTTGCTTCTTTAATGTGATATTGGAGCAGTGCGGGGTTGAGTGTCAGCCAGCCAAAAGCACTCCTCTGCTGGGCTATAAAGACTACAAGACGAGTATCAGCATGTGGAGGGAGGGGACATGCAGCCCCCGTCTGACTCAATCATAGCTTCAGGACACGAATTCCCAGTGATTTGTTTCTTGACCAGCCACCTCCATCAACCTGCTGCTTATCGGGGACTCTCACTCATTGCCTGAGCCAGGAAAGTTAAGCTCCAGGGAATGTGCTAAACTAAAACTTGGTGTTAAAGGACACGACAGAGAGGTGATGTGAATTTCTGCTTGTTTCACAGTGGGGTTGAAGCAGGCAGTCTATGTGGCATGAGTAGGCAGAAGGGCTTAAGGTTTTATAGGCCCCTCATGGATTATGAATTTGGCAGCCACCTAGAGTTTCTATTTGCTCTGTGGTTGGGATTGCCAGGGTGGATGAGGTCAGTGGAAATGGACCAACATCCACCCAGCCTCGGTGGCCCAGGGAGTGCTTACAGGCTGTCAGAGAGCAGTAATCGAGGAGGCAAAGGGGCACGGGTGGTACCTCCAAGACGTTCTGCATCCAGGCATTTGCGCCTGTGCGTGCATCTGGATGCGTGCACAGACATGGGAGCCTTTGTCAGCATAAAATGCTCGGGAGACTCACGATTTTAAGGGGCTGGCAGAAACTTCTGTGGCACTGTGCAGCCAGCCCTGGTGGATTCAGGTGGGTGTCCTTCCCCAGCATTTCAGGAGGCTGACAAAATTGCCTTCTGTGGACCATGCATGACTTCCTCCGCTGCCGTGGCCAGAAAGACTCCACCACTCATTTCCTGCAATTCCACTCAGGGTCCTGAACTCCCACATGGAGCGAGCTGTGGGGGGAAATGTTAGTCCTTATTCTTTGGCTTAAATCAGTGCCAAAATCAATTTTGAAAAATCGTCTCAAAGTTGCTTTCAACTTGATCTGGGTGTTTCTTTACTGCTAGAATATCACCCCATACACCGGAATCGTTATTACATCACACTAATCTAATTTAAATGCATTTTTACTGTACTTGGTTTAATGAATGTGGAATGTGTCACTATGAAATTGCACCATTAATTTGATAAATAGGACTTGAAGGTATAATTTTTTCCAGCATTGCAGACTAATGAAGCTAAAATACATATATAATAAGAAGTGTAAATAATAAATTATTCTTAGGAGCAAAAAAATTAATTAGATCTTACCACAAATTGCATCTCAATGTCAAAGTTTTTTTACACTACTGACTTTCAAACTAGTTGGAACATAACTGTGATCCTTGGAAAGTTTCTCAAGTAATTGCTGTGTGTACACATACTTGGGAATGTACCTCAAGAAGCTACCTCAGTTCCTACTGGTCTCTCACATGCAGCTTTCTCATGCTCCCTGCCATTAACAACATTTAGAAATATTCCTGTGTTTATTTGTTCTAAATTTCAGCATCTTATTTATTCTTGAAGACTCGAGGAAACTTCTTTTTAAATTTCTGAGACTGAAGAGAGAGCAAAATTAGGACACACTGCATGCAAATTCTCTGCAGAGGCGACCGTGCCCCCACTGCCAGCTCTCTGCCTCTGCTGCCGAAATCAATGGGAGTTTTTGCACCGACTTCAATAGGAGAAGAGACTACTGTACAAAGCACACTACTTTTCACCAGTAATGGAAATGTCACAGCGGTGCCATTCAGGAAGGAAACCAAGTGGAGGGAAATTAAAGAGGAAACTCCAGTCTTGTGCAGTTTAGTTGCTGATAGCTCATCTCGCTCAGCCTGATGCACCCTCAGCCAGTTACACAGTGCTGCCTGGTTTAGCATTCTTTGTCTCTTTGTCATTTCTTATTGAACCCACAAAGAAAGGTTTTATCTCACTCCTCTGGAAAAGAAAGTGCCTAGAGATTGAAGAGATCAGGTGGCATTTCACCTCTAGTTTTCTTCATTCCCAGCTGGAGAGCTTTGAATGCTCTGCACAGCCTACTATTCTCTGACTATTCTATAGCTAGATGAAGGACCATTGGCCAAAATGTCATCCTTAACCTTATTTTCTATTCCTAGTCTGTAGTTTAACAACCAACATTTTTACTTCCCGTTGTTTGATTTGCAGCCAAAATTCTGACGCGTTATCAGTTTTGTTGCCAGATAGCGCATTAAGCCTTACTAAGGGGTAAACATAATGATCTTCATTAAACCTTCTAAATGAACCCACCTCCTGCTTCTTCAGGTGGAAGAAGGCATTGACAAGGAACACTGCTGAAGTGTCTTACAGCTATTTTCCCCTTGCAAGCAGAAGGAGGGAGAGATGAGTGGCAGCTTTTAAAGAAGGAAAAAAGTTAGATAAACATGAAAGGGTTTGTGAGATTTCCTTTCTTAATGGCAAAGTTTTCCAGCAATAAATCACAATTCAGTCCATGCCATTAGTTTGGGGGGCATTATATCCCCTCATTAAAGTGCATAAACAATTATATTTATTGAAGGTAATGTACTGTGTAGTGCATTATAACGACACTCATTAACATATGTAATCATCATTTGAATGGGCTTTACTACAATGTAAACTGATAATGGCATGATTACCCACTGGGTTATTAACTTTTCAGTCCTAAGATAATAAAAGGTGATACAAGAAACAAAAAGCACATGTGCATTGCCCTTCACATGTGATTTATGTGCTTCACTGTGGAGCTATGAACACAGGTACCCATCATTGGGGAGACTGGCTCTTTATTGCACATTGTATTTGACAGAATAATAAATGTAGCTGAATGGTTCTTGGGTGGGCATCTGGGGAAAAAAAGTCCTGCGAATCAGGCAGGCGCTACTTCAAACTGCAAGGCCCAGCAAAGGAAATAATTTTGTCTGTCTCTCTGTCTCTCTCTCACTGGCACTCTGTGGCTTACAGATCTTCATATGCTCTGTCAGACTCACACAGATTAAGGAAAAAAAAAAATCCATCTTCTTTATGCATTTCTCCTCCTCCTTCCTCAGCCCACCATGCAATCCTCTCTACCTGGGCTATAATTGCTGTTTATGAGAAAATGAAGGGATGCACTATGCTAAGGTACCTGTGTGCTAAGGTATTCATATTATGCTAACTGTATGCTTGTATCAAACAGATGGTTTCAGGTATTGAAATGCAGCTTAGCTGCAGTATCAGAGAATAGATTGAGAATAGATTTATCCGTTTGCTGGAGCTTCTCTTCTATAAAATGCCTGTTTGGAGGCATCAGAGGTATTATAAATACAGCTTATTTGTGTAATTTATCAGCCCTCTCTGGGGTTTGTCTCTGTGGAATCTTAGTGCCTTAATTTTAATGAATGAATCTGAGTTTGTTTTAGGAGGGGATGAGTTAAGAAATATTAAAATAAAAAAGACTCACGAGCAGCCATTCAAAAAAGCACCAGCTACCAATAGACAGGGCCTCTCCAACATTAAGCGGCATATATATGCTAAAGTGAAAAATGATGTGTAAATCTGCAGTGCCTATGGTGAATTGAAATACACCAGCCATTGTAGTGCTAGTAAGACCTGTTTCTCCACTATATTTTGACTTGCAGACAAGGGGCAGATACGTCAGTAGCTGGTATGAGTTCACCCTGACGCAGCGCCAGTGCAGAAGCGTGTGGAGCCAGGAGCTGCAGAGCTCCCAAGTGGCAGAGGAACAGTCCAACAGGTCTGAGCCAAACTCTTCACTGCTTATAGCACAGAGGGTGTGACAAGGACAAGAACAGTGGTGGCCGGAGCACATCTGGGCTCGGCTGCTTTGCCCTCCTTCAGGACCATGTGCAACAAGGTGCACAACCTTGCGACTGTGCTGGTCAGAGTTAGCCACAAAACAGACCTAGCCATGAAGGGGTAACATTAAAAACCCCCACACCCATAAAAAAACCCAAACAACGAGGACAGAACTTTGAGTTTGATGGCAGATACCACCAAGGAACACCACTGAAGAAGAGTTAATGCTGCCATTAAATAATACTCAGGTTAATACAGCCATCTCTTCCTTTAGAAGTCCTTTGAAACTAAATTGTTTGGAACTTCTATTAGCTTGACATTCCTTTAAGGAGTCCTCTGTCAGTCCCTGGCCCTTGAAGAGGCTAAATATCTGCACTTTCAGCTCTCCATGGAGTTCTAGAAAGCTCTGGGATGGTTTATGGTTTTCCATTAGCCAAGGGTCTAATAGAGACCTGAGATCCGTTAAGTGGGAAATTCTTCTCATGGAAAGCAATATACCGTAATTCTTTGCTAAAATCTGAGCCCACACAAGAAATCTGAGCTTGTGGTAAAGACCAGGGTGCAGTAAGTTTGTGCAGGAAATTACTTCATACTGTTTGTTATTGGACTATTTATCCATGAGTTTTTAGACAACAGACGCGATGGACTTGATTCGCTCTTAAACCAAATTGGGGCAGATGCTCATTAGATGACTGGCCCTGTGGACAGGAGCTCTAAGTCACGCCCTGGTATTGCAAACACCTCGTTAGTGATTTGGAAACTGCTGAGGGGCTAAGGAGAATGAGAACACCCTTCTCTGCTCTGCTGACAGCATTTTTCCAGATCAGCTGTACTCGTTTAGGGAGTCACCAAGGGCTGTGAACCTTGCACCACTCTGACCTCGCCCCCGGCTTGGGCAGACTTTCTGCCGTAGTAGTGCCACAAGCAGCATAAGTGAATCAAACCTATTGTTCTTTTCTGGCCATGATAACTTGACTTACTGTTACGATTGAACTGTTCCTATAGTGTATGAAAACTCACAGTGAAAAACACAAAATAAGAGAAATGTGGTATGCGAAAATACCTTGTACTACCTGAAAGCTCAAAGAGTTGGTGGCTGCTTTTGTTATTGCCAGTTCCAGCTGATAGCATCAACCCTTATTCCCACAATCTTTCTTTTCTTATTTCCATCTGTTCAAATTTATGTTTTAGTTGGGAGAAGATTAGAGATAAAAATGGTTGCTTGGTAGCATTTACAACAACTTGGAAGTTTAAAGGTCTCTATGTTTCCTTCAAAGCATCATCCTGTATCATAGATTTTCAGATACTTCCCTATTCAATGGCTACTACATAAAAACAACATGTGGTTTAATAGGAGAAGCTTTAAAATGAGGAAAGTAGGGAGAATTAGCATATGCCATGCAGACATTTGTCTGCTGTTAAGCCTTACGGTCTGTCTGGCAGCGCTGGAAAGTCAACTGCTTTCAAAGGTCTGACCCTCCCCAGGGCAGAGCGCTCAGCCCCCCCTGGAGAGGAGGAAATACTTGGCATTGCTCTGGAGCAGTTCCTGCTGCTTCCTATTCACACCAGCACTGATAGGTCTGGGGACAGGGGAAGCAAATTGCCCAGCAGCTACTGCACAAGTTGTGCTGAGGTGTTTGGAATGGGTAGAGGGAATCAAAACTGAGCAGGAGACTTACACCTATGGTAGCACTCGTGGCACTGCCCAGACTTCAGAGCAGCACAAATACCACATTTACTTGGCTCACCAAAGCAAATTGTAAGCAAGCTTTTACTGATGAGGAGGAGGAGGTGCAAAACCTGACTCAGACTGGCATCTGCTCTTTGCCCTCAGACTATTTTGTAGTACTTTGTCACAGGGAACAGCCATTGAGCAACCTGAGGATTGTGGTTAATCCAGGGAAGACTGGGAAATGAAGGAAGGGAGGACCTCAAGATAGTTTTCACTCTAAGGAGATATTTTCTTTCCCCTTGTGCTATTGTTCCTCTTGTTTTCAAAGTCTCAACACAAACCTAAGAGCTCTGCATGAAAGGTACAGTAGTCTGGGTATAATTACCACAGCTGCCACAGATGGCTCATTTTAACAAGAGACCCTAGGTAAACCTAGTTGTTTAGCCTGCAGCATAAACAACAAAATATTCTACTTAAACAAGTGGATCTGGGTCTGCAGAGGTGAAGCTCAATTCTGCCTTACTAATCTCTGTCACTAAAGAAGCGCAAAAGATGTTGGTGGGACAGGGGCCAGCTCAGGGCTCAATTTTGGTGTGTACCTGAGTAATCTCCAAGGAGGAGGATGTCTGGGTGTTGGAATGTACTTTTCCCTTTAGCTGGGATCCCCTGAGCACTGCATTTGAAGTGCAAGGCATCCCCCATTCCCTGGGAAGGGAAGAATATGGAAAGGAAGGGAAATCTTACAGCTTGTGAAATTTTCCAGTGTCATCTACTTAGTCCCTCTAACAAATCTCATTGCAGGACAGAAACCCCAACGATCACGTTCTGTTGTACACTACTTCTGCATACTGTCAGGACTGATGTTCGTATGTTTTGCGGATGAGGAACTAGAAAGACTCCTCCTGCCTGACAAACAAGCAGTACTCCAAATCAGGTCAAAGAAGATGGGTGTGCAGGAGACTCAGTAGAGAGGACATTAACACCTAAAACTGCTTTCCTCATGGGAGAAAATAAGAGAGGAGAAATGATTTTTAGCTTTCTGTATCTGTTCACATTTGTGAAGTAGAGCTCCAAATCAATACACATATTCCTTCTGAAAACTCACAAATTGGTATCTGCAGGATACCTTTATTCCTTCCAGCCCTGTATCTCCACCTGCATCAGCAAACTCTCCTCACAGAGGTCCTGCTGGCACCAGCTCATTAGCACAGAGCTACTAATTTTCCTTTGCCAAAACTTTCCACTTCCCCTCTGCCTCATCATAATGCCCTTAACCTTTCAGTCATGTGGACCCATGCTGTAGTGACCATTTTTATTTTCTCCTCCAGAAACTGCTGCCTGGGACTACGTGGCATTTCCTAGGTACCACGCTCAGCCAAGTCCATGCTGCTGACCATCACAGCCTTTCCCCTTTATCCTTCACTGCTGCTGCCACAAGTGCCTACCCCAGCTCCATGCTTGTCACTTTACCTGCTGCTTTGGTTTCCTTATGGACTATTAAAATACATTTCCTTAACTATCTACAAACATAAATATGGGCATTTCTGGTCTTAACACTGAGGTCCATAATCTCTTTCACAGGTCCCACTTTTCCCACAGACTGCGAGTACCAACCTGGCATCTCTCAGCCTGTTTGTTCCACAAGCACCTTTACCACAGATCTCTCCATAGAAATAGATACCTCCATGCCATGTCCTCTTCCAGATCCCATTTTATGGCACGTGTCCATTGTCACACCAGCGTTAACCTCACCTTGACACCTCTGTAGGAAGTCTACAGACAGGTAATGACAGCCTGCAAAGGTGTTGCTGTGCACAAGATGAGGAATAAGACGTCTATGTTATAGCAAGGAACATGTTAAAGGCAAGTGAAGGGTACGAGCTAAGAGGAAGGTTCCTCAGAAGGCTAAAAAATCTCCATCAGTGGAAATCATTAGGAATGAGATACATACATAGATGTATATTAGTAATTAAATAGTTAGAAGGGAGCCTGCTGTAGGAGAGAAGAGGGTATGGGATAAGATTCCAATCCCATGACTTTATAATGTCTTTGAAATCAGTGTGATCGTGTGTATGTTTATCTATCCCTCTCTTTTTCTTCCTACTCTTCCTTGAGCATGCTTTTTACCATTTCCTGTTCCTTGGCTTTCTTTCAATAACCTTACTACTTATTTCACCCACCCCAAGAGGGGCCTTGGTCCCTCTTGAGACTTCTGGGCATTACTCTAGCAGAACCACAAAGATGTAATAACATTAAACCTTTGATTCATTCCTTATCCTAAGCTGTTGTGCTAGTGCTGCTCTGTGCCAAGGAAGAAGCTGCATTTTTTCTTTCCTTGGTGAAGGCATTTCTGCATACACAAATTTTGGAAAATGTTTGGGCAGTCCTTTGGGAACAGCACTTAATATATGCAAATTATTATTATTATTTCATCAACAGGAGTTGCAGAATCTTCAACTGGTCTCTCTGTTTTAAGAAAATATCCAAGTGGGAAATTAGTGGGATGTGGTCACACTGGGCCATGTGAAAATTAAATTCTAGCAAAATGAACTGAAACGAGATTGATCACTGTATGCTAAGGCACCACAGCCCCGCCATACTGTAGCTGTCAGCAGTAAGACAGGAGAACTCCCTCTGACTTCAGCTACTCCTGTTAACAGTAAAGGCAACAAAAAGCTCATTCAGCCTGATTCACTGGAGACCTCTTGAGAAATCAGCTACAGAGATCAGCTACGACCTGAGTAATTTCTTTGTGTGTTTCTTTATACAACTGTTTTCTGAACTTTGCATAGCTGACCCTGATGTGACATCCGAGGCTGGAGTCTGGTCTTCTCCTTACGCAGAATTGAACGGCAAGAAGAAAAGCTCTGGTGGTTTTAGATGTTCTGAGAGACCTTCAGAGACCTGGGCTCCCTGAGAGTGTGGTACCTCTTCAAGGAGCTGTGGCATAGCTTTTGGAAGAAGCCCTGGGTATGTTTTCCGGGGCTCTGGATCACAGGTAGCCCTCTCTGGGCAAACCACTGCTCAACCCAGGGACTGGTGGGCAAGAGAGGGTCAGAGCACCGAGCCTGACACTGGGTCCTGCACCACTGGGGCTGTTCGGAGTGGGGGACAGAGCATGGGATGAGCATCAGACCTGCTTGTGCTCCCTGAGAAAGAAAAATGCCATAGACCCGTTGGGGAGGTGGGGAATAGGTGAGTTGAGGAGGCCTGAGTAGGGTCAGCTGTTGGACTGAAACACCTCTGTAACACCTAGATGGAAAACATGCAAAAATACACTCAGCCTTGTAAACACACACTGCCCCTGGGCGGGGAATAGGACATTCCCAGCCCCGCAGGCAGAGGGGCAGGATGGCTGCCCCAGGGCACAGAGCTCTCCGTGCCGACACTGAGAGCTGCCCAGGTGTGGCTGCACTGGGCACCTGTGCACAGCACACAGGACACATGGCTCCATGTGTCTTGGGACGGCTGCTCTGGCATCTTGCAGAAATCCATCTAGAAGGGTTGTGAGAGAAACAGAAAAGAGGAACGGGTTAAGCTGGTGTGCCAACAGGCTTCTTATCTGAGATGGCTTTTCCTTTTTCTTTCTTTTTCTGTTCCTGTATTTTATTCACAAAGATCCGCAATGTATAATATGTATATACATGTATATGGAAATATTAGATTTGGATGTGAAAATATGGGCTGCAGGAGCCTGTGGACAATGCTCCCTTTTTAGTTGTTATAAAAAAGAAAATAATTGTGAAAGCAGAGAGAAATCTGCAGCTGCTCCGGGCTATTCATATCATAAGAGATCCCATCAGGCTTTCTTTATTGTTGCAGTTTTGGCAAATTATTTTCTTATCACACACAACCTATTCACTTCTGTTCCTGGATAAGCACTTAGGCTCATAAAGCAGTGGGTCAGCAACAGTTTAGCATAGAGCACATGGAACTGCTGACCTTGGGGACTGCTGGTGCCTGCCCCTCCAAAAAGCAGCAACTGGAGTCAATAAAAAACTGGCCGGGCCAGTCCATTAGTGAGCCCAGCTCTGTCACGGCTCGCATGGCTTACTCGATGGCTGTGCAGCCCACTTCTCCTCCTCCTGCCATTGTGTCTCACCTTACGGAATGCAATCATGGCTCCTTCCCCAGGAGAGCGGGATGTGTAGCTGGCTGCCTCCCTGACGAGGTGCATTTCCCCAGGGGAGGCACAAGGACCTCTCCGCGTGCACATTCTCCTACACCCACCGCGCGCACCACCGCGCCCAAGGAATGCGTGATACAGATTAGATCAGCAGCAGTGCTGCACTGTCTCCAGGCCAGGCAATGAGTTTATTGTGCCCAACACACATGTGCACTGGACAAATGCTCTGGCATCTTCAGCGTGGGCAGAGAGCATGCTGCTCCTATTATACTAGCCCATTAGGGAAGCAATTTGAAGAAAAATATTTAGCAATTTGGAAGGAAGCAAGGTTCCAGAATGGCTTGTTTCTGTGTGACAGCCTGCCACGTACAGATGAAAGGGAAGGCTTGTAACAAATTTTCATTACCCGCAAATAAAAAAAAAAGCAACAGCAGGCAGAACAAGTGCTTTCAGCCTGAGAGGTGTGGCCAGAAATCCCCCCAGGAGACCACAAAGGAGCCTCGGCAAAATAAATCAATCAATCTATCAATCACTTACACTTGCATAGCGCCCTTTATGAAAATGGCAATCAGTGCCTGACAGCCTGTCAGACTTTGGCCTTCAAGTCTTTGCCTCAAACCTAGTCATTAAGTTCACCAAAATACAAGCTACAGCTCCCTGCTCTCACTCGGTGTCCTTGCTCACCTTCCTTCCCTAAGCTGCCGTGATTTCTCCATAGAAAACATTCCTTGCTCAGAGCAGCTGTGACCAGGGTGTGTGACACCACGCAGCAGAGGAGGCTCTGTAAACAACACACCGTTTCAGATTTGCTTTGTTCCCATTCTCTGCTGCAAATTTGGACCCAGCATTCGGCACGTGAGCTTGTCCTGCAAGAAGCAGTGCCGTCGGGAGCGGAGCACATCGTTCAGTACACACAGTGTCTTGCGCTGCTCATCTTTGTTTCCAAAATTCTCTTCAGAGTTCAGAGAGCAAATGAAGTACCTTGGTGGAAAGAGCTGTCCACTAACAGACCATTTCTCTTCAGAATCACGTGGAAACCCGCCTGCTGTGAGTGTGTAGATGAAGGTAGCCCCCTAGATACAACTTCTAGGTATGTCAGTCACTTTGCTCTCTCTCACTGAAGTGTGGCACTAACCCTTCCTCTGCTGGTCTACAGCATCCCTCCCAAAAGAGCTAACTGAAGTCTCTTGACTAAATCCCCACACAAATAAAATTTTCCAAGTGAAGATATTTGTTTTTAGAAGTAGCACAAGAACTTGAGGCTGAGGCTTTATTTTTACTGATAAAAACAGGGATCAGGTACAGACTCTGGTTTAGAAAGTCCCCAACCTGGGAAGCTGTGGGTTTATGCTGTATAGCCTTCCACAGATGTTTCTTCTGTCAGTTTATTCTGTGATGTTTGGGACCTACATATACTTTCAGCCTTGAGATTCCTTGCATTTCTTACTTTTGTTTCTTTTATGTTTACTACTCAGTATTTTCATTTGAAAAGCCTTTTTTCTTTCATTTTGGGAAGCAACGATCGGTAACCTCCATTTCCAACCCTAACCCTAACCCTCCATTTGAGTTCTCTGTGCTTTTATAGACTGTTGCCTTATCCTTCCTTGATCATCTTTTTTCCAGGCTAAAACATCCAGCTCTGTTTAATCTTTTCCACATTTGGGAGCTCCTCCACATCTCCAATCACTTTATTTTGCCAGTTTTATCGGTTTGATTACATATCTTTTGAGATAGAAGGACAGAAAAGCATATTTACCATTTGCTTTCTATTCATTTCCTGTTAATGCCTAAAATTCACTTTTTTTTTTTTCCTTTTTCTGCTACAGCTAAACATTTTGAGCTAACATTTTCATAAAGCAAATCACACTGGCTCTAAGATATCTTTTTAAAATACCAACATCCAATTTTGATCCCAACACCTTGCCTGCAATCTTAGTGGGTTTTTTCTCTATGTATGTTAATTTGCATTTATTAGCATTGAATATCTCCTGCCATTCTATTACCTAGTTGCTCCATGATCAGTGTCATGAAGCTCTTTCATATCTCAGTGCAGTCAGGTTTGGGTTTTACTACTGAGCATAATATTACAATAACAGTGAACGACATCATATCAATTTTCATTCCCTGTTTTATGAATATGATGCAATACAGAGTCTTGTCAGCCTATCCTTGCAACTCCACAAGGAACAGGTTGCCCAGGGAAGTTGTGGATGCCCCATCCCTGGAGGTGTTCAAGCCCAGGCTGGACGGGGCTTTGAGCAGCCTGGTCTAGTGGGAGGTGTCCCTGCCCACAGCAGGGGGTTTGGAGCTAGATGATCTTCAAGGTCCCCTTCCAACCCAAACCATTCCATGATTCTATGATTCTGTGATAATCACCTTTGTGCTCAAAAAAAGAGTGACTGCCACAGTCATTTTAAAAATGATATGGAACTCCTAAATATGTATTTTCACAGTTTCATGTGACACTGCACCATTTCCAGCACCTCTCCCTTCCCCTGCAATTCCTCAACCTGACTGAGGAGCACTACAGGTCACAAAGACAACGAATTTGGGTTTGGGAAAGGGGTGAAAAAGAAAGAAACCTACAGGAGGCCATGAATATAAGCCAGAGTTTTCAATTTTTTTTGTCCATTTCTGTGGGGTTTCATGATTAGTGTCTTGTGCAATCTGATTTCCACTACTGCACAGAAATGCTTCCACTTTGCTGGTCCCTTTCTCAAAAAAGAAGGCCAAGTGAGGATAATACATAATGTGAGCAGCATGAGGCAGAACTAGGGTCCCCAAGATAAGCCTTTGCATTTAACACCTCCATTCATTTTTTCTCTCTGGAGATTTTGGAAACCTCCACTAATGACTGAAAATTCTATTGGGATGGATTTTTAAAAAATCTTCTTCAAGTGAAGAGATAGAAGTCACTGCTTTTTAGTAGCTATCAATTAAATCTGAATCTTTCTTCTTTTCCACTTAGATAATATTTTCTGATTATATTAATTCCTCTTTCTTTCTTGCCTCTTTTGGCCAATGGGTTTCGACTTCCTTTTAGGGACTTCCAGAAACTGAAATTATAAAAACATTTCAACAAGGTGGAAAGTTAAAGCTGTTAATTAAAAGCTTTCCTCATATTTCTTGCCTGCATTCCTGTTTGTCTTGCCAAATATTATTGGGAATATTATTATAAAGGTACGGAGATAAGCCATTGGAGGTATAAATTTGAACACCATGTAAAGAATCAGTTTGCATGTGTATTTGTGGATAGATAGGTACAATACATAGGTAGGCAGTTTGGTAGGTAAAGAACAGAAAGTGAAAGAGGAGATACACAGAAAGAAGAAAAAGGTACAAAATAACTTCAGAGCAAGTGACATAATATTTTTTATTTATCATTTACTTCCAATTGCATTTGAAATTGCAGAGTTGCTAGAATTTAATCACCCATGTTCTCAAAATAACTGCAGGTATTTAAAGCTCTTGCTTTTCAGAGGAAGCTGACCCCTACTTTTATCAACTGTTAAATAAGCTATTTTTAAAATATGTAAATTGCACTATAAAGTAGCTCTGTTGGATTTCAAGCCCTTCACAATGTAGATGCAACTGCATTCAGCTCTGCCTCACTTATACTGAAGCCCTCACCACGTTTTACAAGGTAGGTTCCTGATCTTTCTTGTGGGTATAAACACTATTACAACATTAATGTTTGTATTATCTGTGTGAACTGAAGCAACACCTTTTTTTTTGTTTAAACTTGACAAGCCACATTGTCAGAGCTTTGCTTGTACTACATCCTTTGTACTTACAAAGCCATCTGAGCATACATGCAAAAATTCCTGGCCGTGTTAAGGAGTGAGCCAATGCACTCTCTTCTGTTCACTGTGTATAAAGCATGCCACTGCATGATGAGGAGAAAAGAAGAAGGAAAAAATTCCTGCTAAGTCTTGGGAAAGCAGGGTGGTTTCATTACAGAGAATGTTTGTTCCTGGTCCAGGAACTCTACCTATGTATGCTGAGGAGAAGGATGCAGTAGCCTAGGAAAAGCTTGTCACTGTCTTTGTTTTTCCACCTGCCTCTGTTGCACAGGCTCCATCACAGCAAGCACGCGTCCTACTCAACACACACACAACACATACAACATGTGTCAATACATACATGTACATATACTTACGCAGGTGAAAGCACAGATGGATTTTTTCAAAATACAGATAGTTATGTGTGCACACACACAAACACATTGTCATGTGTTGTCTGAACCAATACCAACACACTCTCATGTAAGAGGGTCACTCCTAATAATTTAAGACTATTTTTGATATTGACATTTTGTCTCAGAATAAGGTTCTGATCCAGCAAACAGAAAGATGCTTCATCCTCAAAACATTTGCAGCCTGAATGTTACCAGTTTGCTCTCAGTGAACTAATTCCAGGTGCCAGTCCATGAAAGGAAAATATGTATTATTAGTATGATATCCACATCGCTAGGAGATGCTGAGTTTTAAATATGCTTGGCTGCAGATAGTAGGAGAAAAGTTTCCAGGGGAGGGAGAACACTGCCTATTTT
Organism: Edolisoma coerulescens; assembly: GCA_013397115.1. Taxonomy (NCBI): domain Eukaryota; kingdom Metazoa; phylum Chordata; class Aves; order Passeriformes; family Campephagidae; genus Edolisoma; species Edolisoma coerulescens. The sequence goes on along the minus strand of VWZW01006976.1, from coordinate 398,721 downwards.
TAACTTCTGTATTCTCTTAATGCCTTGTCCAATTTGTCTTAAGTCTTCATGGAAAAAATAATTTTGCCCTAAGTCTTCAATAACATTGAAATTTCGTTTCATTGAAGAGTAGAAAGCAGTGGACAAAAGAAAATAGAAGTCTGGTTTCTGTTCAAAGGTTCATGTCATGCCAAACTGGTGGAGAGACTTCTGTCTTTCCACATTATGTTTAACATTTAAGGACCAGAGAAATGAATGATTTTTCTTCTTCTTTTTTTTTTTTTTTTAAATTTTGAATTTAAATTTACAGTTTTAACCAATTTTACGATGAGTGCTTTTTTCCTTAAGAATTCTGGTAGCTGAGCAAAACAGAGAAATCATCTTCTGACAGATGAAAATGGGAAGTTGTTGCTGGAACCATTGGGGTCTTCTCAAATTTTTGGGAAAAATAGACTACAAACCTGAAAATTTTGTTACCATTTTCAGCTGTTTCATCTATTCAAATGATAAACTGCACTTCCTATGTCTGTATTTACATCAGATGTTGATATGCCACCTTCCTAAAAGATTTTTAATTTTTTTTTATTATATTTTCAGCCATTTTCTCTGTAATTTTATGTTTTATGTTATACTTTAGCTTCAATGAACTGCCTATTAGCTTACTGCTCTATATGGAAGCTGATGCATTCAAAGATCTCCTCTGGGTCCTCCATATAGCTCTGTTGCACTGGTGGTGTTTTTATTTTATTTTTTTTTACAATGACTTTTGATTCATTCTGTACATCTAATTTTTCCCACATAACATCAGTAAAAGAGAATATAGGAGGGGGATGGTTTCCTCCAAACAGGGGGTCTCCCTCCTGGCTTTGATTTGCTTGGCAATCAGAGATTTTGTGTACAATCTTGTGCAGCAAAAGGTGAGAAATGCAGAAGCACTGGCTTTTAACAAAAATACAGACAGCAGCAGGAAGTCTTCTCTGCCCAATTACAAGGTGATCCCAGTTCATTTTTATGGTTTGATTTTTTTTTATCACATATGTTTCCAAACACAGTCCTGATATCCTGTGGGGATGCTTTTGTAAAGAGCCAGAGCTTCTGATTTAAGGAGCTTCAAAAATAGCTCTCTGCCTCTTCTGTCTGGAAAAGAGCAGTCATGTAACAACACATTTATTCTCTTTGAAAAATAGAAGGATGTCAAAAGAAAAGTTCACAGTGAAATTAGGCTGATTTGTTTTGTGGTCCTGTGATTTTGGCTTCAGATGTAGGAGGGAAAAAACAACAGTTTGTTTAATAGACAAAAAATTACTATTAAAATTAATTTCGTGCTCAGAAAATTCCTTTGCCAAATAGGTACTGTCATCAATTATAGAAGACCCCTGGAAAAATGTAAATAAAAAAGGCAAGCTAGACATTATCCATGGATGGATTTTTTTTTTCCCTGTAGTCAGCATAGATCTCAGCCCTCACGTTCAGAGAGGAAAAATCTCATTAATTTTGATATAAATGATCAGCATTTCCCACAGATTTCCTCTCTGTTGTGACGGATGCTAACTGGGAGTCTTCTAGTATCTGCCTTGCCCAGTGAGAATGGCTCCCACTGATGCCGAGCGGGAGGAGCTGCCATTTGGGACGCAGTCAGAAGTCATCAAGGCATTCCTAGGTGTGATTTTTTTCCAGGCAGGACCACCCAGAAAAGCACTGCTCAGAGTACCAGCAGAGCTCACTCTGTAAATTTTATGCAGCTTCCTCCCACTGCATCATCTGAATAATTGCACCCTGCATATCTGCATTAATGAATTCACTCTCTAAGAAACTCACAGAGTAAATTACCCAGATGGTAAAAGAGAATGGCATGGCCATCTTCCTCCTCAGTGTGCTAAGTCAGCCCAACATGCACATAATGATGCTAACACAGGTGGGAGGTGGACACCCAGACGGCGCGTGGTTCATCTTCAGCATTTCCACTCGTGTGGCAAGTATGATTGTAAATCCCCTGGAGACTTATTTCAGGCTCACAGGGATGCACTACGTACTGCTTAATGATAGACAACTTTCTCCTAATGATGTGGCTTACACCAATTTGTGTTTATCCAGCAACATTTCCCTTTTAAGCAGGCTGGACTCCTCTGTCCCTAGGTAGCATGCCATTCCCTCTCTCCCTCTCTCTCCTGCACACAATGTCTCAAACCCCCACATTAGAAATAAAATACAAATCAAACCAAAAACGGAAAGCAATTTGATGGTCCTGCCTGCTGAAACTGAGACCTAGCCCAGAATGTACAGAGTCTGCTGTGTCCAGATGCTGGAAGGGAAGCCCCTTATATTCTCAAGTGCAGCGGGGAGCAGGTCATTGTGGGATCATCAGTGCTCTGTAACCTCTAAAATGGGGTCAAAAGTCAGAAAATCAGGGTCATGATACTTGCTTCACTAACAAAATTCCTCCATAATTTTTGAAAGGCATCAACAACATCACATGATGCCTAGCAGCAGCAGGGTCAAAATTCCTGCTAGCTTTAGGGTCAAGCCTATAATTTCTCCACGTTTCATCCAGGCTGCCTGTGCAATGGACATCCTAACACCATAGGTAGTGTTACCATTCTGCTTACCTCCTAGAAGCCTGTCTCCCTTTGAGATACCCCAACAGATGCCAATAGAAAAATGCTAAGCATTAGCAGTAATTTTTGATGGCGCTGAAGACTTTTTAAAACATGAAAACAAACCTGAAAGTTTACTCCCATGAACTCTCCATTGTTGTTTTCCTAGAGCTTATTCATTTCTTCAAAAGGCATGTCCAAGAAAAGCATCATGAATATCTCCATAAATAATCAATGACTCATAACATAAATAGTTCCAGAATATAGGAGAAAGCCATACAGAGCATAACCATTTACAGTGAAGACTTAGTGCATTTAAGAGTGTATTGAATTCTTAACTTGTACAACTAGTGAGAAATTTAGCAACCAAGCTTAATAGAAAAATACCAATTCTTTGTAACAGTTCGTCATGAAAAAAAAAACCAAAACAAAGAACCTCTGAAATGTCACCTCAAAACATGGACAGTTATGCCAAAAGCCATGAAAAAGCATGTGGCTGGGCAATGGTAAGCAGCTAGAGAAGCTGTACCAAATTTGGGGGAAAAAAACTACTACTTGGGAAATGAGAAGGGATGAAAAACATGCCAGTATTCCAACCAGGAATTGAATGGTTGTGTTGGGTGACATTTTTATATGTGCTGCACTCCCCACTTCGGTCACGAGGTGGGGTGTGAAGAGCTTGTGTAGGAAATGCTATGAGTTATTCATCGAAGGAAATGTGGAAGAAAGAGAAGGGCTCTGCTGCAAAGAAGTGCTGGAGCTAATGCACTGGAATCTGTCATTGTTTTGAAACTTGTTCAGATAGCACAGTAAACAAATTCATTTATTCATATATGAAGGGAAGATGGGAGCTTCAGTGCTTCTGATGTGTCGCATATATAAAAGGCCCATTGATTTTCTATTACCAAAAGAAACAGGAGGGAACATGGAAAACATGGCTTTCTACAACCAAGATTTGCACTTCTTTTTGTTCTTGTTATTGTTATGACATTAAATGTAATCTATAGCAATACCTAAGAACTTCTGCAGCAGCTCCACCTTATGTTCTTCATATTCCATAAAGTAGCTGCTGTCTACTCAAAAATTGAGAGATGGCAGAGAGGGAGACGTTTGTGGGGAGGGGAACATTTCTGCCTGTGTTCTGGACAGCTGATCATGCACTCTCCGCCTTGAAGGCCCAAGCAATAACATCATGTTCCCCAGCCATTATTTGGGAATGCAAACTATTATAGAATGACTGTAACACAAATCAGAGAAGTAAAATCAGGGCAAATAATCCCCATGTGGCAGGGCATCATGTGTAACACATTGAAGTTACTTCTAAATGATGTGAAAGCATTTGGGTTTTGTTCATGGTGGATATGCCATTGTCCCCCATGTGATTTAATGAACTGATAATCCTGCCTGTTGCTGGGAAGGTGGTGTCTCAGTTGAATGCAAGCCCCATCATTTTTTCTCGCCGTTACCTAGTGCAAGATTCCAATATGCAGTCATCTCCTCTGGGAAGTCAGCATAATCCAGACAGAAGAAGCAGTGATGATGGAAACGTGTAGCACATAGCAGCAACGTATGTCAGGACTGCATGGTATGTTATAATACCTGTTTGATATCTTTATGATTTTTAGAATTACACATGCCACACTGTGTCACTGATCTGGTTGGAGATAGGTAAATTCTGAGTGAAATTTGTGAAACCACTCTGAACCTTCTATACATTTGTACGCTCACTCGGTTAATACATGTTGCATAGCAAAATGTTAACCTTTTACCTTTCTGATTTGGGCACCACTCCAGGTCATGCCAAAGTCTGTGGAAAATTTCAGATTCAGGATCAACTTCACAAGCACTTGGTTTTGTTAGCTGGTACCAAGTCTTTATATATCACTTCAGCTAAACTTTCACAGATGTTGGAAATCAGAGGTCCTTCATGCCAAGGTAATTCACTGTAATGCCTAACACTGGTGTGGATTTCACCTTCATCTTTATGCCTGTGAAGAAATTGTGCGAGTGCTGTTAATCTGTATACAGCTAAAGATGAAATATGAAACCTTCTTTCAGCTGCAGTCACCGAAATTCTCCTACTAAAGCCAAGTCTCTTATAGGTTAGAATTACAATATGTGAATAATAACACTTAGCACCGATACAGACCTTTTTATTCTCAAAGAGCCATAGAAACATTAACTGGCCTTTCCAGGCTCCCCAGTGAACTAGGTCAGTATCATTATTCCTGTTTTACACAGGGAGAAAGTGGGACAGAGAACCATGCCACTGGCCTGCATTGCCCTTTCCCAATGAAATATGCAGGCACGGACAGATTCAGCAGAGCATCCACGAGCATCTGTATCGCTTCTCTGCACCTCTCCTCAGGAACTCTACCACTGTGGCTTCAAGAAATAAAGTTTCCTCTCTTCATCTGAGCAGTGAGAAGAAAGGATGGTGTGAGCACAGGGGCAGCCTGAGCCTGGCCAGGGTCAGTGTGAGAGCCCTGGGAGGGGGTGAGCTAGTGCAACAGCTGATGGCGTGACGGTAGTGGGAGCAGACATGGACATTTTAGCTTCCCTGTGGCCAGTTCATACGACAATAATGGAAACATTACAATGGCACAAGTGCTGGTGTAGGACTCGCTGCCTGGGTTAATGGCCATTGGTGTTGTTTCTTCTCGCCCACCTGTACCCCACTCCCAGCTTCATAATGCCGAGAGGATGTGCCCCACAGCTGGGCTGGGACGCAGCTCAGTCATGCACTCATCAGTTTGCTTACCTTCAGCTGGCGAAACAAAACTTATCCCAAAATCATCCAGTTCTCTGGACTTTGCTAAGGCTTGGCACAACTGATTCTAAACCATCCAACTACTGACACTTACTTAGATCGTGGGAAGTTTTCCCAAATTCTCATAAATCTTCCTGGTGGGAAATTTTCTGTGCTCATCTCTGTGGAGAGGCACTCTTCAAATTTTGTTCCACAAGTTTAACTGTCCTTACCCAAATCACTCTCTCTACACAGAATCACAGAATTATAGAATGGTTTTGGTTGGAACAGCCTTAAAGATCATCTGTTTCCAACCCCCTTATTACGGGCAGGGATACCTTTCCCTAGATCAGGTTGCTCAAACCCCCATCCAACCTGGCCTTGAATACTTCCAGGGATGGGAGATTCACTTCTCTGGGAAACTTGTTCCAGCTTGTCTCACCACCCTCACGGTAAAGAATTTCTTCCTAATATCCCATCTAAACCTACTCTCTGTCAGTTTAAATCCATTCCCCCTTGTCCTGTCACTACATGTCCTTACAAAAGGTTTCTCTCCTTTCTTGTAGGCTCCCTTCAGGTACTGGAAGGCTGCAATTAGGTCATCCCCAAGCCTTCTCTTCTCCAGGCTGAACAGTTCCAATTCTCTTAGCCTTTCCTCGCAGTAGAGGTGCTCCAGCCCTCTGATCATCCTAGGTACCCACAAGCCATTTCTTATCTTATTTAACATAGCTGGAGAAGCGGTTGTGAGGTCTTTCCCCTTCATCTTCTCTCTGTAGCATATATTTACCTGAGTGCTTGGTACAGGTTTTATGCACATACACCAAACAACCCACTGCAAACAAGCACCAGTGGAACGAAGAAACCAGGCCACTAATCTGCCATGGTCTGCCCCTGTCTTAAATCCTTGATGCCACAGAACCAGGGCAAGGCTTCAAAGTAATCCATATTCTGTATCCTGACGTGGGGCCCTGCAGTGCGTGTTGTGGGACTTTTCCTGCTGCTGTTGTGAGGCAGTGCCTGGCAGGTGATGCTTTTCTTCTCCCAGGTCTTTTCTGGCAGTGGACATCCATGGTCCTGGTCACCCATGCAGCATTAAGCAGTCATTAAGGAGACGTTACACATCTGAAGTGAGTAAAAGCAGACACCAGACTTCAGCATATTAAAAGTTATTTTCTGCAAGGCTGTGCAGAGCTCACTTCAAAGCTTCGTGACAGAAAATCTCCTGGGGAGCTCTTACCTGTAAGAGCACAGACTGAGGTAACAAGCTGGGGGATAAAATGCTGTGGTTATAGTGAGGAAGTTGCACACTGCTAGCCAGAAGGTGCTGTTGGCTGGCCAGTACAAAGGGAGTTGAGGCTCCTAGGCTGTGCCAACACACCGAGGTCTCTATACATCTGTTTTCTGCCCTCCTGTATAATTCATAAACAATTCATGTTACAATGAGTGTTTTGTCATAATGCTTCCAAGGCTTTCTAGATCACCACGGATCCCACCATTATGTATGGTATCTTTCTAGTGGTAGCCTACGAAGGCTGGTAATATTGGTCCCTGTAAGAGCAGTGGGCTGTTTCCCTCCAGAGACAACTATGGAAACCTTTACTCCAAGTATTTTTGGATACATCTCCCATTTTCCCTCTGCTACTCCAGTTCATGGACTGCATTAGTGGGACAGAAGGTCAGAAATGTTTCTTAGAAGTTTCAGATTACATTTGTAGGATGATGGTGAAATAGGCACTTGGGAAGCTGACTGACAGAGGTGGGAGGTGAACATCATACTGGGAGGATGATGAGCACTATCGGCCTCCCAAGATTGCATGCCCGGTTTCTCATGGCCTCTGTGAGGCTGGGGAAGGGAACCGGGAGCACACTTGCTAGGAGTGGTTTGCTGAACTGGGGAACATTTTGCACAGCCAAGGAGGAGTCCTGGATGAAGGGTTACAGTTGTGCATAATCAGAGGGACAGAGTGCAGTATATTGCCCCTTTGCATTTTATGTTGCCTCTGTAGACAGCATGTGCTTTTATATAAGGCTTCGTCCAGGATTACCACACACCTCTAATTCATGTGAATGTGCAGCATAGTGATACACGGACTTTATCAAGATTCATATGTCCATTTTATGATATTTTTTGTGGGGATTTTTACTGTACTGCATAGCTGGATTTTATTACCTTCAGTGTGTGTGTTTTATGGCAGTGATGCCAAGCATTTCAATGAATTGTGCAAGACTCAGACCCATGAATGCAAAGACAACTTCAATAATTTCATAAATAACAATAAATACACTAAACTGAATGTTGTGGACAATCATTGTCTTTTACTGAGTGCACATACACTATGCAAAATTAATAGTTATTTAAAACCCCTGCAGTTAGACAAACAGTTTTACACCAGCATTGTTTCCAGGGCTTAGGTGCAGCTGCAATATGGCTATTTATCCATCCATTATCAACATCTTTGACACAGATGTCATTTTCTCAGATATAGCTCGTCTCCTTTTTCATCAGATTGGTGTTACAGAAGAGGAAAAGGGAAAGCGAGGGAGACTAAGAAACCATTGAAATTAAAAAAAAAAATTATATATTTTCCAAATTATTTTCTCAAAACAGTATATAATGCTTTCATACCTGATCTGGGGTTTCATTCCCACGGGTCTACCACCCTTGAATGAGCTTGGGACAGCTTTAATTGCCCTGGGCTTCTGTGATGCTGCCCACCCCAGCAGTATGCTTCCATTGTTCTTCTCGCTGTGCCAGCACTAACCCTCATGGCTGCACACGATCCATGGAGGAAGCCTGCAGATTTGGTTGAAAGCCAGTCACAGATTTGTGGTAGGATGAGGAACAGGTAAGACATTTCCCCAGCCCTTCATGCGGGATCTCCAGGCTTGAAGGGCTGGACAGTGACTCACCATCAGGGATTGCTAGGGCAGTCTGGGGAGAGGATGAGTAAGTGCCTGTGAACTGTAGTTGCTGCTGCTCGCCAAAACATGGCTTACTGGGAGCTGATAGGAACACAGAACCCATCCCCACAAAGCTGCTCTCGTGGGGTGATCTCTGAGCCAAAGAAGAATATCATCTTTGCCTGAAACTCCCATCTGCGGTGCAATGAACTGCAAAGGAAACCGCTCTGCAGTGGGATCCCAGGGCAGGGTGGGAAACACATCCTTTTTTTAAACATCTTTTTTTGTTTGTTTGTTTTAAACTGAGTCCTTGCGGAGTGTGAGCCAGGTGATTTACCTTGTGGCTCCCAGTGGGGAGCGCCAATGGCACAACATGCCAGATTCCATTTTCTGTTTCTGGCCCGCCAATTAAAAGTGTCACCAGTTGAAAACATCTCCCATTAAGCCATTTGGCACTTCTGTCTTGGGTGGAGGTAGACCCTGGCCAGCTGGCAGAAAAGGCAGCTGTAAGCAGAACAGGAGGGACAACACAAGAGCTCTGAGTGGGATGCACAACCACATAGCACATGGGGGCATGCTGGGCTGTTCAGAGAAGAAAAACAGAGCACAAAAATTTGTAAACTCCCTAGTATGAATGCCTTTTTGATCAGCATATCAGCAAGGGTGTCAAAAAGTAAAAGGAAAATTGGTCAATATGACATTCCCACAGTGCTTCCCAAACTTTCCATCTCGTTGCTGAGTCCCCTGTACGGCTCCATTGTCACACATCACGTAATGCTTAGTAGATATGTTCCCCTCTGTGGCCTCCAGCTCCCTCTAGGCTTTGATGTAGGACTTTCAGCTCCACTTGGCTCATCTAACTGAGGAGATGCTATGTTTCAGGGAATCCACAAGAGAACAAGTGACCCTTATTTGTCTACAAAACCTTCCAGCTTCACCAGAGATCCTACTGTTCTTGGGTTTACAGTGCAGCCAGTTCCCCTGGTGCTGATGTGGGTCCCTGTTCCGTCCCTTTTTCTGGCCTTCCTGTGATGAAAGGTCACTCGCAGATGGGACTTTGGCTGGGTCTACACACACTGCTTTCCTTAGAGATCAACACTCCTGAGCAAAGGACCTTAACAAAGCAGAGGGCAAGACAGCTCTGTAAATTCTGGGAACCTACAAGTAACTCCTGGGAGCTGGAAACACAAAAGGGGCAGTTGGTTGTGAGCCAGTAGTCACCATTGCAGTGAGAGCAGGCCTGGTTGACCATGGAGCAGCAGAGGGTGTACAGGTAAATTAACCTGTTGCCCAGGGAGGCCGGCAATGCAGGACACACCAGTTTGATACGACAGGCAGGTAAATGGCCGCTCTTTTGACTCAGGGATGCAGCCACCTCCATTTTGCTGTAGATGAACTCATCCCACTCCCCTCTAAAGTGAGTTTCATGACACTTATGAAACTGCCAAGGAATAAATGTAGTAGACAACCAAGAAATCTGGCTTGAAATAATTTGAATAAGGTCAAAATGCATTTCAGTAGCATGACCCCCTGCCAATTTAATTCTTTCGGGACAAGGGGCTTTCCACAGTAGGAATCAAACCTTGCTCTCCACAGGCTGCATTTCAGCACTCCTTCAGCTTCCCAGCTTTTGAACACCCAACAGCTCTTCCTGAAGCTGTGAGAAACTCTTCAGGAGCCAGCAGTTTCTCAAAGATGTCTGCTGAAGGCTGGGTCCCTTCTGTCCCTTACAGGGATGCACAAACTGATGGAAGGGAGAATTTCTTCCTGTGGCAGACTTGGCTTCAGTAGAGAGAGGGAGAGTACATGTGACAAGAGCAAATTCATTTGGTAGGGTTGTGGGCTAGGAGAAGTACATGCCCTGTCTCTGGACAGGACTATGACTTCAGCTATGCCTCTCTGTATCCATCTCTGCTTGCTGTACAACAGGCAGAAGCACAATCCAAGCAAGAGCAGGAACTACTCAGTGTTAACTCACTCAGGCATGCAAATTACTCGAAAAGGCTCTGCTCTCCTTGGGACTGACTGCCACAGAACAATGTCATTTCCCTGCCTTCAAGCAAGAGGGAAGCATCGCTCACTCTTCTCAGAGGGAGTGCAGTGCCATCTCTCTTGACTACTTAGCCCCAGAGCATTTTGCCAATAAATTACAGCCTGGCCCAAAGCTTCCTCAATGCCAGCTCTGCCATGCGGCCTTGCAGGACCACCTCCGTGCAGATATTTCAAAATCCAAGCTCTGAGCCCTTCTCCCACCACAGCTGACCCACATCGGCTCAGGCACTGCTAAGGCAAGGACTGGGCCTTTTTTCTCTTTTTTGCCTTGCACTTTGGAGTCTGTAGGGATTCTCTTGTCCAAAGTATTTTTATTTCTGCTCCACCCTGCTATTTTTCTAGAGGTTGGTTTTTTTTTTCCTCCTTCGAACCCATCCAGCCTTCTCCTAATTCTGAGTTTTTGTTTTCTCTGTTCACACTCCCACACTTGAGGCCAGACCTGCTGAGATACTGACTTTTGCTTTGACATTATGGTTTGCTTTTTATTTAAGGCTCTGTTATGGGTCAATGCTAGTACACCCAAGATGATAAAGGCTCTGTTCTGAGATTACAGCATAGAGCTGCAATGTCCAATTGAGGTTGCACAAAAGGCCATCAAGTTTGTGGTTTTATCTTGTTTTATACTGGTTAAAGTGACTTTTTTTCCCATTTTCTGCAAAGTTAGCAAAGCTGCAAGTTTGACAGGTTTGCTTTTCATGTACAATGGTTTTCTGCAACTCCAGGAAGACATCGCAATGCATTAGCTAATGCAATACAAGTTCTTCCAAGAAGTTTGCAGGGGTCAGGTGATTAACCTGTATATTTTACAGAACATTTAAAGACACTGTGGTCTGAGGTCTCATAAAATCATAAAAGTACCACTCAGCTGTGAACCATGGGTTGAAGCACAATGCTGAAATATTGCTGCATTAGAAACGGGAGGAAACAGTGAAATTTCCCCTTCTGATCCGTACAGCTGATAAAAGCTCCACAGCACAGCCTCCTACCGCATTTCCCACAGCCAGAGCTCACGTTGGGCCAAGTTCAGCATGTTTGCAGAAGGGAGGTGTTGTCCTGCTGTGTCCTGCCCCACTTACGCTGCCCAGTTGGAAGAAGTCATACCCATACTAAGTAGCAAAAGACCTTACAGCCTCTGCACCAGCAAGGGCACAGGGACTGGAGCTGGGAAGGTGCTCACAGGGTCTCCTACAGGCACAGAGACTGCATGTCCTTCTCTTCCACCTCCTGCAATCAAGGAGGAGCAAGCAGTACTGGAAGGATGGCTTCAGATTCTGAGCTAACTGAGCCTTTAACCCCTTCGTACTCTCACCACCAATGTTCCATGAAACTTCAGTCTTTTAAAATCTCCTCCCCCTCAGGACCCCCATGTACCTTCTTCCATCTGATCAGGGAATGTGTTTCCACCACAGTTCACTGGGGCTTTCCCAGCACAACTGGGTTTACTTTCAGCCCCTTCACAAATGGAGATTTGTTGATTTTATTCAAGGATAGCTCTGCTTTCCTAATGAGGAAAATAAAGAAGCCAGAAGAGAGAACTTATTGTACAACAAAAGCACTTCCCACCCAAATTCAATTTCTCAGGTAGTATCTGTCCTCCTTGAGCAGCCCCAGCCAGGCCATCAGACATATTTCTTAGTTCTTTGCTGTGGGGAGAGTCTTTGTATCACAGATTTTTCTAAGTGACGCAAATAAGCACCACAGAGTTTATTTGCGTCCCCTACAAAATTCGTGTTCCAAGCTGATGGGAATCCAGACAGTCTAACTCATTCAATCACCCTGTGTTTTTAATCTCTGACGCATCTCAGCATCAAAGTCTTTGAGGGCTTTGAGCCTCCAAGTGTTGCCTGTGCCACACAGCTCACCAAATGCTCAGCTGCAAGAGCTGCTGGAGGAGAGTGGTGGCATATGAGGTAAGGTGTTGGAAGCTGGGAAGTGCCAATGGCACGCAAAATGCTCCACGGCACCCACTCCCATTAGGAGCACTGCGGGATGTCATTGTGGCCAGGGAGAGTTGCCAGAAGTAGGACTGCAAGGCTCATTGCTGTGCAGTCCAGACATATGGTTGCTATCAGGAATAGGGCGGTGTAAATAATTGTTTCACTCCCTAAACCAGAAGAAAAAAAAAATAGGAAGAAAAAAGATTTTATTCAGATCTGACTGAACCAATTTTTTTGCTAGCCAAACGAAAAGTGGAGAAAAGCATAATATCAGGCTACAAGAAACATTTTAGTGCCTTTTGGGTAAGATCCAGCAAGGAGATATTTTCCACCTGTAAATAATTCAGCAGAAGAAAAAAGTCATTGCAACTCATTTTTTCCAGCAAGACCATCAAGTCAATTAGGAGAAGCTGAATAGTCTTGTAGCCCTAGAATAAAGAAGAGTAAAATGTCGAGTCAGAAGAGTAACTCCCATCATTGTTCTGGCATCTTCATGCGTGTTGTGCATTCAAATAGTTTTTCACCATCCCCTTAGCATGGCCAGCAGAGACTGTACTGAGAACAAGGACAGAAGTCCACCTACAATAAGTAGTTTCCAGGACTGAGTCCTAAATCATTGTTCAAAATTCCTTGACCTGCTTTTACCCCCAGTACTGGGTGTTCGGCCACTTCCAGATGTCAGGCTGGATGGTTACATTCTCCTTATATAATAGCCTTCCTCTCCTTTCCCCAAAGCAGACCTGCACTGGGTCTAACCCCAAAGCCTGTCCTTCCACTCAGCTGAGCCAATGTGATTGTGGGGCTTTTTGGGGCTCTGGTACCACCTTCCAACCTCCTCTGGCAAAACTGTATCTGGTGTGATTGGCTCATCTTAGATTCAGAGAAGCAAGATGCCTGTGAGGAGAAAATACATTTTATAAACTTTTATATTTTCTTTTGTAGTATTCTACCACAGCTATTAGTTCCTGGGTATCAGAAGGAATTTAATAAATTCCATTCACCATGCAGCCCTCTCAACCACCTGAAAACATATGTTTTCAGAAAAAAAAGGTCAAGATAAAGGGAAAAGGCTGAAGGGTGTTCTCACCGAAAAATAGAAAGGCACTGCAAGAGCTGCTAGGGATATATACAAAATGGGTATTCATCTCAAGAAAAACTTTCTTATTTAAATATGGTGAGTAATATACAAAGCATGAGGGACGAGTTGCACCAGGTATGAAAATACACGTGTTTGATTTTTGCCTATTGACTTATTTTTTAAAGTAAGAGAGCAAAGAACAAAGTGTTGAAAAGAAAGGCTTGATATTATCGACTTGTAAATAAAAAGGATGGTTATATCCGTAGAGCTCAGGAATCTCATGTAAATAAATACCTTTTGTAATAATGCAGATACAAAAAAGTCCAGATTTCTAGAAAGCCTATAAAAAATGAACACAGAGTCCCTAGATATGCCCATTAAGATGCACTGGAGACAGTATGATACAAAGGACCAGTAGAAATTTAACCCATTACCTGTAGATCCAAAGTGTATTAGACATATTTCCCTAATATTGCAAGCTTTGAAATAAAGTTACTTTGTTTGAAGTAGCCAGTGGTCACAGAAAGGATTTCAAAGGAACAAAGTTCAATTGTAAAAAGCCCATTTTAAAGATTACTCTAAAAACTATTTCATTCCTCCTTCTGAGGGAAAAAAAATCCTCGTACAGCTTTATGTTCAGGTTGTTGGGGTTTTTTCAAAACAGACCTCAAGGGGAAAAATTGTTTTCACTCCTAAAGGATTCCAGTTTTTTTCTGGCCTTACCCACCTCTAACCCAAGGAAGAGAAAAATCATTATTACTACTTTGCTGAATATTGGGAGAATGGAAGAATGGAAAGATCCGGTGTGCAACTCTCTTTCCCATAGAAACTGCTGGAAATCCATGACTTCCATGGCTGACTGAGGTCGCTGGCCAGCAGCACAGGAGAAGAAAGGAAAAGAGCCAAACAGAGAGTGCTGTTTCTCCATTTGTTTTTTTAGCCACAAACCCCATTCCTTTCTTTATTTTGTGATGTTATTCCTTTATGTGGTACACAACACATTTCTTTGGGGTTTGTTGCTTGGTTTTTTCCTTTTTTTAAGGTCTTGTCTTCAACCATCAAGAGCTCTTGTCCTTTGAGACAAATCCTGTACCACTGGGCCCACTAACTATTTTGTTACTGAGGAGGAAAAACTTTATGGGAGCCAGGCTAAGACCCAAAACTAAACAGATAGCAAAGGCTGACAAAGGAAAGCAAGTGAGAAAGAAAGGGCAAGGGTTAAAAAAAATAAAACTAATGCGAGTTGTATTATATGGTGAGTGAATCGTATGGATTATGGACCAAGGACTACATAATTAAACATGTAAGGTATCAAGGTAAAATACCAGAATACATAAAGAGGATAATTTCTTTAGTCAGCAAATGGGCAATAACAGGAAAGAATTTTTGTCTTGGGATAGTGAGCAGTTGTATAAACATATGATGCAAAGGCTTTTTCAAATAGACATAACATTGCCATATGTTCCATCAAAAAACTGCAGAGGGACTTGGGAAAATCAGAATGATTTAAGAGGGACTATACACATTTCTGCCACCACTTGGTTAGCTGAACACAGGCAGCCAAAGGTAAGGAGTGCCGTTAAACAAGGGCATGTTAAGAGACCAGAGTGTGCCCCAGAGATTCTCGCACTGAGATAATGAAAGCTCTCAAATGTCACCACAGAACTGAAGCTCTCCTTAAAAAGTGGCAGAGAGACTGTGCTTTCTCTAGGTGCTGGGAGCTGACATTGCATATGGGATAGCTCTTCCCAGTGGATGCAAGAAGCCCATTAAAGTGGCTGGCTATGACTGGAATTACAGCTATTGCAGCAGCTGAGACACACTGAGGTGCAAACTGATTTGCAGAAAAGAGCCGTGACAGGTTGAAGGTCCAGGGAACAAATGTATTGTGTTTGCTGAATTTTGACATATAAGCAAAAACAAAGGAGAGATTCGAAAGGATACGCTTACACTTTTCATTTTCTCTAGAACCTTGCATTTTGGCATTAACAAAAGGGGATGCCTGTGTGGTACCCCACAGTCAAGGGAAATGCTGCTATTCAGCCTCTTGAGGGAAAGATTCTCCCAGACACCTGTCCTCAGGGAGCAGGAAGCAAGGATCCCAATGTCCTCACTCTCCGAAGCAGCTCCAATGTGGCTACAGAGTGATATTGAAATAGTTTGGTTTGAATCAAGACCTGGCTTTGAATATTACCTCTCAGGTACAGAGCCCTGTAAACAGCATTATCCATTTAAAATGGATAAAACCTGTGTCCTCTGATAGATTCTTCTCTAATACGTGTGAAGATGCAGCTTCCAAAATCCCTGAGACTAATTTCATGTTTCAGAGGGACTATTAAAATCAAAAAGAGAAAATTCAGAAGCTTCTTCATCTTCTGACCATATATTCTGCCTATAAAGACCAGTCTAGTTAACAGGTGGCACTGACAGATCATGATCCAAAGAGCTGCAAGAGAAACAGTCTGGAGCACTGGAAATAGTTACCCACTTGTGGAATGATTTTTTTTTCCCCCCTATATTGAAACATTAATTGATTCTTTTATATTCAGAAGCTATTTTCACTTATCCCAGACACTTAACAGAAAAATAAAAAAGAAATAATGAGGAGTTTTGATGTAAAAACACATATAGCCATAAAACAGGTTGATTAACTTGCAGACTTTAAAAAATTAATGTCCAGTGGAAGGAACTGCTGACTGGTTAAATTAGATCTACTTATTACAGCGCTACAACAGAAACTAAATTAATTTTAAGCTTCAGAATGAAAATTTTATTTTTAATTTTTGTCAGTTGTGGAGTTGGAGGGACTGGATACTTGGGAAATTAAAAGTCCTCTATTTATCATAGGTTAGATGCAGTACAGCCAGCCATACTACAGGTTTCTCTCCTAGTGCAAAATCTCTTGGCAGTTAAAATAGAAGAGCTGTCATGAATTCTAGTTCAGATATAACATTTTCATGATAGTTTTAGCTTGCAAATAAGAACTCATCTCAGATGTAAACACTTTTAAACAAGATTACAGCAAAACCTACAAGTCATCCTGAAGTTACAGATACTTATATGTGATCTTTGAAGAGTAGATTTGTTTTTCAGCTAGAAAGCTGGTCAGATCATTAACATGTCACTTCCAGCGTCTATATGTAGACAAGAAAAAAATATGACCTTTGGAGACTGCAAATATCAAGGACAAAGGAAGTTTATTCTAGTATAAACCCATGAAATATCAGATTTCTTCCTCCATTATTTCTTGACAGATTTTAAGTGAGAAAATAAGCTTTACCTAGGATATCCATTCATAAGAGAGTGATGGAAGGTTACGTGAAGCTATGACAGATGACTCGTCTTCAGGGATAGGTTCCATCTTCCACTTAGAGCAGCCCATGGTCACCTCGTTGGGGAAGGTCAGTGAGGGAAGGGAGGTGAGCCAACATCAACTCCATGGGTAATCAAAAACCAAAGTGAATGAACAAAAAAATCCCAAACTTCAACCCAAACCCTAAATGAGCAAAAAAGAAAAAAAAAAGAACATAAAATAAAGGACCATAAAGGAAAAGATGCCTCTCCAAGAGAACTGCAAAGACCTAAACTATTTCTAATGACTTCAATCTTTCTTACCTTCTCTCTGGGTTACGTTACAGCCTTTGTAGATTTTAATCTTTTGTCTGCAAGGCATTTCTTTGGTTACGGAGGTGTTATGATGTTTATAAGGTTGCATTGTTGCAGGGCTGTGTGGAGAGGATGCCACGTGGACTCTGTAGGAGCATAGCCCCAGTGATCAAGGAGCCCTTTTGACTCCTGTGCATAACAATCACTCACCTCCACTGACTCTCCAAGCAAAACAGAGGCTTTGCTCTGACACTGCCTCTGAATCTTCCGTAGATTTTTTTCCATAATTAATATTTTAAGGGGTCCTGCAAGCCCCTGAATGTACAGCCTAAGAAGAGGCCAGCATCCTCTTTCCTCCCTTATCAGACCCTGGGAGGAAGGTACCTGTTACACCTGCTTCAAACCCTGTTTGCTAAATACCTCCACAGTGAAGGAGATGGGGTTAGATCACTTCTTATGCTTATTTAATGCTTAGTCTTCTGCTGGCAGCACCAATGGCAGTGCTGAGTGACAGCTACAGCGTGTCATTTAAATACTTGCATGGGGATTAGAGCGAGGTCAGGCACTTCCTTCCGCGGTGATCGTGTAATATTAACAGCTTTAGGTCACTATCTAATCAGGGCTGGATCCAGACCTGTGACTGACAGATTTTTAATTGCTAGTCTCCTAAGTCATACAGTTCTCTCTCCCTCGGAGGTGTTACCTTCAGCTCTTACTATGATGGATAAGGGCAAATTTTACACTGTTAAAATAAATCTTTTGACATAGATATCTAAAGTGTTGCTTTGTCTCTTTGACTTAGGGGGACTCTTTTTTTACAGTAAGAATGAAGAAGATAAAAATATTGAAATAATATGCTTTCCAAAAAGAAAGAAAAATAGAAGTATATCTGTGTGTGTGTACATCTTTCTTTGAAATCATACTGTTCTCTCTTGTTTTACTGCAAAAATAAAGAACATAAGAATGCAGGAGAAGTCTATCATGCCTCACCTCTTTTGCTTTCCAGTTTCTATTTGCTCCTTTATTTTCCATACTTTAAAATCTCATTTAACATTCTCTTGAGAAGGAGAGCACAAGATTACAATCTAACGATTGTAATGAGAATGGGTTACGTTTGTGCCATTTCCCATTTTCATTACAATCTTTGTGGCAAGAGTAATGTAACAGAATTTTTAATGTCTTATATATTGCATGAACATTTTTTTTCAGCAAGCTCCTGCTACATTTCAATGGATGATGCTGTTGCAGAACATTGCAACTTTGATCTTTTTATAGCTTGCATTACGATCACATTGGCAATTTCACCCACTTCCCAAAAGTGGAAAATATTTTGATATACAGCTTGCTGCTACAAAAGCCAGTCATCTACACATACTGTACATACCTAGAAAATTGTTTTCCCCAAAATCCCAGCTGTGGCTGAGTACAAGATACTGACATCACCAAAGATGTGTGTTTCTCGGAGTGGTACTACGGGAATTGTAGATTGCAGAGTCTGAGCAGAAGAATAGAGCAGTTTGTTTCTTGAAAGGTAGGGACAGCTCTTGGAGAGAAGTGTGTTTCATACGTTCAGTATGGCACTGATTTTCCAAAGTGTATAAACCTTTCTATAAAGCTTCTGATAGTGATCAACAACTAAGGAAAAGATAGGTGATGGACCAGGACAAATTCTCAATAAAAAAGGGATCAGAATGAGTTTGGCAAGAGAACCAGTGGTTTAAGCTATGCTATAGAAGCAGCAGGCACCACTGAGCAGTGTGTCTGGATTTGTTAATGCAAATGGTTAACACGAGTGATTCTTAACACAGGAGCTAACTAGGGGAAAAGAGAATTGTGCTGGAATAGCTAGCTCAAGGGCAACATCCCTGAGGAGATCTATACAGACCTCATGTGACCAGGAAGGCTTCAAAGGGAAGGCATCTACAGCTAACAGGGGGATCTTTCTCAAATTCCTTGCTTACCTTTATGGGGCAGAAAGAGAATCATGGCATTGACAAAAAGCTGAGAAATCACTAGGCTTTTATATCATGGAGGGCTGCAGAGCCACAACAGCCTCAGACTGAAGAGCTGGTGAAGACCACGCTCCAGGTGCACCAAAGGGAGCAAGCACAGGGGTATGGATTAGCACTGATTTGGCTGGGTGTGGGTGGCTCTACTCCTCAGGGGCTGGAAACACTTCCCCTTTAGACAATGCAGCCTGGTGAAAAAAAGCCAGAGAAAATGTTAGGGAGGTGAATGGGCTTGAATTTGAGCATAAACTTAACCTTTGGCCAGTATTATAAATTCTATTGACATATACATCTTGTCAATTAACACAGACTAATGATACCGAACTTTCAGAAAAAGTAGAATTTTGAGAGTAGCACCTCCTTGCAAGATCAGAAGAGAAAACAATGTCAGCATACCTTTGAAACAGCCTGCATCTGGCAGATTCATGTTCCTGCTTAAGAAGCTTTATTTCCTTGATGCATAGGGTAGAATCTGGCATCCTTTAGATCAATGCCTATGGAGATATCCAGGGAGCGGCAAGGCAGTGGGTGAAGGAGAATGACATCCTCATTACGATAACATTCAACAGAAAACTTACAGATTTTGAAATTTCTGGACAAAGCCATTCATGAAAAGATGCACAAGGTTAGATTTCCCACTTTCCCACAGGAGTTGAGTTTTAACCCTTCCTCTTGTCTGTCCAACTTCTGTTGCGCTTGATATAAGCTGGGCACATCTACACTGAGGCTCGAATTTTTTTCCCTTTGAGTCTAAATTTAACACTGCAGACCCTCAGGATAAAACCAGTTGAGCCCTTTGGAGGGAAAACGTTCATCCTCTTTATCAGAGTGGCTTTCCCGGTGGCTTTCACTTCGGCGAGAAGAGTGTCTGGGATAATTGCTCTTTCCACAGAGGATCAATACTGTGTAATTAATCAAGATGAAATCATTCTTTGCACTTCTCCAGGTTTCATCCTTGAGACATATTCTCAGATTCACTGGCTCCTGGAGATAGCAACGCTTTCCTACTGCACTACCCCAAGACACCCTGGGGGCAAAAACATCACAATCCAGCTGTCCAGAGTCTAGCCTGACGTATCTTAATAGATGAAAAGAGACAAGAAGGCCCAGATGCCTCTTTATTAGGACCATCCTCTCTGCAGAGACAACAAGCCCTCAAAATCTACCACAGTCAGCGTAACGTTGGCATCAAGGGACTCTTATTCCCTCCCAGGAAACATGCCACCAAACTTGCAGTGATTACAAAGCAGAAGCATGCACTTTAGAAATACACCTAGCAGAGCCCCGGGTCACAGTGAGAATAATTCAGCTAACATTTCTACAGTTTGCAGAGTTTGCTTAGCTGTGATTGATCACATGAATCACACATTCCTGTTTAATTTCTGTTACAGGGCGAGCATATTTTAAATCCACTGCCTTGTATGAAACAACACAGGAAGTCATTTTAAAAGTACATTTTCTATGAAGAATAAAAATATGAACATTTAATATTAAAGTAATTTTCATCTCTGCCAGGTCACTTTTTTTTTTCCAAATTTCAAAATGCCAGAGGGGGAAAAGAAATGAAAATACTATTGAATCAGTTCTAATGGACTTAAGACAAAATGAAACATTTCAAGCAGTTCATTTGACCTGGAAACATTCTCCTTTTAATATAAATACTTTTATGTTTCATCCTAATTTGGGCTAAGAAGGCTGGAATTTCCCACAAATTCCAATCATCTCCACTTATGTTTAAGATTCCTCCTGCCTGTCAGGCTCTTTATCCCTCTCTATTAAGCACAATCAAGACAAAATGACTCCTAAAAAGATTGCTGGCCACTCTGGTATCACTGAAATAAAGTAGCCAATGAAGACAATTATAAATAATACATACAGTTGTGTTTATTACAGAAAGATATTAAAAGAATGACTGGAATTTTCCATTGGTTTGGATAAGCAATGAAGACATTTTAGAAGACTTGAGCTGAGAAACAGCATTGGCTCAAGTGATTGTGCGTTGATTCGGTTTACATTAAATGGAAGAACAAATAAAAGTAAGGCTGGAACTAATGTTCTCCATTTCAAAAGGGCATGGACTAAGTGCTCTGAGCTCTGAGCGCCCCAGCCGCCAAAGTCAACACACTGTGTGTCTCTGCAATGGGATGGGAAAGAGGCTGGAGGATTCTTCAAATCACTGGTGCTTACAAGATCTCAAAGCTGTATTCCTAGCAGGAGGAAAAATCCAATCATCTATGGACCTGCAGGATAAAGAGCCACTTAAAGAGCCTTTAGTTCAAACTTCAGTAAGAGTAATGACACTGAACAGAAGTGCAAAGGGAAGATGTATAATGGGAATGAGGTTTTACTACATTGGAAACAGCAGCAAAATAATCTAAAAGCTTAATCGTATGGGAATGAGATTTTACTGACTGGAAACAACAGAAAAAAACTAAGAGCTTAAGTGTCTCCAGTTGGGAGGACCTGGATAATCTCATTCAGAATTCAGACAGAAATGGCACAGGAAACTACAGGAACTTGCAGGTATTCATGATGAGCATATCTACTCATGGGATTAGAAAATAGTAAAGGCAGTATCTACAGTTACGTGAGAGAAGAAAAGAGATCTCACAATTACAAGTTAGTCTGATCTCAAATGTCTGAAGGCTTTGGAACAAATTTTGAAAGAAAGAAGTAATTTAAGTCATTGAGATAAACTGGGAATGGACTAAAATATTACCAAAGGGTTTGGGTTTGCTAATGGTACGTTGTTTTAGACTAACTTGATAGGATTTTTAAGAGATAAAAGATTTTTTAGACAAAGGAAACATGGTAGATACAATTTATCTGAGCTTCAGCAAAGCATTTAATAAGGTGTCAGATGGGAAATAACTTTTTTTAACTAGAGAAAATAGGGATGCACGAAGGAAATGTTGAGCAGGAGCCCATTGAAATGAAGACGACCTCTTGCAGTACTGCAAAAAGAACTGAAGGAGAGACATGAATGAACTTTCTCCACAATCAACTTTGAGACATTTCTACCTTCTCTCTTTCCTGGTAACTTGGATATAAACAGAGAGAGTCATTACTTTTGGGACTCTGATTGGGATACTAATTGTCCACAGCTAAACCAAAGTGTTAATACAGAAGACAATGAGGGCAGTACACAGAAAGAGATGCATGATAGGAATAGAATAAAATAAAAGCTCATTCTTTGAGGGACAGATACCACAGCTGCTGTAAAAGGAGCTCTCATCAGCAGAAAATTACTGAGATGAGTTAAGCTGGTAAAGGACCTAAGGAGAGCATGAACCACTCTAAGCTGCCAATGGGGCCCACCCTCACAAAAGCAGAATCCAGCCCATGCCAGGCAAGATAGCCCCAGCAGTAACACAAATGTATTAAGATAACTGTGTGAAACAGTGCTGCAACAAGATCTGAAACACTGTCTACTCTTTCAGCTACCCACATTCAAAAACCAGAAGTTCAAACTGAAATTCATGTAGAGAACAGTGCTAAGATGCTTGGGAAACAGTCTGTTAGCTCTACTAAAGAAGCTGGAGATTGGCATATTCAGCTAGCAAAATGAAATCTTGAAGGCATAGAGAACTGCCTTACCTTGGATAAACAGTTTGCAAATACCTGCTGTAGGAGAAAAAATAAGCCATCCAACAACTGGATAGAAACCAGCCTCCCATAAATTCAGAAAATTTAGAAATTAAAAAAAAAATGGGAAAAAAAAAGTTTCTAACAGAATAGCAACATTCCAAAAGGAAGAACAGGATCAACACATCAAGTTGATGGCTCCTTTTAACAAGAGAGGTTGGTCCCCATATGACAGGATTTATATATGGTACCTGAACAGCATTGTGTTTCCTAACCCTCTGCCAGACCGATATTCCCATTCCCAGCTATGTTTTGAAACAGAAGTATTTCCCTCTCCTCCAGAAAAAGACTGCAGTTCTGTATATACGCAGTCATACAGCCTATAAGGTGACTGAGATTGAGAAACAAGCAGCAGGAATTCACCCAGGCAGTGTGGGACAACGTCACTGTGAAGGGCAGGGAAGAGATTTCAGAGATGGAAGTTGGAGGGGACATTGGCTGAAGTGGTGTTTACCATTATTATCTTCTCTGCTCATGAGTCCTTAGCACTAGAAGGATTAAAACGTAAGTTACGAATGGTCCTATGAAAGGCGGTTGAATAAAAGAACCCCAACCCTTTATCAATGGCATTATTTCCTCATGAAAGCATAAATACCTTGTTTTTTTCAGGTGCTATGGATTAAATAGCCTGAAATGTAGGCAGAAAATACATTTGATGTTGTGAAAATTGGAAGCATTGATAAAACATGTTGGTTAGAAGACAGGCGGAGAAAATAGGTGTATCAGAGAATTGACAAAACAGCTTAGAAACAATCTTGCTATTATCAGAGAGGAAAGAAGTAATAAAATTGGGAAGTCAATTAGGCAGGAAAAGGGCACAAAAATGCTATAGGAGAAGGAAATGATAAGCAGTGAGAAAAAAAGCAGTAAATGAGATACTAGAGTGTTACAGCAACGTCCAAGGTAACTCTTCTATGAAATACCTAACAAAATCCCATGGGTTCTCATGTGGAACCTGAGGGGGACCTGTCAGAGGTGAATGGAGTCAGTGGAGGCTTCCCCATAACTCAGCTGTGCCTCTTCTTGCTGCTGGTGGTTTCATGTGAGATGCTAGGCTGGCGGCTCAGCTACAGGTACAAATACACCGATGATGCTGATGCTACACAGGGCAGTTGCCTTCGGCAGAGAGATAGGATGAGCAGCTGGGGAGGAAGAGGGAGAAAAACTGAGAGAGATGTTAAAATTCTGGAGCAAGATGCCCTAAAGGTTATGCAGGAGCACCTCCAGTGAACACACCAGAACTCAGGGAGCTGGAGCATTGCCATGAGAACAAGGGAGAAAAAGGATTTTAGAAGCTCCACAGAGGGTGAAGTAAACAAGCAGTCAGCTATGACAGAGAGCCGAAGCAATGAAGAGGCATAATAATATATAATGCTATTTCAAAACAACAGATGGGAATAGGGAATTGATAGTGAAGCGATTAATACTAGCAATGAAAGAACTAAACACCTTTAAAATGCAGTTTTTAATAAGAGCCAAGCCAAAGACTCACAGCAATTCTTAAATTAACAAAGAATAACATATGCAGTGGCAGAAAGGGAGAAAGAGCAAAATGAACCCAAATATATGCCAAGTACCTGCTGATGGAAAGGAGGATGACTTTGAGGGGTAAGACTGAGCCTCAGGGTAGGACTTGTTAGTGCAATATGAGAGTTGTGTCTCCCAACCTGGTGAGCAGCTGGGAAGCCCCTGTGACACCACAGGAAAGAGAGAACGACCTTCACTGCTGCCCCAGTAGCACCCAGCCTCTCCCAGCAGCTGTGGCTCCCAGGACCTGCAGGAGAGCCTGAGATACCAGGCTGGTGTTGTGTGGGACCCGTTCTGTGCTAGAGCATTGCCAGTGCATTCCTCTGAGCTCTGTCTCATCTGGGACTTGGTGGGGATGCTCAGGTCCCACCTGCAACCCCAGGAAACTGGCATCCCACCCTTGCCCCACCAAACCAGCATGAACCAGGGACAGGGCTCCATGGGCCAAGTTTTGAGCTCTGCTCTGGTCCTTTAAAATGGAGTTTCTTATGGAGGTTTGGAGTTCTTCAAGGTTTTCACTCCTCCATATTTTCCTAGCTGTTGTTTTTCCTCGTCTGCAAGTTTTAGACTAAATGTACACTTGTGTTCCAGTAGCTAGTGTTGACATTCTAAACAGCACAAACAAACTCACTGATTCCATACACAAATTAACCCACGGGTGTGCACTTCATATAACTCAATGCTTGTTAACACAATCTATGTAACTATGAGGGAGCTGACTGAAGGGAAGCAACTACAAAGGGAAGAAAGAGAGAGGGCTGGAGTTGTGTGTTTCTCCTGGTGAAGCTGTGGGCGTATCACCAGTATTGCTCATTTTGGAAAATGTGGCTATAGAAAATCCTGAGCACAACTGTCAGCTGATGTCCAGCAAAGAAACAGCAGCAAAGATGCAGAAGATTAGAAGTGATAGAAATTGACAGGGTCTTATTAGAAAGCCTAAGGATAAAGGGTCACAAGCAAATTAAGGATTTGAAGATACCATTTCTCAGCAGAGCTACAGCAACTGCCCTTTTATTTCCTAGGCACTTCTAAATGCAAAGAAAAAGATTATTGTAAACCACCAATGCCAGTTAGTGCAACTTCCAACTGGTTGAACTGTGCCTGGACTGGGACACCTGGCGACCAGGATGCTAAACTGAGGTGTTTCCCAGCACTCTAGGGGAAAGGTTGGGACGGACTTGTTCTGGTTTTCCTTTTTGATTGTTGCTTCCAGTTAGATAGCAAATTCTTCATCAGGTTGCCAAGATTTTCAATATGACAAGAGTCATTTTGTGTGGTTTTGCTTGTTGGATATGCTTTTAAATTGCTGTAAGGGAACCATTTGAGGAAACAATAGGGAGAAATTAAAAATATGTATTTAAAACAGAATTAAAAATGAAAGGAACAGATGTGTTCCATGCATGACATAGGAACTTTCAAATGCAAAGGAAATGCATATATAACAACGAAAGACTAAGTAGTACACATACATCAGCATTTTCCATTCCTTTTTTCTTTATACATGTGGTTTAGATATACATAAATTATTTTTCCTTTTGTTTTTTTCCTTTTTTAAAATCAGAATATTCAAACATTCTCTTTAAGAACCAGAAGAGGATGAAAGATTGCATTTGGCAGGTCTCTTTTGTGCTATAATTTGTTTCTTTGTGGAAATGCAGCAAAGGGTGACTTTTATTATGTGTTAGGTAAGAATCTGCATAGAGCAACTTCCAGCTGTTGACCATGCGATTAGGCCGTTAAAGTGCAAAAATCGCTGTTTACAAATACCCATAATTACTATAATTTTCATGCAAAATCTACACTCACCTAAATCCAGACCACATGCCAGTTCTTTCCTGGCCAAAATGGCTATTTCTTTCTGTCTTGAAGTCTCAGTCACATATTGAAAAAAATATCTGTGGAATAGAATATATTTTGACTGCAGAAATAGATTTTGCATGAATAGACTCCTGAGGCATCCAACAGTTTCAATAATGTTTTCTATTCCAGGGGAGCAAAAAATATTTTTCCTTGATAGCATTTATTTTATATTCACTGCACTGGAATTACTTTTTCAAAATTCTGCCAGCAAAGACTTATCGTATGTGGGTGCCATTGCTGTAACATAAAGATAAGGATGGAGGCTTATTCCACTCATAAGCTCATGAGTCTGTAAATTGGAACTATCCTTCATAGTACAATGCATTTTACCAGTCCAAATATTTTTCTTAAAGACAAGACAGGAGTTTTTTCTTGGAAGTATTTTCCTTCGGTGACTTAAGGAAGCATATTCATGGACTACTTATGAAAGGAAACACACAAACAATGGGACACCACTGGTTTCTCTGGATGGGGGAAGAGTCTGCATTATTCCAGCAGCTTCAGAATCAGTCATTTGAGCAGCTGCCCTATACAGGAAAAATGTTGTCTGGGGAGCGGCAGATAAGGTAAGATAGACCCAAGGACCTCAGAGGACAGAGCCGCATCCTAATTTGATGATCCAGGTGCAAATAAATGGCTCCACTCATTTCAAAGATGGGACAGGTGACATATCTGGATCTGAATTTGGATTAAATCATCAGAAATGTTCAGGCCCGTGATTTTGTTGCTGGCCAAATGACTATGATTATTACAACCAAACGTGACAATACAATGACATTTTACCTAGGGGCAGGAATGCAGGGGAGATTAAAATGAGAACTGACTCGAGCCTTCACCAGGAAATTGAATCTAACCCTTTTTGAAGTTAAACATTTTGATATAAAATTTTTCATCGTATGGCTGACCTGCATAAAACGACTGAATTCCCAGTGCACTGCGAATGCTTTGTGTGCTGCAGTTAAATAGTTCTAGAGATGGGGACCAGATTAACTTTGAAATTTCCATCCTGCCCTCACAAACAGCAGTTCAGCTCCTCTCATGGCAGCAGAAGTTTGCTGTCAGCCTGCAATATTTTGATCATGGTCCTGCCTAGATCTACTAGGAGAAGAAATAGTGATAGCCCTAGTGGTTGGCCGATGCTGGATCCCTCTCCAATGCCATTAGTGATGAGGCTCAAACAATAGCAACCGTGCTGGGGAATTGAAGGGAAGAAAAGGCTGGTGATGTCAAGACCCGTCTGGTTCTCTTCAAGCCATTGTGCTGTGTGTTGCAATATTAAACCTCTCCTACATTACGGGCTAAATTATGGCCTTCTCAGAAGTCTTTGACCAGCAAGGGACAGCACATTGTTCCACAGATTTCTGGCCAAAAAGGAGCTGTAAATTGTCCAGTCTGATCTCTCTCCCATTTCATCCATAAGAAGCTGCCATGTTCCATCCACACATTCTTGCATTGGCCCAAAGATGTTAGATAGACAAAAATATTTCAACTTTTCGAAGACTCACTGCCGGCAGAGCATGAAGCCTCTGCAGCTGCTGGGACAGCTGTGCCTGGCCCATCTCTACTGGAGGGAAATGTCCTGCTGCTGAGTCTCATCAATCCACGGTTGGGATCTCTTAAAACTGAACTGGAGGCGCAGCTAAGCCTCCTCTGTTTCCTGTGGGTTCTTGCATCAGCTCTCCTGGTGTGTCCTTATGTCCACAGCATGGCAGGCTATGTTCTGAGACAGAGCAGAGGTGTTCCCTGCCCGTCCTGTAACATCCTGCCACGAAAAGCTCAGCCCTTTTTGGGCCCTACAACAATCAGCTGTCGGACCCCAGGAGGACAAACTGGCACAGCAGTGTTTGCCTTCCCAAAGAAGTTGCACTGCTGCTCCTACAGGCCTTGATGTAGAATTAAATCCTGTTTTTGTAGGTCTGGACCACCAAACCACCAGATCTGCCCCAAAGAGCTTTCAGCAGACATAGGTGATGGAGAGAAGAGACGATAAACCAGTGGGGGAAGCCCAAGGTCATGGTGAGATGATAATGATAGATGTAATAAGCAGCAGTAACAACACACAAACTATCACGCTGCTGCCCTTTTTTAGCTTAGATTTGAACCCTTGGGCTTTGCTAATTATAATGACACAGTAAAAACTAAAAGGGGAAATTACCCACCAAAAAAAAGGCTGTTAACCACTTCATCTCTACAGCCACGCTGCATATTTTGTGCTTTGCTCTAATTGTTCAGTAGAGGCTCCATTAAAGTCAGTGGAAAGTCAGGGTATCCCTCGTGGATTATGCTGTAGCAAAGTAGTTTAAATTTAATCTAGGGTTGGATTTAACACATTTAAAAGAGAGCAAATTCACTGTTCAGTCTAACAGTCCAGTCAATACTTGGAGCTGATGGTTCTTACTCTGGCAGTGCACCTTTATATTCTGACAGGAGGTAGAAATTATATCCATGATCATCCCATCATTAGTGGCTTCAGTTGTTTTTTCCCAAACACAAAAAAATGCCAGATGCCCTGTGCTCAAAGAACCGCCATGGGATTTTGACGTTTCTTTGAAATTCCCATATATGTTCAGCAAAAGGTAGAAGAACAAACCAGAAACACAATTTGGGGAATATTATATTTGAACATGGAGTTGAAAGAGCTGTTCCCTAGCAATAGCCAGCTTCAAAACACTAACTGGTGATTCAATAAATAAACCAGTTCAAGCCTATCATCACAATACTTTTTGCTTCCACTGCTCTAACCAGAAGGCCATTTCTGAACCTCACTGCTCTGCTAAGATGCACCCAATTTCCAGCATTAATTGATTCAAACTGAATTTATGCCCAAGTAGTTTTATGTGAATTTTGCCTTTTTGCTGCCATGGGTCTCCAGTTTTCCTGGTGCTGAGCACCCACCACCTCTCCAAATGAATGGCACTGCTGTGAATACATAGTAATGCAGAAACAACCTTCCCTTTAGCATTGACCAGCAGAAGGGGTGCAAGGGAGAGATCAGAAACTGGTGGGAACTGGTAAGAAATTGGGAAGAGTCCCTGGGGCTTACCTGGAGAGGAAAAATTTGGGCAGAGTGGAATGGGTCTGTGAATTTCCCTCTTTTTCCTTCAAGACCTCTTCCCCCAGAAGCAGTTGGAGAATCCAGCTTCTACTTTCTCCACCCACTTGCACCCCGCCTTTTCCTGTGAGGACCCTACAAAGATCTGGTGCGTGGCCGAAGCCACTGCTCCTGCTGCAAACCAGCCACTGCCTCCTCAGACAAGGACACAGCCCGCTGCCCTAGGCCTGTGCCTGAAGATTGCTCAGGCTGCTGCCATCTGCTTCTGTTTTTCCAGATGAAATATGCTGGTTTTGGGTTTCCCATAGTAGGAGAGGCTCCCCACCCCCAGCCCCCCAGTCATTCTGGCAGATCTTTTTTCCTCTGGTTCCAACTCCAGATCGCTTCTCCTTACAAGTATTTTTGAGAGCTCCTTCATGCCCTGAGCAGGCACAGGCCTGATATGCCCTGCAACCACCTTCAGCTGCTCACCAGCCCCACCACACTGGTGAGATGTGCTGTGTCCCCTTTGCCCATGCTCTGAGCTACACTTGCTGTGATCCAGAAGCTGTTTGACAGCATGAGTGTTACAGTATTCCTGAATTAACATGCTCTGCCTCCCAGTGGGCCTTATTAGCTCAGGCACAAACCTCACTAACACGGCTGTATGGTTTCTGTCCCAGAGAAGGTTTGTATCTGGCCAGTTTGCAGTATCCATCCATCTGCCCTCTCCATATAGACACAACATAGTACTCCTGTGATTAGACAGGATATCTTGTCTCTTCCCTTATCAACACTCTTGCTGATTATTTTTATCTTAGAGAAAAAAAGGGTACTCTCAGAGCCTGACGTGTATAACCCCGTGTATCACACATGCAGTAGGCATGCACTACACACCAGAGAAGAACTCTACCCCACCTTAATGTTTGGCTCTGCCAGTAAATCACTTTTTCAGCAGCTACACAGTTGGTCAGACAAGAATTTTTTTTTTTTTTTAATAGAAAACCCTGCCATTCATGTGCAGCTGTCCCCCAAAACCAGCTCAGAACTACTATGTGGGATCCAGACACTTCCCCCCAATCTCATGGCAGTGGGGCTGCTAACTCCAAGGTATGAACCACACGTGGCTGCGCAACAAAGCCTCAAAGGTTAATGCCATAGCCTGGAAATTATGCTAGGTATTTCAAATCTCAGCCCCATCAGATCCTGCTTCACAGCCTTAGAGTTGTGTGTTCAGCAGAGGCAAAAAATACCTATGCTCTTGATGTGCATACCTTTGCTGTGGTTGTGCCTGCACTTAAGCACTTCTGTATCATTTGAGTTAACAGTACCTGGGTTAAGGTTCTCCCTCCTGCTACTTATATATGGTCTAAGTAGCTGAAAATATCCATGAAATGGAGATATACCTCTTCATTTAAAACCAGAACCTTTCTCATGATTACATTAACACCCAGGCTACTGTAGACACCTGAGACATCCTTGGTCCTAAGCAGTTCTGCCTGAAGAGCCCGCTAGTCAATAAAATAAAATACCCATTCTCTTTAATTAACATATGAAATAAACACAATCTGTGACACCTAGTGTGCAGCAGCAATTAAGAGGCATTGCTTAGTTAAACCTCCTAATACCTCATTTAAATATGCAATTAAGGGATAATTGCCTTCAATCAATAAAAAAATTGAAATATTTTGCAGGGACCTCAATTATTTTTTTGTGAAGCTTTCTACTTTGTACTTGGTCTGGCCTAAGTCTCCAAGTCTTATACCACTTGTTAAAGAAACATTATTCTTTTCAGGATTGCATTGATTTATGGCTTTTATTCCTCCTACCAGCATCATATTAGCCTGATGCTAGCACTAAGCCCATGCAAAGCATTTATTTTTGAGTAATCAATGATTTCCATTTGATTCAAGCTATCCATTTTACGTTCTCCTTGGATCATCTCCCTTTTCTGGTCCACACAGACCAAGAGCGTCTCTTTGTGTAGATCTTTACACACAGAGCTTCCTCACAGGCACCTCAACAAATCTTTTGAAATGCAATTGTTTTCCCATTTTTCAGCATCTGTTTGCAAACAAGCAGTACTTCACTTGTGCACAAGTGCTAGCAATTCAAACCGTATATCCAGCCCTGCTCCCTGCCTACACACAAATCAATCCTTAGTAAAATGAGACAGATCTATGAATCAAACAAGGAACAAAGTCAACCCTTGCCTTCCCTCTCAAGGCACAAAATTAGCAATGCAAATACATATGCTCATCTAAGAGCTCCTTGAGTGCACTCCATCATGGCACCTCACACCATCATCAGCCACAGAACAATCAGAATACAGGGGGAAATATTTTCATGCTCAATAATTGAATTATGTGGTTGAAGAGACAAGACCTGTNGGCATTTACAGGCATCTAATGAGCACCCAAGAAAGCAGCATACTACACTGACAGGGAAACCTTGGTGCAGGCTAGGATTCATGCTATTATACATGCTTAGGCTACTAACATCTCATTATCTGGACTTGTTGTGGCAGTCATTGCTGAAGTCAAAACCCCCCCTCTGGACTATTCCTGTCATGGGGAAAGGCCAGTGAGGATGTGTTGCTTGGATTTAATAAAAAAGGGTTCAAAACTGATCTGTTGTGCAATTGTAGTTAAATCATCTCACTTCTTCAGATGTCTTTCCCACCATGCCAGATCTTTGAGCCAGAAAGACTTGTTGAGCTGGCATCAAACAAGGGTTACATCCTTGTTACAGCTTGTCACTTGTCTAAGTGATAAAACTAAGCTTGGACTTCAGACATGTCCTTAATTAACAAAAGATAGCCAACAAAACAAAACTAGATGTTGCTGTAGTCTCTGTGAGGTGCACACATTCTCTGCTGGAAATGTTTGGTGGCGTTCAGAGGTTTTAGGCATTGCAATTGTGACATCAATATAACCTATATGGTACCTCCAGATAAAAAGGACTGCATAATGTAAACCAAAGACCACAGATTAATTTTTTTACCCAGTTTTTGATACACAGAGCCTTGCACAAGTGTTACATTAATTTGTGTTTCCTTTTCTCCTGCTCCTATCATTACAATATGTTGTTATTGAGTGTTTCAGTGTTATCTACCCACTGTAGCGAATTACTTACGTAAACACATGGTAAGTTCAGAGATCATGTATATAAGCATAAAGACACTACTTAACAAGGAGAGGAACTCCCTGACTGCAAGAATTATTAGGAAGACTTGGAAATCATGTAAGGAATTATGACTTTATGACCTTCATCACCTCTGGAAGCCCCATTATTTCTTTTGTCTGATTTGCTTGGAGGTCTACCCCCTCTAGACAGCAGGTAATTGCTAGATTTAGTCAGGTGATTGCTTCTGCTCCTGAAGTGTTTTTTCAAGATAATCAACTGATTTGCTTGAGAAACAAATATTTTGCTCCCTTCTAGTCTGTACACAATGGCTGTCATCAGGCATCCACTGTTGTTTTCAGACTCTTATAAGGACAGATGTCCTGCGAAGAACCAATGATCCAGTGTTAGGTGATCCACAGAGAACCAGGATACCGAAACTGTCAGTCTTCAGAACATATGACACATCATGAACTGAGTAAAAGAAGATCTCTTTGATTTCATAGTACTTGTTAGTGTGGCTTTTCTTAGTGTCCTATCCATTTCTTGTCCAACTCTTGAAGGCTCACAGCCTGTGAGCCCTTTCTATTTATGAAAACTTGTCAAAGTTTCTGATAGTTGTGAATATGTGTCTGCAGCCATAAGTCTTTATAAAATTAAGTTTTTAACAACAGATGTTTCCAAATAACATGTTTAAACCAAGCAGAAAGCTTCACTAAATCTTAGACAAGAACTAAATGTTAAGATGCAGACAACCCTTGCCCTTCTTAGGCCTGTTCTTGTCTGTATATTTTCCAGTTGGTTGTGTGTAGCTTTACTGTAAACTTCAGAAAGCATCTTCAAGAGCCTTGGGAGACGATAACTGAGTGCAGCCTGGGATTGCTGCTCCCCACCATGGATTTACTCATCTGTCTGTGCCTGGACATGGGGGAAACGGGGGTTCAGCCCTCTTGAGTTCAGATCCTTGCTGTTGAGACTGGAATGGGATTCTAATGAACTGTACTTATCTTGTGTGATTTCAGATATGGACACCTTTTTGTAATAAACCCAAGAGGTATCTTTGCTCTCTGTGAATGTAACACTCATACACCAGGCACCACTGAAGAGTCATCATATGGCTCCAACTTTTACCCACCGCTATCCCAGGTTTAACTCAGGGCAAGCTTGACCAGGAGAGATCATCATCCAATTGCCAATTAAGTGAACTGAGGCAGTTCCCCGGGGCAGCACTGAAGCCATACAGGATTACTGTGGTTACATTATTATGATGATGACGATGGTACAGGCAACCAAGCCCTGAAGAACCTCATTCATTTCATTATAAGGTCACAGTGTAAAAAATCAGCTGCTCTCATTTACACCTGTCAACCCCAATGAAAGGAGCAGAGTGGAGTGGGTATAACTGAGAGCAAAATTAGCCTACAATGCATAAACATTATCCTGTGTTATTTGCACACAGCTCTTCATGTGTGAATTGATACATCAGCTGGGTAAATGACACATCAGTTGAGACTCAGAGAGAGAAGAATGTGTATTTTTGCTCTGCTATCTGCCGTCAGTTTGCATCAAAAGTAAAATGACTGACCTGAAATCAAACCAGTTTTCAGGAGTCAAGCTACAAAATGTCATTGTGCAGCTCATCTCTCTAGCAACTTTCCAGGAAGATGTAGTAGCCTCAGAAAAACTCTTTTCCATCTGGTTCTAAATTTTCACAAAGAATCAAAACAAACAACACTCTGAATATAGTGAGAATATATAGCTTGATAATAATAAAACTGGCTATCACAGTGGAATTCAAATGTACTATCACTTCATTACAACACCAGCTTGGATTGTTACAACACAAGGCTTTTATTTCCAATAGACGTGGGACAAGAAATGGTTCCTGATCCAGAAAGCCATGAGCCTTCCCTCAGGGATGTGCTTCATCTGCCAGCCCTGGTGGATGTCTCGGACACCATGGGGCATCAAAAACAGCATTTGAAACTTCTGATTAGGCAACTGAATTCAGTTCTCATGGTGAGACATATCTTAAGTACCTGCTGGAGAAACAGTGAAAATATGATGTCTATTCAAGGTTGATTTTTATGGAAAAGCTAAATAAGACTGCAGTAGGAACCCCAGGGCACATGGAGTGGGCTCACAGAGGAGAATGAGTTACAAAATTGGTCTTTTGTTCAGGTCTGAAAGCATGGCTAGATTAGATGATTTAATGCCATAAACCCTTTGGCAAGATCCATTAATCCAATGTCCTGGCCAAATTGTGTTTGTACTTTAAAGCCAATTTGTGTTCAAAATTATTTGAATTAATTGCTCTTCCTTTTTTAAACTGCTGTGTGGTATTTCTGTGTTCTTTCAAGAAGTTTTCCTTTGCAACTCAAGGAATATGAGACTATCCTCCTGTCAATATTCTTGCTCTACCTCCTTCCATAGTGACTTATCTTCTCCTGAGTGAAACATTCTGTGAGAATGAGGAATTAAAATAGGCTGAGGGATAAATTTTTTCCTTTAAAGTGAATCACAACAACTCCTTTCTCAGTCTTACACCACTAATGATACTAAAGCATAGGGATGGTGCTTTGTATTTTGAATGTACAGACCGACGTCTTTGAAGCAAATAATCTGCTTTGGTCCCCAGCTATGATTGGGAAGCCTCACACATCCCTGGTGCATAGCACAGTGGCAGGAAATAGCTCCTAAAGGGCCACAGATTTGCTGTTTAATTTTTTTAATTACTGCTTATTTAGGAAACATAAATACTTTTACAAATCATTACCATGTAAGTATGAACCATGCGCTATTTTTAATTAAAAATGAAGCTAGCACTTTTTCACTGAAAGGAACACTGTGAGAGACACAAAGCCACTCTTTCATAAGGCCTTTGCAAGGACAAATACCTTCATCACCTCAGATGCCTTCATTTAGGGGTTTTATTTGTCCTGACAGGCAATGCCGTTTGCAGTTCAGGAAATCCTGAGTTGAGGTAAATGGTGTATGAATCTAAAGCAAATTAGGGACATGGTTTAGTGGTGGACTTGGCAGTGCTGGGCTAATAGTTGGACTCAATGATCCTAGAGGTTTTTCCCAACATAAACAATTCTATGATTCTATGATTCTGCTGGGCTTGTCTTCACCGGGAGAAAGCAGATCCGTTGTTCAGGAAACAAATGCTGCCCTAGCACTTATGCACCTCCTCAGAGACTTGCTGCCTCTGTGTGAGAGGAGTTGATATTAGTTGTTATTAAGATACAGCTGGGTTTAGAGCCTTCCAAGGTGAACACCTCAAAGAGATTAGTCAGCTTGTATTAGAACTCTGCATGAAAATGTGGGTGTTTTTCTTAAGATCTATGTATGGTTGAAACAGCCAACTCTTCCCCACCCTGGGGTGGTTTTGTTTTTTTGGGTGGGTTTTTTGAAGTAATTTTCCCCTTTTTTTTTTCTTTAATTTCACTTTTTGCCATTTGCATTCAGCTTAATTGATTGGAAAAGAATAATAAGAATGCTGGAGGACCTAAAACCCTGAGGAAGCCCAAGCTGTATGCTAAGTTGGTGCCTACGAGCCGCTTTAATCTCAATTAGTCCAATTTGTGAATGTTTGTTTGTTTTTTCTTATTCACTGCCAAGCTAAAAAACCAAAACAACTGTGAGTAGTAACAATAAAAGAAGGAATTCAGCTCATGATTTATCTTAAAAGAGTGGCTCCATTTTCAATTGAATCACCGTTGTGTTAAAACACCACACCCATGTCCAGACTGCCCCACAAGCTCTTAGTTTAGGAAGTCCTAAGTGAAGTAAGGTAAAACAGGATAAAGGAAGTTATCTCCAGGACCATTCCCCACCATCGCCAGGGCCACTGTCTGGAAGGTTGCTCCTTCAAACTAATGAACTTCCTTGAGAGGCAGGGAAGTTTTCCCATGTCAGCTCTTCCACAAGTCCCTGTCCTACATGAGAAGATCCCGAGGGAGCTGTGCTGTCCCCACGGCCTTGCTGCACAGCACGAGTTCAGGCAAGATGGCAGATCTCAAGGCTTTTGTATCCCCCCAGTGCAGGAGCTCAGAGAGTGACATTCAACCTCTTCCCTGCAAGGACTACTCTGTAGAACTCCCCTTTGCCTTTGCATGGTCCTTGCCGTTACTAAAGCTGCTTTTGCCTGCACTGCACCTCGAAGGAGAGCCATCATCAGAGAGGATGAGGTGTGTACCCCACTGCCACAGAGGACAGGGCTCATGCTGAGCTGCAAGCAGGGTCCTACACGAGGACACATGGTGAGCATCACCCGGTTCCAGCTGGGGACTCAGCAGGCACTCTGCTCTTCTGCCTCTATATGAAGTATGTCCCATACACTGCAAGAGCAAGGCTGGCAGGTGCTAAGTGCAATCACAGCCTCAAAAGCTGCATCATCTCCGAGTCCTTGTCTAAAGCATGTAGAAAAGCTTCACCTAAAGAGTTCTCATGTATGAAAATGGCGAGTACTGACTGCAGAAAGAGTTTGACAAGGCAGATGTTGTAGCTCTTCCATTGATCCAGAAATGATCCTTCTACAAGAGGAGAAATATAACACAAACCAATTTGCTGTGGAGTCAGAGAAGCCCCTAACTTGTAGCACACCTGAAATGTGTGAATAGAGCTGGGAAAGCATGAATCCAGTTGGGGGTCCACAGCTGTGCTATACATTTACTGGCCTGAGCTAAACACCCACCTACAAAGGCTGCTCCTCACTTCATGTCTCTCTATCCCCTATCCAAACAAAAGAAACTCATTCAGGGCTACCCAGATGTTGCTTTCACTGCTCCAGCCACCACCATCCTCCTCCCCCAGCCCCAATTAATGCTCCTCCTAAAGCTGTTATCCTCTGTGAATTCTGTCATTTCCAATGAGTCTTGTGCTGTAATTTAAAAGATAACTCACTCCTGTTTCCAGCGTTTTAATGCATTTTATTTTTTCTACAAGCAATATACGTGTGTAATTAATAAACAATTTAGTATGTTGAGGAACCTAGGAACTTGGCAAATGTTCTGGGGATATGAAATCTCAGGAAAAGCAGCACATTATAAGAAATAGTAAGTAATTACTTATGTAAGCTTTTCTTTTTAAATTCTAAGAACATTAGCTACTAATTACCTACTAATTACCAGTACTTCAGCAGGTGTTTGCACTTAACTGTAGGCTAAAGCCCCTGTGAAAAACAAACCCCTCACACTCCCTCTCAAGATTAAAGCTGAATCCCACTGGACTCCATAATACAGCATAGGTGCAGCAGAGCTGTTTACATGCCAGTCCTTTAACCACTTGGCCGCTTAAGGTGAAAACAGGCTCCAGTTTATTTCCCTTGTATTTTCTGCCAGAGCCAAGGTGATTTGCTAGAATGAGTAACTCAAGAGGTAATGAACAAAATCTAAGGGTTAAAAGTAAACTATGATTAAGACTTCATTCTCATCCACCCATTTATCTCATTTTTGTAGTGACCTGGCAGAGGAACACTCTATTTCTGACCGTGAATATTGCTGGCTGAACAAAGTGAGAATAAAGCCTTATCTGTGAGAAGTTCCCCGAGTTTAAAAAAAACCAATGTAGAGCCCTCAGCTGGTGCAAAATTATTTAGTTTCACCAGTGTTGATGCCCAAGTCAATACTTCATGCTGCTTGAGGGACTGGCCTGCACCACAGATCCAATCTATTCATGACTCATTTGAAAGACTAATTCATACAGGTAAATTTTACTAAAAGAAAACATTTCTAAGCAATGAATTTCAAATTTATATGTGTAGGTTCAAGTTCATATCTGTGAATGCTTAAAATTCAGAATTTTTGTTTACCCAATTATCAAAACACAATTTACTACCAATAGAAGGAAGATATCAGACATAAGAAGTCCAGTAAGAGAGCGGAAAAGATAAGAGGTGCCTTCAGCAACCTGTCACAGTGCTCAGGCTGCACCTTTGCAGACCACCTCAGGGACAGATGGGAGGACTGAGAGGAACACCTCAGGGCAATACTTTTTATTAAATCTGTTCACAAATGAATAATTCCAATAATGCTGCTAACATATTTTTGCCTTTTACCCTCTCTGAGACTTGTAAGATCTACTCAAAATACATGGTTGCTTATTTCACTTCCGCAAAAATTACTTCTTTTTCACTGAAAATAAGACTCAAGGTAGGCAGTGGAGGCAGTTCAGATCATCACCATTTTTCCATGGACGCTAGTTAGGCTACAAATCCCCTCTAGATCCATTTTTCACTGAGGTGATAGAAGTAGTGACTGTGCTGTGAAGTATTAGCTGCAATAGAAGTGCTCATGCCTACAGCTGGGAGCTAAGTTTTTTGAACAGCACACCTCTATTAAAACAATAGGAACTGCAGGAGACTAGAAACAGTTGAAAACCTGACCCTTTCATTCAGGTACTTAAAGGGGACCTTCTGGCTGCTGGTGTGCTTTAAGACTTCAGCCCCACAACTGAGAAATTAAAAGCTGCTTTGACATATGAACGAACCAAATGAGACCATGAGGCTTCTGAGAAAATTATACAGCTCAATCTTGGTGCCTTCCATCTGAGCCTCTCAAAACAATATACAAAAATTAACAAAATAGCATGCCTGGGAGGTAAGTCATTGATCTTTCACCAGTCAACAAGCTGAGGCTTTGCACAGCAAAATGCCCATATGTCATTTAAAAAGAGGATTTAAATGTCATTTGTTGTTCATGCAAAAATACTTTCTTCTCATTTCTTTTCCTCTGCTGGAGGCCTAAGGCAAGACTTCCAGAGGACCTGAAGAGTGGGAAGAGTAGCAGTGCTCTGGTCACTAGGCTGATCCAAGGTGCTGAGTGAGGCTGTTTCAGTCCCGAGGAAGGACTCCTGTGCCTGGAATCTGGTCTGTTCCTGACTGTTGTCCCAGGTGATCCAATAAAAGATATTGCTTCTCTTTACATAGGCTTAACTGTACCAAATGCTGAAACGACACAAGTGTAGCTGCTCATCATATCCATTTACAAGACAGCACCATTCATGTCCCCAGATGAGGACCTTACCAAAAATCATTATGAAAAATAGGGAATTAAGAACCAGGAATATTTTGGGCCGAGCCATCTGACTCACTGCTGCTCCCAAAAGGTGAGCTGGAAGGCGGCCCTGCCCTGCTGGAGTACCATGAGACTGCATCCCTGGTGGGTGAGGTCACTGGCCTGCCAACTGTCCTGCTAACCCTGGCTGCCAGCATCCTGCAGCCCAACACGGGATGGAAGCACTGGGGAAAGGGGAAGCAGGTGAGGTGGAAACACGACATCCCCTTCTGTCAGAAATGAGTTGCCCGTCTGGCCCATTAGGCACTCCTTAGCTGCTGGGCACAGGGATGCAGAGGGAAGTACTGATGATGCCAGCAAAGAGCAAAGGAGTGTCTGAAGCATCTTGAGTTTCATGGTTACATTTGTTTTAGTCATAAAGGTTTTTGCTGGGGTTTTTACCTATTTTCCCCCATTTTCACTGTCTTCCAGGCAGTTCCCTTAGGTGGGATTTCAGAGTCCCAGCAGCGCCTCGATGAAGTCAAGGCTCGAACACCTTTTCCTGTGTGCACCACAGGTACTGTGGATGCCGTGGCCCACTGACATCATTTCAGGGGATACAGAAGCAAATTGAGGAGAGGGTTTTTCTCTTCTATTCTCTTTTCTTTAGTTTCAAAGAGGAGAGGAAAAAAATGCAGAGACAGGATTTTAGCCCTTCGTTTTATAATGTAATTGAAATGCCAAGAGACTGAAAAAATTCAATGTTGATGAAGAAACGGATGTTAGTGCAATGAAGAATAGCTCTGTCTTTGTCAGTCTGCAGTCTTTTATGTGTCACAGGCTGTCACTTTCTATTGCATTTCAACTGACTAATTACCCCAGTTTATTAAAAGTGAATATGAATTCACATTTTTTACTTTGCCATGTTCCAAGCGTTAGTGTTATCAGGAGCTATTACTGAATGATAGATCCCACAGTTCTAGGCTTCCTCATGTGAGCAAGTACAGAGCAAATCTACCTCAATATCAATGAAAACCAGATATATTCATTTAAGGGGGAAATATATACTCTGTGCAATACATGTTCACATCCAAGCATTAATCACCCTGGTGTGTCCCACATGGCTCAGTGTATTATTAGAACCTCACTCACAGAGCAGAAGAGTGTCTGTAAGTGATGATGTTGGAAGGGTTGGACTTGAATTAAATGTACTCATCGCTTCCTAATGGGGAGGTATTTTCTGACAGCTGTAATGAAAACTGCTGCTCATCAAAAGGTACTCTGTGTCCTAGCTCGCAAATTCAACCTCAGCTGCAAGTTGCACATTTAAATTTCAAAGTTTTTATCTCTAGCCACACTGGAGTGCACTTATAAGTGCGGTGGAAGGGTCAAATTAGATGAAATCAAAGCCCTGCTTCTACTGAAGAGGCAATTTTAAGCTTTTGCAATTGGCGCTGTGTGTTGTTATAGGCTTAAAAAACCTCATCATCAAAAATAAGGATTTCTAGAACATGATAATTATCACTTTGATCTGTCCAACTCAGATCCAGCAGTAACGACAATGTTCAAAATTCCCCATTCTGTATAAAATAACATATTCAGATAAACAGGTGCGTAGACTACAATAGTTCTAGTACAATTGGTACCCCGTTTATTATTGCTAGTCCTTGACACCTTCCCCTACCTTTGTGAGTGAGTGATCAAATTTCTTGTGAGGACATTTGCACTGGCGTTGGAGGAGCTGCGTGCTGGTATAAGCTGTATGTGTATTGGCAGTAATAATCAATAGGAAGAATAACAATAACTTGGGAAGTTATGTCCATAGCAAGTGCTGGGAAAGAATGGTGATTCAGGTCTTGGAGGGAAATGGCATTTTGCCTGAAAGCAAAGCACACATAGTCAACAGGAAAAGGAAGAGGGTTTCATTCTTCTGGTGTTTTCCTAATGGGTACTCATTGTTTATAACAAAATGCAACCATTGTATGTTTTCCTATGATTTGAGATATTTACCATTTCACATGCTAAACAAAATGTTCCTTCATTAGAACATAACATCGTTGGAGGGGAAAAAAATCACAAGACTGGCTGAGGTGGCAGGATTGTCATCTACATTTACAAAAAGGAGGCAGAAGAGTATTTTTTAAACATGCCTGCCTGAAGAGAAGCAGTGGGACATGCACTCACATTGCCTGGACTCCAAGCAGGTCAGCTTGATGAGCTAGCTGTGATGTGAAAGCTGTAAGGCTCCCTTCGCTGGTGTTTTCAAGTCCTCTGGGTATGATGAATTTTGTATAGGATATTTAAAGGACTGGCTGAAGCTATCTCATCGTGGGTTTGTGCCCAGGCTGATGCTGACGGCCATGAACAGAAGATACCCCTGGAGCACGTAGCCTGTTCCCAGAGAAGAGCAGCTCTCTACCTCTCAGTTTTAGCGTGGAGTGAGATCAGTCTCCCTGTACCTGAACAGTAAGACAAGCTTTGACTTTGGTCTGCACCAGGGAGGTGCATTTCAGGCAGGAAATGCTGATCCTGGATGACTCAGACCCTGTATTGGGTTGGATTTACAAGGAATGAGGCCTCTCTCTCCCCTCCAGTGGGGAAGGCAGGAGAGGTGCCTGTATCCATGGGTGTCTTTGGTGGCAAGCCAGGGAGCTTCAGGGAAAGGAGTCAGGAGGGCTTGAGGACACAATGTGTGAGGAAACCTCTAAGCACAAAGAGACTGGCTACCCAGAGCAGGGAGCAGCACCATCAGTGGAGAAGGAAACAGCTTCCCCACAGGTAGGGATGCAGGAGCTGGCTCCCTCCTGAGGCAGATGTGGAGATTAAGAACAGGCATACTATCCAGGAAATGATATTTAAATCCTAGTGCTAAGGAAAAATCCTGCATATGACCCCAGATATGAGATTTGTAACCAGCCCTCCTCCAAAATGAAGAATAGCTGAGAAAGTTGATGACCCTCTTCTGATGGGAAGAGAGGAGGTTTGCTGTTTGCTGGAGCAGGAAAGCAGGTGTGGGGAGGAAGGGGTGCTGCCTGCCATAGCCTGAGATGCTACTGGAAGGTGTTCAGGTTTTCCTACTGCACTGGCTCCATGCCGTTGATCCAGCAAGCTGCTAACCTAGTTAGAAGGCCTTTAAAGTAGGATTGAGGGAGGGGTTGACTAGGAAGAAAAAAGTTAGCATAAACAAGAGCAGCCTGATAGGGACCTAAAATTTCAGTGATGTTGGTATTCAAATAGGGTCACAGGAGAGGCACAGGGAGTAGTGAATCAGTCCACTGAATACTTTAGATGTCTGTATACTAAGGGAAGAAATATTTGGGATAAACAGGTGGAGCTGGAAGTCTTAATACAAGATCAAAATTATGACTTAATTGGCGTAACTGAGTCTTGGTGGGATAATTGGTATGACTGGAATAGTAACATGAAAGGAAGAACAGGCAAGGAGAAAACAGGAGAGGTGTTGCCTCAGCTTGGATCCATTTACTTGCTGGAAGCCTGGCATGTAGAGAAGACTAAAACCACCCCAAAATTTTATAGATAATAATTATAGAGGAAAAGACCTCAGGTACTTACGTGGTGGGAGGGCCACAGCAACTGGCCACAGAACTGATCAAGAGAGAGCAGCTTTCAGTGGTAGCAAGGGGGCTTTGACAGTGCCGGAAAGTCCTTGCAGCAAAAGACAGACTGACTGGCATGTGCTTGGGGTGCACAGAAGGAAGAAGCCATGCTCAGACACTATGGACTGAGAATAAAAGATCACCAGGAGCACGTAAGGACAGAACAAGAAAAGCTGGAATGAGGAGTGAACCACTATTAGGCAGCAGCACCAAGGGTAAGAAGAAATCATTCTTCACGTGCATTGGGAGTAAGAGGTAAGCGAAGAGCAATGTCACCTGAACAATCATGAGGCAAAAAAGTTGCAAAAAGCATGCAGAGCAGGTCTGTGTGTGTGAAGTGGTGTTCCTGCATCCTCATCAATTGAAAGGTCAGTTGTGAGCATGCAGCTGGCATAATTAAAATCAGAAAAAAAAAAAAAGACTTTTCCCCAGAAAAGGGCAAGAATAGGTAAAGGATATTCATTTAACTTCATTTTTTAAAAAATCCTTTGAGTCTGATGAATTTTGTATGGGATACTTAGAGGACTGTCTGAAGCTCTCTCAGAGTCATTAGTAGTCTTCCTGGGAACCCGTGGAGAGGGAATGAAGAACTAGAGAGCTAGAAAAGCACAATATTGTGCTTTTTTTTAAGCAAAAGGGGGAATTGAGTTACTGAAGAAGTCAAATTAACTTCAATCCTTCGAAAAATTCTGTAAGGAGTAAAGCATCTGGAAATCAATATTTATGTATGATACTATGTCAAATGAGCCTTATTTTCTTTCCTGGCTGTGTAATGGGCCTTGTGGGTAATGGGAATCTGTAGATAATATGCACCTTGACTTTGGCAAGGTTTTGACACTCTCCTACCTGATAGAAGAGATTATAGGGAAGATAGAGAATTTTTTGCATTGCAATTACAGTGGTTTATGATCAAAACAAAAGTATTTATCATGAAATCCTGTAAAGGTCTGCCTCAGTGCAGTGGAATGGATGACATGGCAAGTGGCAGGTAAGCCTTCAGTGCAATTTTTACCAAAATCCTTTTTTTTCTACTATAAATTAATCTTCTATCTCTTCTCAGAACTGATGTCTTGGTTGAAATGCTGTGTATAGCCTTGGGTAGGGACGGGAGAGGTAACTTTGAAAAAGAACAAAAAAAAAACAATATAAAGGAGGAAAGGGGTGAGCAAAAGGTGACTTTGGAAGAAAGATTTTAAAATCTAGGATTGTTTAATCTAAAGAAGAAAAGGCTGAGAATGGATTTAACACCAGTCCTCAGATATGTAAAAGGTTGTTACAGGGCACAAGAACGCTCTGCCACATCTGTGGTGGACGAATTGAATGATAGAAGCAGTCTTGACTTTAGGAATCCTTTCTAATCAGGACAGTAACGAAATGGGAGAAATTGCTTGTTGAGGTTGCAGTATTTCTTTCAGTAGAGATCCTTAAGCCCGTGTTGGAGGTGGAACAAACAGGGCAAGATGCCACAGAGTTACAAAGACAGAGGAGTAGAATAAGAACTTCCTAATATCTTCTTCTGACTTTTTTTTCCAGTTTTATTTATTTCAAATTTTCAGCTATGGGAGAGAATAATGCTCCAGTTAGCTTTGCTTTTGCTCCTGCAAAACTCTTCACTTGTACCTCAGATTTTTAAAAGACTATGAGGTTGAGTTTAAAGTCGTTTTTACAGAGAGGTAGCACCTGAACAGCTTGTGCATGAACCAGCATCAGATGTTGTTAAATGCTGTGCAAATCTGACAGCCCTTTCTGGCAATGTACAACAGCCACCACTTCCTTTTTCTTAGGACGTAGGAAAGTGCCCTCTGAAGCTCAGCCCCTTCTGTTGTCCAGCCCCTCACCATCAGTGTCAAGTTTTGACCTCCTACAATGCTTCTCCAGCAACATTTTCCTCTTTTATCTATCACGGCAATCTTTTGTCTCTCTCATAAGAA
Organism: Edolisoma coerulescens; assembly: GCA_013397115.1. Classification (NCBI taxonomy): domain Eukaryota; kingdom Metazoa; phylum Chordata; class Aves; order Passeriformes; family Campephagidae; genus Edolisoma; species Edolisoma coerulescens. Next base: position 354,084 of record VWZW01006976.1, on the reverse strand, counting down.
CAGCTTCATAAAAACTCTGTGTAGTGTTTTTTGGCAATAGTAGAGATTTCTAGGGCGGGTTTGAATGTGGTAGTCGTATCTCTTTTCATGCGGTTAAAATACGATGCACTCAAGGCAATACACTTTCTGTACAACATTTGGTGAGAGGGAACATGGTCTTGAGCATGGCAACATTAGAATGAGCCGTGGGAGAACAAGGCCTGATGGTGAACTACTTGTGTGGCACTGGGCACCCATTTGTCCCCACTGAGCTGCCACAACTGCAGGATTAGCAGCACTGCCTCATCCCGCGGAGTAATTCTGAGGATAAATACATGAGGTGCCTAAAAACAGTAGTAACTGGGGTGCTATAAGCCCCTGAGGTGGATTTGCTGGTGCAGATGCAAGAGGGCAGTTTTGATTTCCATTCTTTTTAAGTTTTGTATTTGGCATGTTGACAACTTGGCCCATGTAGGAGCAGAAGGGGATGCAGGGGTGTCACAGAGGCCCACACTTCTCATTGCAAGAGGGATTCAGTCTTTGATTAGCCAAAAGTGCTTGCTCTTGGACTTATCTTTGAGCAGCTGGAGGGTCCCAAGGCCCCTTGTGCAAAGTACTTATATACAAGGGATGAAATCCTGCTCTGTTGAAAGCAATAGAACTTACATCCTGGGCTCACTCAGCTTCCATCCCATTTATCTTAGGGAGGTGCAAATACATGCTTTAGTGCTCCACTGAATAATGATGATTCTGCTGGAGGAGTTGCATGGAGAATCAATGGACATTACCATCTCAGTGGATTCCTGCCCTTAGAGCACTCCAGCTGCCCAGTTCCTGCCTCTGCTGGAGCACAGTGCCTCTGCAGACCTTTCAGTAGGGCTCCATGAACTCTCCTTAACCTGACTCACAAATACCCAGCTGTGCTAGCAAAGATCTATTCAGTTAGTTAACGTGGCTCATTTGGACCCACACGAGCCAGGGAGGAGTTGCAGGAGCAGCTCTGCTGCTAAAGCCTAGAGGGCAGTAACTTACAGCCAACAGTGTGGGGAACGTTGGAGCAGGGATTGTGCAGTTCCCAGTACCTCTATAATCACAAGGAAATTGTTGCAGTGCGGGTGGCACAAGCCAGCCTAGACAATCAAGACTGGTGGAAAGAAAGCACCGCAGTTTAATCCCCATTCCTTTTTTTCCCCTGGTTACATGTCCCTAGGTTGTCAGTTTAGCCAAACTCCACCCAATAGTTCATGTTTATGCATTTTACTAGTTGATTATTCATAGTTCTGGAAAGTTCTCTGAGGTTTGGCACTCCATTGGCTGGTACCCCTCCCCAGACCCTTCTTATTGGATGTATTGTCCTTAACCCCTCCCCTCATCTCCTTTCCTGTTGGCTGTTCCCCTTCCCGCTGCCCCTTCTCCCTGTCCTATAAAAACCCTAGTTCAGCCTTTCCCCTTGTCTTCAATCCGTGGACCCTTCAGTGGAATAAACCCACATTGGAGATCCCTCTCTTTATTCCTCCGCTGACACGTCGACTACCTGAGTTGCAAGCCCTACTAAACCTGCTTGTGTTTGTCAAAGCCGCTTGCAGCCCGGACTACGCTGGGGACGTCACCGGTGGAGACACCAGTCGGGTGAGGGCAGCCCACCCGCTACGTCAGGAAATGTGGCCACAGCCACTCAGGTTTGCCTGAATTCCTTTGGTGAATTGCTGTCTTAGCAACTGAAAATTACTCTCTTTTTGAGTATTTCTTTGTAGAGATCTCTTCTAAAACTGAGCAGTATACAACTCTATTTAATATTTGGCACTGCCATGAGAGAAATGTTAATACACCTCTCTCCAAAGATATTGGCTACAGGTAAGTATGTCCCTCTTAGGAAGTTTCTGCTCTACCTAATGAACACTGCGGTGTATCTCAGAGTGTTCTTCTTTGGCCTTCTGGCTGTGTTGAACACACACATTTTACAGTACCTGTCCATACTAGCAGTGTGCTTACTTTGTGTAGAATTGCATAGAAAACAGCTAAGTTACTTCCTAGGCTTCAAGTCCACAACAGAGTGAAAAAAAATGCTTCTATAACATTCAAAAAATGAATATACCTTGAGATATTTTCAGAGATTCTTTTTTCTGGAGGAAAACTCTCATAATGAACACTGAGTCTTAGACTGTATCAAAACCCTTGTGAGCATAATGTGCTTTGTCATGAAACGTTTCCAGAAAAACATAAACATTTAGGCAAACCTGCAAGAGGGAAAACAATTCTTCCTAACATTTTCAGTACACACTTCAATTGATTATGGATGTTTCTCACCTTGAGTATAGGTGTGACTTCTTTGGCTCCTGAGCCTCCTGAATTCACTCCAGAATAGCAGTTATTGGGGAAAGAAGGACCTGGGAATAGTCAAAGCTGCTTCAGAAGTAAAGTGTTTCAGAGGCCACGTTATCATTGCCCTGTCAAAACCTGCAGGTGCACAAGCATTTTTCTTGATACAAGCAACTCATGCTTCTTTCTACCCCGGCTTCTTCCTGCCCCTTTCTTGAATCTGTTTGCAGGTCCTGTGAGGTGACCTGAGTTAAAAACAACTCTACAATGCTCCAGTGAATGTGGCTGAGCCAAATGCCCATTAAAGCAGAGCCTATACGATTCTCTTAAAAATAGATGCTCAAGAACATAAAACCAGACTGAGTTAAAAGATCTGAAAAATCATTCGCTTGCCTGCAGTTTTCTGTCAAAAGGAAAATACTTTGTGGAAGCATATCAGTTTTGGCAAAAATTAGGTTAGAAGAAGAAGTGGAGAGGAAGAGAGAGACAGATCACGTGTCTCTATATATCCAAGTAACAGAATAAAACCATCTCAAATCCCAAGTGAATGTCCTCAAAACAAAATAAAGCCTCATCTGACTTGAAGTCACTGACACAAATAGTGAACAGACTCATTTTCAATCCCACCAAATAAGAAATAAATTTGAATTTTTGACATTTTACATTAAATAATAGTTCCCCAACCTTCTGTAAGAGGTACAGTGAAAAGACGTGGGACATTACTCAGAAATATTCCTCATGGCTTATTCACCTTCTGTGAATAGGTTTATTCCTATTAACTCCAGAAATCTTTGGTCCAATCCAAAACATCCCTAACATGATCAGTTGTGTTTCACTGGCAGGAGACATATAAGGCAAAGTAGTTTAAAGGTTTGTTATTTCAGCATGAATCTTTTATGTCCAACAGGTATCAATATTCAGAGGTTTTCCAAATTTTGTGATTTCATCTTACTGTTGGGCATATTAGCCAATATTTAAATATCAGTTACCTGTAAAAACCTGCACAGACTTGTAAAATATTTGAATACACAGTAATTACACAACAGCTGACATATCTGAAGATATTTGGGGAAATCTTTGTTTTTATAGGTTACTATGACTTAAATCTGGTTTACTTTCTGTTGTACTGAGCTAAAAAACCTGAAGGACAGTAATTAACACCTGGGACAGCAGGAGCTGGTGGGTCACGAGTAACGTGGGGAGACAGTGGCTAAACGAAGTGCACTAACTTACAAAACCTCTTGAACAGGCACGAGAAGAGTCATCTGATGATACCAATCGCTTGCCAATATTTTTTGTAGTTACATGTTTTATTGTTGTTTGGGGGGGGCTTTTCTGAATTATTTAAGAGTTATTAATATTTTATTAAATCTTGTTTCTCTTACTCCCACTCTTGTTGCCATTTCCATGAGCTGAGCAGCTTTCCTATAGAAAAATTGCATAGAAGAAATCAATTCTGTAAAGTTTCTTTCACATGCCCTCCTACCCAGAGATTTTAATTTTTGGTATCTCCTTGACTTTCCTAAATAATTAGAACACATATTTATTTATTTTAAATTCTGGCATTGGCGTTCAGAAACCTGGACCTTTTTTTTCTTTTTCTTGACAATCCTATTGCTTGCTTTCCAAGTCCATTCCTTATCCTTTTTACTCTGTGTTTCTGTCACAATTTTACAGTTAGCCATTTAAAAAATATATAATTAAAGTGCCAAAGCACCTGCTAGCCTCATGCATATGCATGAAATAGAATTATGTCCCCTCCGGGACACTGGTGTTGTGACTCTGGGGAAATGGCTAAGTAACCATGACAACGTGTCTCCACCACATCTTATTTCCAGTGATAAAAGCATGATTTACCCTATTAAACAAACCATATTACAACTTGCCCACAGCAAGTGGTGTCAGCTTTCCAGTAGAGGCAGCAGGTCAGGAGGGAGAGCAGCCCAAGCCCATCCATCCATCCAAGCGTCCCCCTCTTTGACACTGCTTCACAGTTACGTTGATGGTAAGAGGCAGGACGAGACACATGTACAGTATTTCGCATTTCCATCTTGATAGGTGAGATGAAAGGAGGGGAGGCAATGCAGTATTCATTAGCTGCAGGCACCTGCCCAATCCCCAGTACAGCGGTGATGGAAGGTGCAGGAGAACCCAAGGCCAGGGCACAAAGATTGGCGGAACCAACACACAATGATTCAGACGTTTAAATTAGGTAATTTCTGCATCTTCTTTCCTGCCAGTTTGCCAAGGCTGCCAATACTTAGTGAATGCCAGGGAAGGCTACCAGAAGTGGTTTTTCAAAGGCTGCTGCCAGAACACAATGTTAAATGATTTTTTTATAATCTTGCCTATGCTACTGATTTGACTTTAACTTATTTAAAGTGATTTTTAAAATCAAGTGCACTCTTCGTTATATATTTTTGATTTACACCTTGCTTAATTAGGGAAGACACTTTGCTATTACATTATCTATAATAATTTTATAGGGAAACTTTTCTCATTGGATCTTGTCTACTAGCATAATACAATATTTGTTTTATTAGCACTTTGAAAAAGTACTTAAATCAGCCAAACTAATAATTTAAATATTTTAAATATTGCCTTAAAAGTGTTTGCATTAACCCTCTTCTTTCCATCACATGCTTAAAGAAAAGTATAAGCCTTAATTTGAGTTCTTAATCACTTGAGGGCACAATTTGATTAAGAACAATAAACAGAGAGGTGAAGAAATTAAAACCACAAAAGTCTCAGAGAGAAAACAAAACTGGTGTTTAAAGGTCAAGTACATCGACGTAATTAGTTCTACTTACATGAAGAATTGCAATTAGCTTTATGAATTGCATTTTGAAATTGCCGGGTCTTGTGAATCCTGGGGGTTTCTTAAAACATCAACTGTTAGAAGTCTGTGATTAGATCAGACTCACAACTAAGAATGAAAAGAGCTAAATCATGATTTCAGTGCAAACAACTGCAAGGTGAGGCTGAAAGTACTATCTAGGCATACCGAAAGGTGACTAGCAAATAATGACCCAGTATTCATCAGATTATTTGGCAACCTGACTTATGATCACTAAGTTCTTGGGACTGATCCTTTCAAAATGCCAAACATAACCTGTACAAGTCAAAGCACAGGGATTATGCATTTACTGTCAAAGGATGGATTCCTTCTCTTTCAACAACACCAAACATGGAGAAGTTGTTGGCTACTCTAGCAAGTTCTTGCAAGACCCTGAGAGCTGTTCCCAAAAAAACCCCAAGCCCAATGGAAATCTAATTTCTGCTAGAACATGTATTCATGCAACCAAAAGTCAGTGTTTGGACTTTAGGGCCACTTCCAGTGAGTTGAATGTTGAATGGTATGGAAAGATTTGACAAATGTTATTGAGTTTTCAGATATCCCAATCCTGTCACTGCTCTGGGCTTCTCAAGCAGTAGGTTAACCAAGAAGCACAGCTCACATTTCTTGTAGGGTTCTCCAGTTGCCTCTGGATGCCTGTTCGAAAGGCATTGCAGATCTACCCAATTTCTGGTGAGTGGGAAACCTGTAGTAGAGGTAGTAGAGTACCCAGATTAGTTTTCTGGAGTTCTGGGCTGAGCAGATGTGTCAGAGCACTGGGTTTGGTGCTCTAACTCTGATTTGTTTGCTTTTTGTGTGCATGTGTGCAACGTAACAGTCTCCTTACCATCCAGAAACAGGCTGCATTGTGTGTGGAGGGCTGAGCAAGAGAGAGGGAACCTGAAGTCAAATTTTATAGTACTGCTCAGGACCCCAACTTAAGTAGTGACTTTGGGCAAGTAACTTGCAGCAAACTCCTCTAGAGAGTGTCTGGATCTTTACAGAATACAATAGAAAAATAAAAGGGGAAAACACTGCATCTCAGTTTTCCTATCTGTAACATGGGACTAATACTTACCAACCGACCCACCTCACAAGGGAGATGCAATAATTAATTAGCTAATGTTCCTACAGCACTTTAACTCTGTAAAGTGTAAAATAAATGTTAAGCATTATTGGCACTTAGATTCTACAGTGATTGGTGCCCTACAATTCCCTAAGCCAGGCAGCTAGTTATTGCTGCTCAGAGCAACAGTAGCTTACGATACATCCTGCATTATCAGCTGGTTTCTGGGTGGTTACGTGCCAGTGTGCCTGTACATACACCCTCCCACACGTGCCAGATGCCACACAGGGGAGTTCTGAGGTCCAGGATGTGACTACACATCATGGAAAGGGGGCTCCGCAGCCACTCTGAAACTGGGCAGCCCCTTTTTGCTGTGGTTTTATTTCCTCCTCTCTGAAGCAGGTTATTAGGTAATAACCAGGACCTGAAACCCACTGCCCTGCTGTATAAATACTATTTCATCTAATTTTGTCAGCTGACTCATTGTTATCACTGAAAGTATCCAGGATTTCAATAAATTCAGTGTCAAAGGAACTAATTGGTAAACTGTGTAGAGCAATTTGAGAGAAAAAAAGAGCTTTGACCTTTTTCATTTTGTTGCTTTATACTTCTTAGCTAAATTTTTATTTCAGTGAACAAGAAGATGGCAGCTTCTAAAATTATGTCTGAGAGATGGATATGGAGGTAATATTGTTTAATATTAACTGCTGCTACATGGGTTCATGAATTCCCATCACTATCGGTTTTTATGGAGTTCCTTACGCTAAAGTCTCTTTCAACAAAGATAGTGGAAAGAGCCTGGTTTGCAGCTCAGTAGTTCAAGAAAGAATTGCAGCTTTGCCCTCTCAGTCATAGCCTGAGAGATCGGTATTGAAGTGTCTGCATTTACACTATATACAATTACAGGATTTTATTTCAGGTTAGATTCAGCCTGGTCCTCTGGGTTAAACTTCCTCATCATGCCTGTGTTTCAAAGCCATTCAAAGTACCTGTCAGTTATTTGTAGCCTTCTGACTCCATCTGGGTTTTGAGGGCATCTAATACAAACCAGGAGGAGAGTTTCTTACTTAGTTTGCTCTCAAAGACATCCAAAGCCACACTGTGAATCAAACCAGTAGATGGTAAAAGGAGACAACTGGAAATTCTGTAAAAATCTGATTATTACTTTCAACCAAAACACTAGTGAGGTGCAGCCTCAGCCCATATGGTATTATTTCTGCTGACTTTGTAGGAAGCCATGTGGACAAGAAGCAACCAAGCAACCCCAGACCACCATGTCAGAGTTTAAGAGTGTATCCCAGCAGAAACACCATTTGATTCCTTCCCACTTTCTTGTGCTGTTTCCCTAAGCATCCCCTATTTGGCTTTGTCAACCACAGGCTACTGGGCTAGAGGGACATTCAGTTTGAGCCAGCCAGGATGTACTTACAGAGTGTTCTGCTAGATCCAGCAATATATAGAGGATTCAAATATTGATACACACCTACACATTGGAGATAACTCCAGCACTCTACCACTCTACTATGGGATATTGTACACAGTGTTATTTAACTAATAGCATGCATGGGAATTGTGATTGGCATCAATAAGGGCTGGAGGAACCTGGGTGGAAAATCAGAGCCCTAAATTTTACATTGGGTCCTAGGAGCTATATTTCATATTGAGACTCCACCATAATAAATACTTAAAAGCTTATAAAATTTGTTCATGATGGAGGTGAAAGGCATCTCATTTATGTATTATTAATGTATACTCACTCAACTTGGTAACTTAATTAGTGAACTGGATAAAATTGTCTCTTTTTGTGATCCTCCTATGAAAGCAAGCAATACTACTATGTGTAAGGCTAGCTGGTTATCACCAACACTGTACCGCTTCACTTCTGAAGTTCCTGAGAGTGAATGACTTAATTTATCTCTGTTTGTTTGGTACTCAATCACTGAATAACACCTAGTGCAAAAAACCCCAAAAATATAAGATGTTTTTATGCTGGAGTAAAAATCAATTACTCAGTGATTTTTTTTTTGCTTTGTTTCAGATGAACAGATCCCTTCAAAAACTTGCTGAGCTTTAAGGCATGTCATAAGCAATTTCTGTTCTTGTTTTGCCACTGCCCATGGAGAGGATGTTTAAAAGTCAATACTATCTCTTTGCAAAACCCTTCCCCACATCAAAATCTATGATACTGATCTTTGCAAGTTTCTCAGAAACTGTCAGCAGTCTGAGTACATCTCTATTGCAGTTTTCTAGAACTTTAGGGTTAATATTAATTTATGAACTTTGCGCATAAGGAAATGCCACACAAGACTATACGTACATTTTTGTATTGTTCTTTTTTATAAATCCATGAATTAGTATCTGACATATTTCTTGGTTTGTAAAGAATCTCACTTGGTCACTCAGTCCAGGATATTTTAAAACCAATCTAAGTTGTTTTTTTTTCTTTTTGCCTTTTTAGCAAAAGCCTTTGATTTCTCTCTTCAGAAACCAAAGACGTATGATAAGGAAAAAACTGAATATACGCTTTTAGATGCCTTAAGTGTTGGTGTTGTTTAGATGGTTTAAATGGGAGATGCACAGAGTTTCTTTATGAAAGACAAGAACTTTATCAGGTCCTGTCCTGTATTCAAAAAATTTACAGGGACATAACTGATGCCAGAAAAATGCATAAATATTAACGGGAACATATTCTCTTCTTCCCATCCATTTATAGCCCCCTTTACAATTTAATTATCAATGCAAAGTATTTAAAGTAATTAGCGATTTTTATTACTAATTTATGTCTGTAAATCAAAACTGAGCAATTTTAAAGTCTATTATCTCCAAATGAATGTAAGTACTCAGCATAGCGAGTGACTTGGTGACTTCTTCCAGTGCAAAGCTGCCCTGCTTTAACTGTAAACAATAAAAACACACACACAAAACCCAAGCAGTGAGCGCATAGTTTATTCATATTTTCTAAGTTTCAATAAAGTTGTTGGATTGCATAACTAAGGAAGAAACATGGGTATAAGTTAATGTGACCTAGCTTCAGGGAAATAAAAACTGGATCTAAAGCAAGCTTGGAAGGGCACTCTAGTCCTAAGACTTGGTAGCCCTCATTCTGTAGGAATATGAACAACAGTTTATTTCATTTCCATTTGATGACCATTGGCATTAAGAAGACAAAATTCATGAGAGCTGCTGAAAACATCCTGGCAAGTGCCCAGTGCAGTGCTGGGGCTGCGTGCTCCTCTCTGAACCATCCACGTCCCCACAGCCCGTGCGCATGGCCTGGTGGCCCGGATGGGCCCTTGATACCATGTGGGACATTGTCTTCACACTCCTTTGTCACCTGCTCCTAGCATTGTAACAGGAGCATGGATGGATATTGTGGGGAACAACATGAGAGATCACAGCAATTCAGCCTTCCTGTCAAAAGCCTGAGGGAGAAATTTCCTGATACAGCTACACAAAAATCCACTTGCTGAAGCCTCACCTTAAACAGGCATTCCGAGCCCGTGGAGCTCAGCAGTTCATGGGCTTGACCAGCCCCTGGACCAGCAAAATGCTCTACCAGGTTCTGCAGGCCACTGTCAGGATCCTGGGGGTAGTCTCCTGACCTTTGCAGGTGGCATCCTGACAGCTACTTTGGCAACTGTCCTTGAGGAGCTGTGGCCAAATGGGCCAAATGCTGAAATCCTGACCAACTTGCCACACACTTAATCCAGACAAGTCCTCTGTGAATGAAATGAAAATTCTGGTTGAGGAAGAACAAGGGAAGGAACTTTTCACTAAGTCAAACACTGAAAACAAATTTGAAGAAAAGGAGATTATATTACACTAATATCAGGTACTGAAGGTGTAGACTACCTTAGAAACAAATACAGGCTTCTCAAAGCAGATATTTTATATTTATAGAATGTTTCTCATTCTAGAGAATGAAAGCATTATAACTTAATAAAGAGCCCTGCAAAGAAAGATCTGGTTTTCCCAGAACTAAAGGAAGCCATCAGATGCACTGATTAAGAATTACAGTAACAGAGAATGATTTAGGACTGGAGGCTTTTTTTCCTTCTTTTTTGGCACTGCCAGGTGAATTTAGGGTCAAGCAAAATGTACCTTCCCAAACTGGAATTCATCCAGGACACATCCCTTACTCTTTTTTTGTGCTGCACCAAGCAAAGAGGAATAAAAATGACCAGGCTGCCTCAATACTTTGCAATAAAATGTGTTCTTATACTTACAATAAATAATTTTGTATCGATAGAAACATAGTTATGTTTGCACCACATTGCTTCCTATTTTTCATCTAAAATCTCAGTACCCTACGTTTAACACATCTCCTTTGTCTTATGCAGAGTTTGGCCAAGATTAGAATTCTAGTGAAATCCAGAAAAAATTTCCATGACTTAGTGATCTTTGGATAAGAGAGTAATTCCATCTGATACCAATATTTCATAGATATTGGAAACATAGATCATTTATTTTGGTGACTGTTGCAGAGATTCCATTCTAAGGACCTAGCAGATACAATAATTTCTTTATGTTAGTTACAAAAGAAGTTTCACAGTTGAACATACATCAAAGTCAGTTGCTGAGGGCATTATATATAATATGCTAAATCTGTAACAGATGGGCTATACAAGAGGCTGAGAAAGTGCTTGATTAGAGCTGTGCCTCTATTGCTCTACAAAACTTCCAGATGCCATCATGTTGTTAATAATCTGGGGATCTCTCTTCACCATATTGGACCTGCTTGTCAGCTCTGCCCAATTAGCAAAGATAGCTCCAAGGTACGAGCACAATTCCTAGGGCAGTGATTTTCAACATTTTTCAATTTGTGGACCCTTAAGGATTTATCACTGGAGATGTGGATCTCTACGCAGCAAATGAAAACCTATTGGCAGTGGGCATGCTGGTTTTGCTTACCCTTCCTAGTCCCCAAAGTAGGAGTGCTGGGACCCACAGGAGTCTGCAAGCACACCAGACTGAACAAGACTGTCTTAGGATAACATGTTTCTCATAAAGAGGCTTATGTTTTCTTGGGTCTTCATAGCTGAGGCTTGAAATTTTCTTCCACATGAGAGAAGTCATTAGTCCAAAAAAGTCAAAGCGCGTAAAGAAAGCCAAGCAAGCACTCTCAAAAATGTTTGGGGATAATATGCTGAAGTAATAATTTGTGGGGGTTTATTTTTTGCTTGACCACAGGAAACTTACAGCTTCATTTAGTATTTTGAAAACATTTTCGGAATGTTCGTGTATTGAAAGTGGAATAAATATCCGTACCTCAGCAGAACTGCCATTTAAATCAAATTAACTTTACTAATTAGGGGAAAAAAAAGAAGGCATCTCAGTATCAGGAATAATTTGTGCTTATAGAACTTCACACTTCAGGTGATATACTCTGCCTGAGAGATAGTTAAGAAAGCAATGTACCCATCAAAATGGGAAATCAACCATGGCCACTAAATTTTTCAATTCACAAAGATTTTAAAAAAATATCCAATTTGCCCAGAGGACTTTTAAGTCTTCAGATGAAACGGAAGTCATTATATTCAAATGAGTGAGTATATAGAGTTAGCCAGTGATACTGAAATGATTTCTTTTTGGGTAGCTGAAAATAATGGATGGAAATATGCTTGTCATAACACAGTACCTGAGCAGTCGTGTTTAATTCACATTTGCCAAGACTCTCAGGCTGCTTCTCTTTTTGACAGCTGAGACTGTGCAGTGGTTTATCTACTGGCAGGAGAAAACTTTCTAGCATCAGATGATAAGGGAAGAGCCATGGCACTTGGATGCAACCTCTGTCACCTTGCCATATCGCAGGTACACGCACATCTGCCAGGAGCTCTTCAGCCCTCTTACCCCTCAGGGGCGTCACATGCAATGTGCAGCTGGTTGGCAACACACTGTGACCTGCCAGGGTGTGGTGGTGGGTTGTGGAGGCAGGGAAAGGCAGGGAAGGGCAGGGAAAGGCAGGGAGAGGCAGTTCCTGCTGCACGTTTTCTGGAGGCACAGGAGTGGTTAGGGGAAAGCATGCATCTGTGTGAGCCTTGGTTTCAGTGCTTGGGCCTTTATGGGTTTTATGGCTGCATGATAGCATAATGATGCTGTAAATCATGCATAAAGGTCCTCTGGAGAATTTACCTTATGTAAGGGATTTCTCAGGCTGGGTAAAGACACTTCCATCAGGCTTTGGCATATGCAACAGGAGAAAACAGACGGAACAGCATGACTGGTAAGCCTTGGCCGATGGCTGTTGTTGTTCAAATGAGTCCTCAGGAATGAGGGCTCAGTTAGAGCAGAGCAGAGCCAGTCTCAAGATGAATTCTTGCCAAGGATCTCCAGTAGCCTAAGAATATGGTGCAGAGGCAGCTTAGAGTGATTATTAACTTCTCTCCTCATTCTGCCCTTGGTCGTTGTTCTGAGTCCAGGAAAAGGGAAAGGAGAATTAAGGAATCTCTGCTTCCATACATGTGAGCTGATAATGATTTGTCCATGAGGTTAAACAGCACAGGAAGTGGTGATCAATATTGGATGGTTGTGCCTTAAAAGTGCAAAGGCCATTTGTGCATTCTGGCCTGCCATGGAGGGGACTACAGCACCATCAATAATTGATTCATAAACTATGCCTACTTATTCCCAAATGCTACAGTAAGTAAATACAAACTAAAACTGAATTCTAGATAGTAAAAAAAAAATCTTTCTTTAGCTTGCATTTGTTCTCTCTGAGAGAGAAAAAATGCAGCTGATTTTTACTTTTAATTCTGAGGTTCTGCCTACATTACCTGGACATATTAGCTGTTCTTAAGAAACTTATGCCCCTGGTAAGGATGCTTACCTGGCTTCAGGCTGCACTGTCTGTCTCTGCAGATTATCCATGCCATCTGACCATGGCAGGCAGAAAAGACCAGAGCATCCCACAGCAGCACTTCCAGAAATACAACCCTTCTACTGACACCCCATTACAGGCTGGATTTCTACTCCTTGTGCCAGTTACCAAACCTTTCATCAGCACACATTCAGTAAGTAAGTTTCTGATTTTGACTTTTGATATTAATACATCATGCTAACAAAATTTATCCTTCTTTTTTTTTCTTTCTTTTTTCTTTTTTTTTTTTTAAACAGAAGTGGCTCTTGAGCTTGGCATAGATTTTCAGCTAATGATGCTTTCTTGAGGGAGAGAAACAGAGCAGAGGTTTGGTTACTTACTGAGCCATCCATCATTTTGATAGTGAGACCTGGCCTAAGTCTTCCTTCTTCAAGACATTAATTTTCCACGTCCCCTTCTTTGCTCAGAGCAGGCCCAATCCTGCTCTTTTGGAAATCAATGGCAAAAATCCCACTAATTTCAGTGGATTAGTTCCAGTATCTCAATTTACATGTGATTAACAGTAATTTTGTCTACTTAGTGCTAAAAAATTCATAATCAAATTTACAATAAGCTGTGCAGTGATTTTCCAGGGATCCCAGCTTATTTCATAGGCTTCTAATTTCAGTGGTTAATCACTTTTTGGTTCTAGCCCAATATGCATCAACTGACCACGGAATATGTTCCTAAAAGCTCCCCACAAAGTTGCTGGATTTGTAGCTGATGGAATACTAATTTGAAGGATTTCTTTAATACTGAAGTGCTAGGGTAGCTCTGCTTGTCAGACAGACAGTCATCCTCCAAACACTTACTAGACTGAAAGCCTTTTTATACTTTATTTGCATTAGCTGGGGTGAATGGGCCATGCTGTTCAAAGTTACATGATGAGTCCTAGGAACACAGGACAAATGTGAAGCCTGAATTTAAAGAACATGGAGTTGTCCTTACAAAGGAGACGCTTGCTTACATGGAGAGGAGATTTCTATGGGTTAATCTAAATCCATCCATCTGGAATGGCCATGCTGCCATTTTGGGCCATCCTAGTTCAAACAGTCATCAGTCAACCAGGGATGGTCCCTCCAAGAGGGTCCTGTTTGCAGTCAAAATAGACCCTGAAAACCACAAACAAGAAGCCACACAGACCTGTCTTGGTCTTGCAAGGTGCCCAGCACACCTGAGTGCTACTGCTGTGAGCCATTTCCTCACAATCTTCCTGGTAGTGGAGGATTAACAGCACTTCAAAGCATAAAATCACCAGGGGGTGATTTAAAAAAGATGTGACTGAGTCTGGTGCTCATTAAAATGAGGGACTAATTGCAGTGGTTCAACTCCAGTCAGGTAGTGCCTGAGCAGGTGTTGTGTGTGCTTCCCCAGGCAGCTCAGGCAACACACCTGCACAAAAACTGCCATCTCGGTCTTGCTCTCCCTGGATTTATTCTCTAAGAAAGATCACTATCAAGTGTTTGGCATCCTTTAGGGTAGGCTCTTCTGAGACCCTTTTCAGAAACAGACATCCATTGTCCTACAACAGACTTCCATTGCTCCAAATATGATTTGGACACAGATTTGCATAAGTGGGAGGCTATTGCATAAGGATGAGCAGTGAGCTGTATCATTAAAGGCCTGTTGGTGTTAACATGTCAGGGTCTGAGGGAGCCTCAAATTTGGCATTTTGGCCTTCGCAAGCCTAACCAGTCCCTCCTTTCCTAGCACTGTTCTCTTCTGGTGGCCTTCAGAGCTACCATTTGCAAGATGCACCATGGAAACAGCAAGAAACTTTCCAAGTTGCCTTTTTTTCTTTTTTCTACATATGCTTGCCTGGCTAAATACATTATTTGATACTTATTCTTTAATTTATGGTAGTGAAAAAGCTATACCAAGCCCTGCATATCCGAGCTCATTGCTGTGACTCTTTCTGATCGCTTTATCAAATGGAACCCTTTCTTTGAGCTGTTAGCTAAATGTCGCGTGAAGTTCTGAGAACAAATTGTGCTGCTTTGGGACATTAACTTCACATTAATTTAGCTAATCACTTCTACTTGATAGAAGTTTGTTTGAAAAACAGGATACTTCAGCTGCAGTGAAACCTGCATGAAAAGTCATGTAGTAACAGCCATCCTCTCTGATAGTGGGCAGTGAAATCTCAGGATGAGCAAATCCAGAGTCAAAGATGAAAATGCACAGAAGAGTGTTTTTGTGGGTGGCTCTGTATAACAGAACAGAGATCCGGATCCAGAGGAGGAATTAGAAAAAAATTATCCAACAGAAAGGAATTAAAGCTTCAGCTAGGCTCAGCCCTTGTTAGCATGTTTTATTCTGCCCACGGACAAAAACATGTGCAGCATTGCCAAATTTTTTAATCAATTCCACAGAAGTTGTTGTCTGTTTTCTTGCACCCCAGTCCCTGAAGTCAATAGATTTGTGTGAAAGCTCTCCCTTCCTCTCTTCCTTCCCCATGTCCAGCAATCTGCAATGCTATCGGGAAAAGCCCTGGAGACCCTGGCCCCTGGTGGTTCCAGAACCATAAGTCACAAAGAATATGCTAGTTTTAATATCCTGGGATGTTAATGCTAATGTCATGATTAATAAGTGTTCAACATGTGATTTCTGAGTATTGAGTGTGAGTCCCCTCTTCTGGCAAAAGGGATGGTGAGCAGGGGCACCAGGAGCTGGGAAGGTGACATCCAGCAGCTGCAGCCCTGAGGACATGGTGAGCACCACTTCCAGTCAACTCCCCACCCATGACACAGGAGAGGCAAGTGCGGCTGGAAGGACTGGTTGCTCTGTATTTGTGTATGCAACCAGGTATCCACCATGCTTCACCTTCCACACTCACCTAGACAGCCATGGTGATAGGAGAGACCATCCAGTGGGAGACAACTGTAAGCATGAAGTGGAAGAAATGTACTGCTGCACCCTGAACTTCCAGCCTGCAGAAGAAAGGAACAGTTCCCCAAAAGGCATGAGAACAGCAGATGATACTGCCTTGCTCTACTCCCCTGGCCAATGCAAGGAAAAAGAAACATCAGCACCATTTCTGCAGAGGTAATCTCCCCTGAAGTCCAGTTCCCATGCTTAGCTCTCATGCTTGGTAAACATATTTCTTAATAGGAAAGATGCTACATGGGATGGCAGATGTACCTCAGGGAGGAAGGGTGAGAGGCTCTGGCCAAACTCAATAGGTAACTTGTCTAAGGAACTCCACTAACTAGAACCAATTGGGACAGTCTGAAATCTCAAGGAAAAACAAGAAAATCAGGGGGCTTTCTGGAAGTGATTCCATCCTAGAAGGCAGCTAAAGCCCTCCAGTGGGCTCAGCTGGAGGCAAGCAAATCCTTCCCCCTCAGGATGTGAGGGGCAGACAGTGTTCCCTGCTCTGTGCTATGTGGTGGCAGGTAGAAGGTAAGCCAGGGAGGAGCTGCAGCAAATGTAGATGAAACTTTGGAGACTAGACCCCAGGGGAAGTGAGCCAAGGTCAAAACATTTTTAGAAGTGTGGGGCATGGGAGAAATTCAGCTTCAACATGTTTTGATTTTACTCAGGCCACTTTCAAGGTCTGCAATACAGAACTTCAACTATCACTCCAGGGGTTTGGCACTTTGCCTTTTTTCTGATTGTGTCTACTTGCTGAATGGACTAGACACTGCTGTCATGTTTAGGAAAGGTCTGCGGGTCTCCATCCATTTTCGTCTGGTTTCTCTTGCAGATCACAGAGGGTTGCCAGTTATGGCTTGTCCTCAGAAATATGCTTTGCCCTCATGCAACACACTTTCTTTCAAAAAGCCTCTACTTGCAATTGAACCTGATTTAGCAGTCCTTCCTGCAGAGAGACAAGCAGACTTCTCCTGGTACCAAGCTTGGAGCCAACCAGCCCAGGCTCCTGCTTGAAGCAGGAGCCCGCATTCAGAGCACAGCCAACGATAGCCAGCATCTACAGAGTACCATCCAGCATCTTTTAGAAGTGCCAGGGCAAGGCTCAGGGTTGTGATTAGCATATGCTAATGACTGATTATAATATGTAAATGACACACTGGGTCAGAACTGCACGCCCATTCAAACTAATGAACTGTGCACTTTTTTTATAAGTGGCACCAGTAATTGGGTGCATCATTTTTCCGTTGCTGCTAGGCAGAGAATAAGGAAGCCATCTGTAACGACAGGCCAATGTTTGCAGCAATCCCGTTGAGAAGTAAAGGCAAGGACTGCTAATTTCCAAGTGTCCAGCAGGGAACCAGTACACATGCCTCCAGTCACCATCGTCACAATCCTTAGTATCTGAGCGTGTAATTATATGGTCATATTTTTAGAAGAGATCAGCATTAAAGATAACTGTTGAAAACTCCTGGCCAGAGCAGCATGCAGAGATCTATTTGAGCACCTACTGCCTAAAGTGCAGAACACCTGGGTTTTGAAAATGCAGTTGTATGTGACCTTG
Source organism: Edolisoma coerulescens (assembly GCA_013397115.1). Lineage (NCBI taxonomy): Eukaryota > Metazoa > Chordata > Aves > Passeriformes > Campephagidae > Edolisoma > Edolisoma coerulescens. Next base: position 336,593 of record VWZW01006976.1, on the reverse strand, counting down.
CTGTAATGAAGAAAATATTAATATCTCATTTGTGGGGTCTGCTCTTCCCTCTCAAAAATAAATTCTCCTGTAAAGCTACACCACTCTATGTCTGAAGTAGGCAAGAACACAGTTTAATATCAGAATGGATAGACTATGAAACTTGCCAAAACTGATTTATTTCAACCCTCACTATTTACTTATTGTCTCTATTAATTAAAATTCTTACTCAGAATCTTTATCGAGAATAAATTAGTAAACAGTGATTCAAATATGAGGTTTGGGGTTTTTTTAATCAGATACATTTTACAAAGGGATATGATTATTCTTTTATCCTAATTTTAGATATGAAAACAAAGCACTGAAACAATTTGTGTTAAATGTCACACTGTAGACAGTCACCAGAGCTTGCAATAGAATGGAAATTGCCTGGGTCTGTATCTCTCCTGCAGATATTGCCCACAATAGCAGCAGAAGTATGGTGGAGTGATGTGATCAGACTCCAAAGCTGACAGTGTACAAGGCAGATCTTTACATGCCTCGGGTTCAGGGCAGTATCAATGCAGGATATCCCAGACGGAAGCCCAAACTGGTAACTCCCCACAACTTTACACTGTGCTACATGGACTTGCTTATTCAGGTGTTTGATAGTGCACTGATTCCTGCAGCAGGTTCTGGGTTTTGGTGTAGACAAACCTCATCCTTATAAAGGCATCCCATTGATGTCAGTTTTGGGATTAGCTCTTCCATGTTGTGATTTTCAGCTTCTAGTTTGTTCTCTCTCTTGTTCAAACTACATATTTATATAAAGTCATTTGTGTCCAATCTTGGCTCTTTTTCATTTTTTCCATGCTGGGGTGGCATTCTGGGGACACAAGCATGCCATAATGCCTTTTCTGCTATGACTAATTTAGAAAGCTCATTAAAAACATCTATTAATCCTAATTCATCTGTTCACATAGTCATTCTGACAGTGAAGGTATTTCCCTTCTGGCAATTTTATTAAGTGAGAGGAAGATATCAGCTCTGAGTTTCACTGCTTCTAAGTCATCCTAGAACACAGGATGTGCACATCATCTTCAATAGCCTCATGCTTATTTGACTCAGATTGGTTGCTCAGAGTCCCCTTGTGGGTGGAAAGGTCAATAATGAGGCATGAGGAAAAAAAAAAAGGATATTTTGACAGAACTGACCTAGTGTAGCATTCCCAGAAAAACTCCATCAGAGGATATCCAGCAGGCTTTTGGGTAACCAGCAGTGAAAGGAAAGGGTAGCAAATTAACTGTTGTGATTTACTAAGTGAAAAGGCAGTCCTGTATCAGTGGGAAAACCCAGCAAACCTGATAGCAATCTGCAGATGGCAGTGTTAACCCTTTCCATATGACTCTCACTTTTGATGTCAACAGAAATATCAAAGAGATCAGGATTGGGCCAGAGACTCTCTGTTCGAAATCTCTGGACACACGGTCTCGGTATTAACATTACACAAAACATCTCATGCTCCCAAAATCTAAATACATAATTTGTGACTGATTATAGGTGTTTGCAGGTGGCAGTGAAGGGTGATATATTCTTAATGTCTTTCTGTAAATGTTAGATGAATAGCTATCAAAACTCTATTGGCTATATTGGCATTCATATAGCATAGTCTAAAAATTCTTCAGTCTCTCTCACTAACTCACTCTCACTAACCTCTAAAACTAGAGATTTTACTATTTTTCACATCATTTGAATTTTTATTACATCTAAATAATAAAATGCATTATTAGGATCAATCTAAATCCACGGTATTTGCAGTTTTAGGATTTTCTTCACAGATTTGGCTCTGCTCTCCAGAATCTAAGCCTTCCCTTTACAGAAGTGAACTTTCTCTTGCCCTTCTGGTTGCAAAGGTATCTTGGCAAGGTTTAAATGCTGTACCTCTCCAATAGGCTTAGTGCTGAGCTGAGAAGGATTGAATTCAAACTTTCAAGCCACATTCCATTTATAAAATGAAGTCTAATAAAAAAAAAGCTTATTTGGCTGCAGATAAGGTAGTCATGCTAGCAATTATGTTTCAAACTCTTTACAACATTTGTAGGGCTTATTTAAAGTAAAATGAATAGAAAATGAATGTGATAGATGCATTATTTTCCAGTTGCAATGAATTTGAATAATATGTAATAATGTATCTAAAAATAATTGCTTCTCTTAATCATAGGTTTTGCTTCAGTGCTATCTGCTTAAATGACCCTAAGTCATAGAGTACTTTTTAGTGTCTCTTCCCATTTCTTAAAAATTGAATTGCTCTTGCTAAATGAGTGGTGGCTGTCTCTATTCCCTCCCCACAGACCACAGAGGATGAGAAAGGAAATATTATCTTGCTTCTATTTCAGAACATTTAGCTAGATTTAGAGATCTTCTTGACTAAGTACCTAGGAAATGCCCTGGTCAGAGAGGTTGTGCTGCACCTGGCCGGGTGTAAGATCTGTGGAAATGGTATCCCAGTCATTCAATTCACCAAGAGCGGCTTGGGAGACACAAGGAACCACCTCCCCCGGGTCAAAACTACCTTGCCACCTCACCAGCAGGGACCAGAGGAGCACAGTCAATTATCCAGCACCACCACAGGGTCATCAGCCCCTGGCCACACACTCACTAGTCTGTCATTGATGAAAGAGACTATCTCTAGTGCAAACAACATGAAATCTTTATGATTCTTGGAGAAAGAAATTTGCTGCCACTGTGTGCCTACCTGAGTGACCCATCTGTGGGCTCTGCCTGTGGCTCTCAATCTGCCTGGGGGTCCCAGCAGCCAGTGTGAAGTCAGTGACTGGCAGTGAGTGGAAAACCACTGCAGCCCCCAGGCCTTTGGCATCCAGCCCCACATCTCATCTGAGTCCTGCAGTATCCAGTGCAAGCAGTGACAGCTAGAGAGGACAACATGACCACCTATTTTGGTAAGATACAGAAGCTGACATTTTCCAGGGTATCTTCAGGACAGAAGGGAACTACAGGAAAGACACATATCCCACACTCTGTTCAGACATTAAATGTATGGAGGTATCCCATCTCACAGATGCAGCTCAGCTAAGTGATACGGAGCCGGATGCCGTGACAGGCAGGGGTCACACAGCAAGAGAAGGAGGACCAAAGCTCCCATGGACTTCTTGATGGTTCACACCTGAGAAGAACCCTGGTGGCAAAAGGCCTGATTTCTCGAAGGACAATACAGTCCTAAAGCATAATAGGACAGTTCAAGGATTCTTAAACTCTCATGAGATTGGGTACTGGTAGCAATTCAGCCATGCCAGCAGAGACCCTTCTTCTGACAACTTACCCTAAGTGTCATAATCCAGGGGCTTTGCGTGTCCAGCATGGTCTCTATTGGGAAAAGTAAAAACACAACCTCTTCTCCACAGTCCATCAGGGTTCACCCACCTTTCAAAGTCCCAAGTCCCCTGAGAACTTCAGGCAGATGTCTGCTTACATCCAGGGGCTTTCAAGTTGCCTTACAGTCTTTTAAAAAGCTTTGTCTTACAACTTTTACTATGGCAGGTGTGAAGCGAAGAATTTGGGTTTTCCATTTGGGAAGAGAGAGAAGACAGAGGTTCAATCACCATGCTGCAGAGCTGTGGAGCTTGCCTTGCAAGAAGCTACACCTGGGGCCTTCAGGAAGGCAGTCCCAAAAGATCCACATAAAGCCTGGAGGCCTGGCAGAACCCATTCATCCATAGTGTTGGCTTCATACCAGACTACTTCTCTTGGCAGTAAAGTGTGCTGTGTATTTAAAAGGTGGGTTTTATTTGTTGAAAGGATTAAACATTTGTAAAATATTTGACAAATCAAACCTTGATTCAAATAAAGATAACATGGCAAAAGCACTGCTTATATTCAATGCTTGGATGTCAAAAGGCATTTTATCTCCAAAAAGACTCCAAATCCAGACCTTACTGGTTTTCTTTGCAGAGGTTTCCAAGGACTCCTAAGTGCAGCGAGAAAATGATACAAAGTGAATCGTTAACCCATAGAGCTCACAAGCTAGAGTACAGGCAATAATAAACAACCAAATAAACATGCAAAAAGTAGAAAGACAACTGGTCAAAGACAGCAGAGTTCCAGAAAACATTAATTACAGAGGTATTGACATTCACAGCAGGCTTCCATTTCTGCCAACCCTGCTTGTCATGATTCATGCCAGAGAAGCAGGGTCAATTTTGCCCCATATTTACCACTGATTTAGCATGAAGTACATATTAAAAGGATTTTGTACCATGGGCTCTGACTTCACTTAAGTGAGAGGTGCCAAGCAACCTTGAGACCTATTAAGTACAAAAAAAATATGGATGTTTTCACTGGACATAGAGTGCAAATTATCCATTCTGAGTCTCAAGAAAACTACACTACTGTCAGTTGGGTTCTCTGAAGCTACATTGCATGGGCCAAAACCTGAAAATTCATCAGAATACCTATATACTGAGTACTTAAATCTGGCTGGTTAAATCAGTAAATCATTTGCATTTTTAACATTTACTGTCAAATGTTGGAGCACACACATTCTGCAGTAAAAAGAAACTGGGGGAAAATGCACAGAACTCCTGTTTTCTGGGAAAAGCCAAACAGTTATCCAGTCACTTTTTCCCGGTACAGGTTTTGCAGTGTGTACTAATTCTGAGCAAATACGGTTTGGACAGGTTTGATACTGTTCATTTCTTTTTTTTATGGTATGACTCTGGGAAATAGCCAGGTGATAAATACGTTGACTAGCCATGCTTCTTGCCATCCGTACAAAGTTTACTTCATTTTTCCCTCTTTCCTGATTAAATCCCTCCAGCTTATCCCCGTCAGTCAAGGCTTATGTGAAGTAGTGATCCAGTCAGCCTCAGGCTACGTAAAGCAGTGTTTTGGCCCTGTCTGACTTTGGTTGTATTGTGTTACCTGGGATATTCTCCAACCAAGAGAGAATTGCAGAGCTATTGAGAAGTGGCACATGGGCTCGTCCTACCACGGCAGCCTGCTTCCTGAGGAGCTAGTAGTTCTAGTCAAGCTGAAAGTGAAATTTTAATATGGTCTTGGCAGCGCTCCATTGGCATGTCCCCAAATTTACACTAGTGTAACCAAGATCAGTGCTTGTGCCAGCATCTGTATTCTATTAAAGATAAATTGGACAAGATGTGTTCATATCTGAACTAAACTCAGCAAATAAAAAATGAACTTAACAAAATAAAATCAGATGGTCTGACTCATCCTCTTTTGAGAGATCCTGATAAAATACGGCTGTTCCAGAAGTGCTGATGTGATCTTAATAAAAGATGACACTGTGAAAAGGTGGGGGGGAAAGCGTGGCAGGCGGGAAACTTGACAAAAAGAAGTTTTCACTGTGCCTGGATCCCAGCTCATATAAATGGAAATAGATGAGAAACCTCAGCTTCCTTCATTGATATATGCAGCATAAAATCACTGCATAGGCAGAACACTATGAGCATGCCCAGTAGGTAGGCACCAGACTATAATTTCTTGTTCAAAATACCAAAATGCACCAGTTTAACTGAAAGAATGAGGACATGATATGAAACAGGCATGAGCTAAAGTACAAAACAGGAGGGATGACTGGAGCCTACCTCCTCCTACTTCCGAAAAAGCTGCCTAATCATTAGCCTGGGGAGTCATGCTTTCACTCGCCTTTTCTCCTTTTCTCAGTGAATTCAAACCATTTTTCTGCACAGTGGTGCAGTTTCATGAGGAGTGGTAAAGCATTCCCAGAAAAACCTATAGTCTAATGACTAGAAGTGTGTTTGAATTCTTTCCAAAGAGGATAGAAACTGAGTGTGGATTTCCTGCTTCTAACCCCTAGGCTGATGCAAGATAGAAATGGTGATGGTTGCTTTTCCACACGTTTTTTAAAAGACAGTGAGGCCTGCAGAGACTTTTACAAGGAACTTGGTCTGGTCAGGCTACACTAGGCATGCTCTGAGAGCATCTCCAAAGCCCATCAAGGCGCTGCCGTGTCCTGTTGTTTGATCATTACTGTGAAGGAAGGGGTCAGGCAGATGATTTGTTTTCATACTTCGATGGGCTGAAAGGATGGTAGTTAAGAGGGAGAGAATATGAGCATAACAGTAAAGGTGGAATTTTTTACTTCAGAAGTACAGAAAGTACCTTTGGATGCTAGGTAAAGGAGCAGTCACGGCTCTATAGCCATATCCCACAGTGTTTTATTTAACTGCCTACTTGCCAAGTGTTTGGCCATATCATTTTAATAGCAAGATCCTTCATCTGTCTTATTTTATATTCCTGTGTGTCATCTGAAGTGGTTGTGTCCTGACCTCCAGGCCCATTCTGTCCCTGTAGGGGACAGCCTCTCGTGCTGCTTGCCCTGGCTTCCATGGACATCAAGCCCAGGAGCAGCAGCCAGAGTGAGACCACAGTGTACTTGAAATCATTCTACTCTGTGGAAGCCGAGGACACAGACAACACACTGCAGAGGGATGCACTCTACAGATGGGCCATGGGTGAGATCAGATGCAGCCAGAGAATCCAAAGGATCAGTCAAATGGTTTCACATGGAACTTCTTCTCCAATGGTATTTACAGCCTTGCCAGCAAAGCCAATGTCCTTTAGGGCTTGAACCCAGGACTCTGACTGTAGGAGTGTTCTCAGGTGAACTCTGGCAGCTCTTTATCAGTAAAGTCAAGGAAAGAGAGACGATAATGTAGCAAGGCATGAGAAGACCTTTGTAATGGGGTCATTAAGATCACCCTGAGAGTACATTCACTATCATGGCAACATTGTGGATGCTAAGTGCTATCTAAAAAATGCACTCCTGTCTAAGTGCTAGTATTAGACAAGGTGCATTCTTGTCAAATACTGTTTGGTCCAGTAATTGAAAAGGATCATTAAACATTTACTGAAAGTCAAACTGGAAACACATGGATGAATGGAGCTGTACTTGAACACCCCATAGCTGTCACTGATACCACAGATTAAGTGTCAGAATGTTACAGGTTTCCAGGAGAGGAGAGACAGTCTTCACACACACACATACATGCAGCTAAGGAAGGTGACATTGAAGGGGGACACTTTTGCATGTGTGATCATCCTCTGTGCTCTTGTCTTAGAGCATTGGATGTCAAGTTGTAGCAAAGCATCGATATTTGCACTTGCACTCCATTCATACAGACACACCTACAGATTTATTTCACATGAATATTTGATATGACAACATATTTGATATCAAGTAGGCAGAGTTTGAATTATTTAATTGTTTTCCTAGAGTGTTTTATTCTTATTATTTAATGAATGCTGACTTTGTGATTGGAGCTGGACAACCACGAAGTGAGCCTTAACTCCAGTGTGCTCATGAGCTGCCCTAATGAGGTCACAGAATCCTAGAATGGTTTGGGTTGGAAGAGACTTTGAAGACCACCTAGTTCCAACCCCCTGTCCTGGGCAGGGACACCTTCCACTAGACCAGGTTGCTTAAAGTTCCATCCAGCCTGGCATTGGTTGGCCTTCATGGCTTTGAAGAACTTGGTTTGCCTTCATGGCTCCAGCCTCCATTAAATTCTGATGCATGATGTTGTCTCAACACAGTCTTCAAGATTTATCAGACTGGCATCAAACCTACAGCTGAACACTGAGATGGTCTCCTGGTAAAATGGACCATGGATCAGTCTCAAACCCAGGGTCAGGGTTTCCAAAAACTCCCTTCTCCCTTCTTCCTTATCAGCCCCTTAGCTGCAGCGGACAGAACTTTTCTCAAGATTTGATGTGGCGTATTTAAGATGTGAAAACAACAGAGGAAAAAATTAAAATGTTTGTGATCCATTATGCAGAAGGCACATATTCTGCATGAAAATATTATTTACTTGAGTTTTCTATTCTAAAACTTGATTTTGTATTCAAGATTTAAGGTCTCCATGGAGGTGGAAAAACACTTTGAGACTCTGAGGCTTTGAAATGCTGAATTGCCTTGTATAAGATAAAATCGATATTTGGAAAAAAAAAAGCAAAGTGGAAATTAATGTTCTTGTAATAGGTGAGTAGCTTTTACACAATTATTTCATGGTGATAGACTTGGTTTTGATGTAGCTTAATTAGCAGAATATAAATTATATATGTTTTTTTTAAAGATGTGCATATGTATATTACAAGATTTTTTTATTTCATTGTGGAACAAACCATTTGATGTGGCTCTGCAAAAAGCTCTAATACACATCAAAAAGCAATCAACAAACTCTTTGAGTACATCAAGCAGGATAATTTAGATGGTTTTTAATCAGGATTATGAAAATATAATTAGGTGGTTTCATGTTGGTTGGTGAGTGCATAGGGAAAAGTGATTCTCCAAACAGAAAAATATGGATAACATTACCCAGGAGCCATGAAACAACCACGTACACATGCACACACAAACCAAACAGAAAACACTTCTGGCCTGCTTCTCTAGTAGATCAGCAGGTAACATGTTTAAATAGAATGTCATTTCCTTTAGGATGTCAGGAAGATTCTTATTTAACAGACAGATTACACAGAAGGAGCTTTGGAAAAATGCCCCTTTTTAATGTGCTTGAAATCATTAGTCTGCAATTTAATAAAATAAAACCCTCTTTTCAGAATTTAGTCAATGAGCAGAAGATGCACTTTGGGTCTAATCAAACTAGAGTTTTACTGAAGGAAACGAGAGAGTGCTTTAACTATGTCTGGGCCTCTAGTACCAGAGCAAATGCCACATCTGTTTGCAGGATATTCAGATGAAAACTTCTCTCTTTCACCACCATAAATGCCTACCATTCCTTAATTCCAAGGAATGCTGACTAAAGACTCCTTTACTTAAGAGCTGCCACATCTAAACAACCCCATCTTTGCAGGTTCTTTTCTCATGTTCTCATTGCTCAAAGCTTCCCAATGCTTTCAGTTCTTTTTGATGTGCTGATCCTGATCTCTGTTTCCCAAAACCTAACTTTTCTCTACAGCATTTGATTAATCCTGAACACTGTGTGCCATGTGCCATGATGCTTCACCCACTTACATGAAAGTATCTTAAATATTTCAAGTGCTGTTCTCAAGTCCTTTACTTTCATGCACTAACATTACATTTCTGGTTGTCTGTGAGCACTGAGCAGATGTTCTCACTAGTAATAGATCTATCTCCTGGCTGGATGTGGATAATCCATAACCCCACAGTACCCTCAGTACATGCCTGCCTGTACATAATCCTCACACCAATACTCCCTCTGTCACATTCTTCCCTCATCTGACTGGCTCTGGCAAAACAAGGTTACCACTGTCAGCTTGCCAATACATTAAAGAATTAGAGAGACACATTTTTACTTTTTGCTGTATTGAAAACTGCCTAGTTTTTCCTTTCCCTTCTTTGCCTCTCCTCACTGGGTCCTATTTCTTGTGCCGAGAGAGTGATTTTCCCTGTAGTGATGACCAGAGATATCTCAATAATCTCTTACCATCTCATGTGGATCCCTAAGAAATACTCTCTTCACTTCACACCAAAGGCTAGATCTGTTTTCAGTGACTAAGAAGAAATGCATTTCATACTGTTACAGTGATAAAAAAATTACTTCAGATGCTTTTTAAGCCCTCTGATAACTTTTTTTTAAGTTTAGATACATAGTTTTGATAGCAATCCTATAGAATCATATATTGGGGAAGAAAAAAAATAGCAGGTTGGTAGATGTCTGAAAATGGCTTGGGGTTTTTTTTCAGCTAAACATGTGTTATGAGTGTGCCCTTCGAGGCTCTTATGAAAGAAAATACCACCTTCCAGTCAGTCAGTCTGAAGTCAAAAGTAAAGTACTTACGTGCTGAAATGGCAATCACAAAACGCAGCGTAGGTGAAAGTCAGAAGTTTGGTTTTTTTCAGACTACGTGAAACAGAAATTAAGTGCCCTTTAATTTAATGGCAAAAGAAACAATATAAGTCACTGCCCAGAGCATGGCTCAGCTTCACAAGGCAAGAGCAAAAAGGGCAGGAGCAGAGAGCAGATCCTGCAGTTCTCCTGGGTGAAGTTGTGAGTGAAACAGCTGGGGGGGTTGCATGTTGTAGGTGGATGTGTGAGGGAGTGAAAAATAATGAGAAAAGAGAAGACATTGGAAAAACCAACTGCAGGAGTGGAATGGTGCTCTGTCAGGGGGTGAAACAAAAATACAGTTCTTACTGGCTGAGTGCTCCCTAAAAAGAGACTTACACTTCCAAATATGAAACTACTGTGCTTGCTCCTGCCCTGCTGTAATAGCACTTTGCTGTAATAGCAACCTCTGGAAATAAACAGGGCCCTTCCCAAAGAAATCCTGGGTTCCTATCATCTTCTTCCATTCCTAATGCAACAAAGACAGCAAGGCTCAGATTTTGGATAGATACTTGCACCATGGGGACAAAAATACTAGCTGGCATCAAAGCCTGTGCTGCACAGATTAGATCTTCTTATCAAGAGTTAGAGAGATGAAGAACTGCTGCTCTCTGCCTGGGAGGATGGGGTCCATGCCGTCCCATGTGCTGTTGCAGGCAGCATTGCTTTCTTCCCTTTGGAAGACTGCTAAAAACTCTAGCCTGATCCTGTTACTGCTGAAGTGAATGGGAGTTTTGCCATTGACTTCAAGGAGACAAGAAGCAAACTGGGCCCTCTGCTTGCAAATCCAGTCTTTATAGTCCTTTCCAGATACTAAATAAAACTGTGCTTGGAAGTAATTTGAATGCCAGCAAGCTGGGCCAGTTTGCCATGGATTTCAAAGATGCCCAACAATGTGATGTTTATTAGGATACAAATGAAGTGTCTTCTTCGCAGTGCAATGTGCAATTTCCTTCCCAGTAAAAATATAAGCTTGCCTTATGTGCAAACAATTTTAGCATTTCTGTTTTTATGCCATCTTACTGACAAGAAACTCCCAGCTGTTATAATTTGTCTCATCCTTCCCTCTCTTGTAGAACCAGCCTTTGTTCCTTTTTGCAGTGCCAGGGACTTGCTGAGCTCCACCTGATGTGATTTGTCCAGGCATTAATAATGCATCTTCAAGATGCAAGATGCATGAATTCCTTTAGTAACAGATCCGCCGGCAGACTGCCGCACCGTATTGTGCCACTTTCCCGAGATGGGGGAGGCAAGAGGGCCACACCAGCATCATGCACCCGCGCAGGCCGTCAGGCTTGGGAGCGAGGGGCGTCCTGTTATTACGAGAGGGTCGCTACATCCTCACGACGAGGTCAGGCTGAGGATAATGACCATAACAGGAGACGTTCCTCCAGCAGGCAGGTCCTTACCCGCCACCCAAGGAATCCCTGAGGGACGACCTGAGGTGTCCAGACTGACAGTGACTTTAGTAGAGCTGGCAAGCAGGGGTCGAGTGCTGCCCCGCTGGCGAGTCCTGTCCCTAAACATCACCAAACCAAATCAACTTTGCCTCCGAGCGCTTCTCTCAGCCTGCCGCCAGGACGGCGTGGGTCGGGAGCTCGGCACCTGGAGGATGCGCTTTAGGGACGGCGTGTGCTGCGGAGGGGACGCTCGCCCTGGGGAGACACCGCACACGCCTGGTCCTCACCCACTCCCGGGGCCCGCGGAGGGATCTGACGGCGGCCCGCCTCACCAGATCCCCTCAGTGCCGCTTTCCCCGTGCGCAAATGTGTATGCGCGTGTGTATACATACATATATCTACATCTATATATCTCCTTTAATCGATACGATCGCTCGCAGAGCTGCGCTCCCGCACCGCTGCTCGGCTCTGCCGGCGTCGCCATGGCAACGGCTCCGGCTCCCAGCGTGGGGCCGCCCCGCGGCCGTGGCCCAGGCCCCGCCAGTGCGGCCCCGGCCCAGGCCTCGCCAGCACAGCCCGGGCACGGACTCTGCACAGCCCCGGCACAGCCCCAGTCCTGCCGGCACAGCTCCGGCACAGCCCCGGCACAGCCCCACTCCCGCCGGCACAGCCCGGGCCCCATCGCGTGGAGGCACTGTCTCTGCAGATGCTGTTAATGGTTCCGCGTGTTTGTGTCTCCCAGGACTCAGGTGTTGCTGTCAGTGATCCAGTAGGTTAAAGACCGCAGGCCCAGCACTGCCTTCTGCGGCTGTGTCTGTGTGTACCCACACATAGGTTCATTCTCTGCGGAGAGGGGCCTGGGGGTCCTGGTGGACAACAATCTGTCCGTGAACCAGCTGTCCAAGACCAGTGGTATACTGGGATGCATTAGGAAGAGCATTGCCAGCAGGTCGAAGGAGATGATCCTGCCCCTCTACTCAGCCCTGGTGAGGCCACATCTGTAATGCTGTGTCCAGTTTTGGGATCACCAGTAGGAGACATGGAGCTCCTGGAGTCCAATGGAGGGCGACAAAGGTGACTGGGGAGACTGCAGCATCTCTCTTACAAGAAAAGGCTGAGGCAGCTGGGCCTGTTCAGCCTCGAAAGGAGACAAGTCAGTGGAGACCTCATCAATGTGTATAAGTATCTAAAGGGAGGGTGTCAAGAAGATGTACCAGGCTCTTCTCAGTGGTGCCAAGCAATGGGATACAACCGATGAATAGGGATTTCCACCTGAATTTGAGGAAGAACTTCTTTGCTGTGTGAGTGACCACACACTGGTGCAGATTGCCCAGAGAGGTTGTGGAGTCTCCCTCACTGGAGGTATTTGAGAACCATCTGGATGCAATGCTGTGCCTTGTGCTCTAGAATGACCCTGCTTCAGCAGGAAGGTTAGCCCAGACGACCCACTGAGGTCCTTTCCAACCTTACCAATTCTGTGATTCTGTGATACACACATACAAACCACCCGTTTCCAAAATAACATTTCTGGTAATGTTTTCAAGCTTCCCAGTGCATGGCAATGGTTGGACAGCATTGGGGTCCCTGAGAGAGAGGATGTCTTTCCCCAAAGTCCTTGGCAATCAGCAAGGGAACCATGAAGCAGCTCAGTATGAATGCAGTCAACACCAACAGCCAGTCTGCTCTGCCATCTAAAAGAAATGCACAAAATTTGCCATCAGAAGCCACTGATGCTGGTGCAGGCAAGCCTAGCACAGCTGTGTTGGTGTGAGCTGCGGTCAGCACTCACCTTGGGTTGATGGGTGTCGGTCGTCCCCTCTGCACACAAGCACCGTCAAGTCCAGTGGGCTGTGTGTAGTGTGGTACTTTCCTCTGTTCAATGGGCTTTTGAACATTTCAGGAAAAGATACGCAGCTTCTTTTCATGTTCACAGAATCACAGAATGGGTCAGGTTGGAATATATCACAGTGCGTCATCTGGTCCAACCTCCCTGTTCAAGCAGGGTCATCCTAAGAGAACACTGCACAGGTTGTTTGGTTCTTCAGTGAGGGAGACACCACAGCCTCTCTGGGCAATCTGTTCCAGTGCATGATCACCCACACAGCAAAGAAGTTCTTCCTCACGTTCAGGTAGAGCTTCCTGTGCATCAGTTTCTGCCCGTTGCCTCTTGTCCTATTGATTGGCACCACCACTGCCTCAACCCTTTTGACACCAACGCTTCAGATACTTACACACATTAATGTGGTTCCCCTCTCAGTTGTCTCTTTCCGAGGCTGAACAGGCAATTTTTCTTTTTACATTTCTCGAATCACATTGCCATATTGTGTTTCTTTTTAAATAAAGGCCTTCCCCCAGGCTGTCAGTTGGGAAGAATATGAAAAGTTATCAAGGTGTCTCTGAGACCAGTGAGGTGCCAACAGGTAGGGGAATAATGGGGAAGATAGCAAAGGAGGACAATCTCTCTGAGGATCAGTTTTAAGAATCCAAGGAAGGCAAAAATGAACGAAAACCCTCCACTCATTTAATTGGACAATAATTTTCCCAATTTATCCACAGTGAACTTTATGGGATTCTTTTTAATTTGACTCAGAATATTTCTGTTGTTTTCAGTAGGAGTTCGACAGGTTTTCTTGCATACACATAGTAGGAGAAATGTTTGTACATAAATTTATATTAAAAAAGACAGTGAAACAAATACTCCTGTGAATTTTGTTTCCAAAAAGCTACCAAACTGTCTACAGAAGTCATCTCAAAATCACTTTATATTTTTGAAGACTATGTACCTAGAGACCAGAAACAATAGACTGGAATTCAACTGATCCTTCCTGTACAAACTGAATAGTGAATTACAACTCAAAAAAACTCTAATACACCATCCGGTCTGTAAGCAATACATAGACTGAAATATATTCAGATTAACAAGTCACAGAAGAATTTATAGAGTGAATAAAATTAATAGAAATTAAAATGTGATCGTTGATCAACCACAATTAGGAAACAGAGCTAAATTCAACAAATCAGCTGTTTGCAACTAATAGTTTTCCTAGGTCTCATGATAGATGTGGGTAAATGTTGACTTGCTAATTATGACAACAGAACTGAAGAGAGAGCTGAGAAATCAAAATTAACTAGTGCCTTTCCTGAATTAGTGTCAGAATCTGTTGACACAGGTCTGGAGTGTTGCTGTGAAATGTCCCAAGTTCACAGACTGGGGTTTTTCAATATGTAGTTTGTAAAGGTGTGCAAAATCTTGACTTTCTCTCTTGATATAAGGAAAGAAAAAAGCATAATTTTTTAACATTAAAATTTTACTGAGTTCTGGGCGACTGAAAAAGGGTTGCATGCTGAGAGATACCAAGCAGCCTTTCTAGCTCCATCATCTACTGCATTTAGAAGAGAAAAAATGTACCAGGCTCCTGTGAGTGGTGAGCTGGCCTTACAGATCCCCCAACACATCAAAGGAAAGGAAGCTTCCCACCAGGAGAGGTAAGGAAATAGCCAAAATATTATCTGACAGATCTGGCTCTGCATCAAGCTGGCTTTAGACTCAGAAATCATCAGAGGCAATATTAACCTTCCTACCCCCAGCTTCCAGCTTCTTAGTTTTAAGGGGATTTCTACACATGCCAAGGAATGTCTCATCAATCTACACCACATTGGATCCACTGCAAGAATTTTGTGTAAGGAAATCTAGTTACTGTAAGTACAAAATACAATTTGAACGTCCTCTCTGTTCTACATGATTTTCTTATTGTTGCTCCAGGAGGCTGGAAAGGATACTACAGTTTTCCTCACGTTAATTGTGGCAATATTTTATTTGAAAAACTTTGTTAAAAGAACCTTTAAAACTGAGTGAAATAATGGACAGTGCCTTGTGATGTTCCTGTGTCACATATATGACTATTCTGAAAACAGACTTTCTTTCGTGTCAAGATTGGAGATTTTGAGATTTTTTCTTGTCATGTGCTCAGATCTTTAAAATTTTGCATGAACTGCTCTTCCAAGAACAACCCAATATGGATAAAGCTGAGAATTTTACCGTGATTTTTTTTTTTTTTAAGATTTATTTTGACTTCAGTTTTCATTAAACTTCAGTAGCCCTAATTTACTGGCACTGCAATTAAGCAGAATGGTTTGTTATTCATTACGCTTTCTTCCCAAAAACATTTTGCATAACAATAATTCAATAAAGTTCTTGCTTTGTGAACCCTTCTGATTTTAACAATTTCTGATTTTCGCATTTTTCAGAGTAGGGAGAAAATGTTTAACATTTCTTCTGAATGTTGGTTTTGTATGTAGAAATTTGAGCTCAGGCTTACACATGGCAGGCAGGACTACAACAATTTACATCGCAGGAGATGCAGGGCCAGCCCTAGTGTGTCCTTTCTGGTCCACACAAGATGCTTCCTAGAATTGCCGAAATTATCTGTTTCCCACCATTTTCTGCAATCCTTGTCATCACTATGAGGTGTTCATTGAACCCGTGAAATGTTTCTCAGATAAATGTCATGCCAAATAACCCCCTCCCTCTCTTACTGAGGAGGTTTGATTAGAAGTCCTCAACTAGCAACACCATTTACAAAATCTGTTTCTCAGGAGTGGTGAGCTCCAGATGAAGTAGCAAAGGGACTTTACGGAGGACAGAGCACAGAGCACTAGATGGGGACAGCCTCTAGGAGCCCTGCTAAAAACACAGCAAGGCACTGACCTTGGCCAGCAGATCCCTGACCAGGGAGCTCAGAGTATTAGTGGGCAAAGAGAACAAGTCTTATGGGGAGCAGCTGAGGGAACTGGGGTTGTTTAGCCTGGGGAAAAGGAGGCTTAGAGAAGACCTTATCACTCTACGACAACCTGAAAGGAGGTTGTGGCAAGGTAGGTGTCTGTGTCTTCTCCAGAGAAGTAACTGACAGGACAGAAGAAAATGGCCTCAAGTTGTGCCAGGGGAAGTTTAGATTGGGTATCTGGATAAAAGGGCTGTCAAGCATTGGAACAGGCTGCCCAGGGAAGTGACTGAGTTACCATCCCTGGAGGTGTTTATAAGAAGAGTAGCTGTGGCACTTAAAAACATGCTATGATGGAGTTGGCAGTTCTGGGTTAATGGCTGCACTCAACCTCAAAGGTCCTTCCCAGCCTGAAAGATTCTATGATTCTATGATTTCAAGACTTCTGTGCACTGTATATTCCCCCTTCCCTTGCACACCTCTTGAAGAGTTGGGCATAGCTGTTGTTCAGACATAACCCCATGAATGCCTAGACATGAGAAGGCACAACACCTCGCCTCTGGATGTTGTGCTGTTGACAGTCATGGGAATGACTGGGAGGGTAAGCACTGATAAACTCAAACACATCAGGAGCTGGGAAGAACGCCTGATTACAACTGCCGGCACCAGTCCCGGCGGTAGCAAAGCTGATGCATTCAGGCAAGGTGATACAGGTCACTGTTGCTGGCGTAGCGAGGGAAAGATAAGAAAGTGAGAAGAGAAAAGCATCTCTGCCTTGCTGCCCAGGCCCGTCGGGCAGATAAACCACGCACATACATGCAGCCGAGAGAGCCTGGCTGGCCCCAGTGGAGGTGGTCCCTTGACATCCCCGAGGCAGCCATGGCAGAGGATCCAGCCATCGAAGAAGCAGCTGGCCTTAGCAGGCAAAAAAAACCCAAAAAAAAAACCCCAGAATAGATCCGGAGGCAACAACAGTGGAAGAGGCAGGGGGAAACTGATCTAAGAGCTGTTTATTCAGAGACATTACCTCTGACCCTTCCAACCCACCACAAATACAATCTATTTTTGTAGGTTTCTGCATTTTATAGCAAAAAGTTATGGAGCTTTAGTGTTTCCTTAACTGCTCTCATCTATAAATATTAGTAGGCAGACTGTCTTTTGTATATACACAATTTCATAACAAGAGAGTGTATCCCAGCTGTGCAAAGCCCTAGTTATCTATTTGCCTTGGGTGAGTAATTTCTTACAAGAGGCAAGAGTATTCAGACTTTCTTTCTCAACATTTACAGAGAAACAGGGAGATTTGGGGGCTTGCTGTGGTAAACATTCAAGATTTCAAGAAACTCACAACATTTCAATATTCTAATGATCTCCTGAAGGTTCCCCTGTTATAGCTCTTTTTTTGTTTATTTGTTTGGGGTTTACATCATTATGTAGCCTGGTATGATATAATTTTCTTTGCATCAAAGAACATCAAACAAGATTATGTAAAAGGAGGTAATGGTAAGTGTTTCTGCTAACTATTGAGTACTTTAACCAAATTCTGCTGTATACTGTGCAAGGTTTTTAATCACTGAACTATTAGATGCAAGGATAGTAGGGGCAATTCCCCCTTTTCTCCCCTTCCCTCTAATGTTCATCACAGGTATCTGCAGCAGCATTCCATGGAGACTGAGAAAACCTTTTATTTGTGGATCTCAGAAAAGATTAGACTGACACAGAAGCCAAATGTTGCCAAGGTTGTTAAAGGTGTTCAGAGAACATGAACTCTAGAAATCCACAATAAGGTGGATCTTTAGCACCTCCAGACATATTCAGGAGTTTTAGGGTCACCAGTCCAAACTTGGGCACCTGCAGGTAGACTAAGACCAGTATTAGGTACCTGATTTTTTTTTTTTTTTGCTTCTAACCCCAAAGTACATTTTAAAGGGTACAGGATACAACTTGCACACTAGAAACAGGCCAAAATTCATCATCTCTGCAGTTATGATGGTACTACTGCCGTGCTTTGAACTGGTGTGCTAGAATTAAGTCTCCACTTCAGAGAAAAAAAACGAGTTTTAGCTGGTTTTGCTGCCAAAGCCAATTTGTTGCTTAACTGAATCCTTGTTCCCTTCAGTTGTTGAGTTGCTTGTGAAAAGAATTATTCGTTGTCCCTGAACTGATGTGGTGAGTGTGCCAACAGCCTTTTCAGAAGCCTCACCATCCTGCTGTCTCTAGGCTCAGATCAGCAAGTCAGTCAAGCACATGCTTTCCTTCAGGTACGTACTTAGTCCCCTTAACTTGCTGCTTTCACAGCAGGCTGGAAAAGCAAAGCACATACTTAAAGGTAGGCATACACTTACCTTTTCCCTTCTTTATTACAGCACTCGGAACCAGTGAAGAACTCTAACTGTAGCCAAATTCCTGTTTCTACTAATTCTGAAAACAAGCACAAATGTTTACTTAAAATATTAATATGCTTACCATATCTTATCTTTGACATAATTGCTTTAATTAAAGGAATTTATAAAACCTAATGTTATGCCTACGTGCCCTAGCAATAATGTGTGAGAATAATGGAATTTAGAGTGGCTGATTTATTAATGTTAAAATATCTACTTGGAGTGAAACAGGTAAAATTGTAAATTGGGGAGAAATACATGTGAATATTGGGATTTATAATTTAGTCTTGGATGAGTTGTGTTTATATGTATATAGGTTTACACTATCTGATTAGATTTAAACACATTTTTTTTCATGTTTGTAATCTATAAAATAGAAAAATAAAGATGAAGCATGTCATTTTACTGCTTCTGATAGAAATTTTTTAGACTGTGTTGACCTTTGATATGGACAAAATTTACACGGCAAACATTACCAAGATCTTCAATAATATGTGTACACCAATGTTAATATTATGTACTTCATATACTTGTATAACCAACCCCAGTCTACTATCCTGCTCCTGCACGCATCACACGTGTCATTCTCCAATGTATTTCCTTCTCCCCTCCCCAGAAAACTTCCTTCAATCTGTCTCCAGTGCCTTGCAGTCAGGTGAAGTCTTCATTGACCTCTTCATAGCCATCTCTGCCCTCCTTAACCTGTGAACAACTTCAGATAGCATTCCCCTGACTTTTTCTGGAAATCTTATTTTCCTTCGGCTTCTCTCTCTCTTTCTGCCTCTCCATCTGCTTCTGTAATTTCTTTTTTGATATGTCCTAGTGCTTTGCAATCACCACTGGCCATGTTATCCAACATGACCTCACTGGTTACTTTTACTTCCTGCCAGCATCCCTCAGTCATCTCCTGGTTGTTAGGTATATTGCAAACACATGGAAAGAACCATCTTCATCTTCCACATTAATACAACACTCAGTACTGGTCTGAATTCTAAGAAATACATGTTAATGTCTGCCTCCTGTGACATAGGAACTACCTGAAGCTTAGGGTATATTTTACTTGCTAATTTGTTTAAACAATTGTTAAAGGAATGGCAATGTATTGTTTACACGTATTTGTTTCATGTCGTCTTTATGACATTGCCCTACCTAATGTGATTATGCAGCAAAATAAACAATGTCAAATCATGACTTCTTTGTAGGGAAGTCTAGTCTCTTAGACTACAAGTCTGGCATACTAGCCAAAAGCATACATAATTTAAAAGGCACTTTGAATACTGCCAGAAAAATTGTGTGAAATATGGGTGAGCTTGAAGGGAAGAAACTACATAGAGGTTAAGTTGCGTGAGAAAACCTTTCTTCCAACTACAATGCTATTAGAAAATAAATGGCTTTTTGTTTTCTTGTGTATATATTCACATCAGCGATGTGGTACAGCTCACAGACTAGAAGAGACTCCCTGTCAAGAATGTATTTGTTTGTGTCCCCACCTATTTGGAAAAGCACACAATCGATCAATGCAAGAAATACAATTACGTACTCTGAGAAGAAATGCTAAGATGTTCAAGGTTAGTCAAGTTCACTGTACAGGTCATCTTTGTTTGATACGAATGTGCTCACCCAGCCACCTTCGCTCCTTGCCAGCACAGTAAGCACCAGCTCAGCCAGGTGAAGAACTACTACACCAACAAGAGCTGCATAAGACACAAAGGCAAATGCAACTTTGCTTCAACCTTGAGTCAGCCTAGACATAAAAATTGCACACAGAAATTTAATTTGACAATTACTGATTTTGAGTTTAGAGAACATTTTGCTGTTGCTTATCTCTGACCTTGCCGATGAGTTCTGCACTGGGGTTCATAAGGTCATTAATTCTAATAGCAATAGGAAAGCAGAAGAAAGAGGCACATCATGGCATAAAACAAAAATCTGAAAAGCAAGAATGATTTAATGTTTAAATCCAATCTCCTTTATATTATGTTAGGGAATTTGAGATGTGCTTTTTTAATCTTATCTTCTAGGATTTTTTCCACAGGAAAACTTCCCCATAAATTCACAAAACGTTCTGGCGCTTGGTATGGTTTTACACCCTGAGAATTTATTATTCATGAAATAGGTCTTTTGAAGTACAATTTCTAAGTATTGATGTTTTATCCTTAAGCAGTGAACATGAGCAGAGGCTTAAAGGCCCACTGACAATCACTCAGGAATAGCTCAACTGCTCATGTCTAGGCGAGGTCTTCCCCACACAGGGAACCTTTTGTAAATATTAGTTACTAGAATCACAACACTAATACATGTAGTTAATAATTGTCACAATGTGCCAAAACTGCACAGTTTGCTCCCTGATTACAATATTAAATTGCTATTGAGCTGTGGTATTTGCTTCAGGCAATACTACTGAGAAGCCTCCAAAGACTTTGGTTGGCCTCCCTGCACAAGCTTGGGAAATGCATGCCTGCACAGAAAGCAGAGGCAGTGCTGGGGTTTGCCAGAAAACAAACAAACCTCAGACAATAGAAGGAAAGTTTTATCAGAACTGAAGTGTCCTTTCACTTGGGAGCTGTCATCTCATGAAAATAAAATTCACACACACACTTGATTAGGGCTTCTGTGGCAGACCATTACTAAGAGTGAGGTGATTCAAGCTGTGCATGGAGCATCCTGCACAGCCAGATCTCAAAGCTTTGTTTTAGTTGCTTTTGATGGCATCTAAAAAGCTGCTAAGCCACTTCAGAAAAGTTCAGAGGTTCTGCCTGACATGTTTGTGCTCATCTGCCAATGGGTGTTTTCTGCTGATACTTTTGTCGGTTGCCCTGCAGATGAAGGAGTTTTGGATGGCAAATAGGAAACGTCATTGCTGGTACCATGGTTCATCTTGGTCATGGATTCAAAATCATGATGGATCTAAACACAAACCCTAATCTTCAGCTTCATGTCTTGATTCTTTATCTTTCTAAATCCATGAACCAAACTGCCCAATTTGAAGAGTCTCTGTTTGAATATAAAATTCAAAAATGGTTCAAGCTGTCTCCTTAGATTTTGGGCATTTGGGCTGGTATCAACGTTCAGACAAGCTTAGGAAAGGGTCTAAGAGGTACAGTGATGACTGAGCCCAGATCAGGTCACAGATTAAGGTTTCTGCTTGGGAACAAGAAAATGCCTCTGCACTGTTGTCTAACTATCGCTCAGTAATCTGGTATGTAAATGTAGCCCTTATTTGGTGGGAGGAGAAGGTGTGACAAATCTATCAGGAGCAAAGTTTCAGACTCAGGATTTCAGACTCAGGATTCTTTGCCTGTGATCAAAGATGACTGTGATTTTTCCAAAGTGAATGCATTCAATGTTCAGTGAAGTTCTGAAGACAGCATGGCCAGAAAGATAGCAGTTATTAGGGTGTCAGTAGGAGTAGCCCAGGAATGCGATTTGCAGGTACAGATTCCAATCCTTGCACTTAGGAAAGGCTGTTGAAAGAGAGAATGCAGGCTTTTGACTCCTTCTATAAAGCAAAGCCAGGTGTTTGCACTTGGAAAGTGCAGGTGCGAGTTTATGTACTTGAGTTTATCAGGCCCAAGTTGAAACCATATCCCTTATGAGATCATGGGCTATTGTCCAGCTTCTGCATCATTAAGGCATGCTATTCATGTAGGTTCTGGGACCTGGTCTTGAAATCACTGTGCTGGGTTTTCTAACTCATTTTTTGGTAAGTTTTATGGTTTCTTTTACAGAGCTATGAGAGTTACATGGGGCAAGGCTTCCATGCTCCTTCAGAAAACATATGTTAAATCAAAATAGTAATATTATAACCCCTAGAAGGAGAAACAAAGAAAAAGGGGCATGCATTTGCTGGCTGCTTGCCTGAAACTGTGCATAGGTACCTCAGCTGAATTCAGTATTTCATTTCAGCATTTGAAACTTACCTCTGATGTTTCCTCAGAGAAGATCCTAGCACTACTTGTCCGTTTTTATTTATGTACTTGCTGAATTGCAGAATGTGTGTTTCAGGTCTCAGCAGTCAGCTTTGTACCATGGGCCTCTTGTCCAGAATGAAATGTCATTCTTAAATTAAATCGCAAAGGTGTTAAAAAGAAAAAGAGCCGGAAAATTTTGTCTCTAGACTGTTTTCAGGGTTCTTCTGAAGCCCAAACATAAAATCAAATTGAAGAAACTGTTGTGCCATTAAATCTATCCTGCTATGAGGTTCTGCTTCTTCCCTAGTACCTATTTTATGGGACATTAAAGTTCCCTATTTTAAATGTTCCAAGCAAAAATTGTATCTATGTATCCTTTTGGTTCATGTACCAAACTCAGATTAAGGCAGATACGGTTTTTTTCTTCTGATTCTCTCCTGCCAGGAACTGCTGAGATATTTTATAGCCTGTCAACAACCCCTCTTCAAGAATAACCTGAGAAAGCAGGTAGGCTATTACACAAGTAACAAGAGTCTGCTCTCTTTCTTCCAGTTTCTTCTTCTACGACAGCTAACACAGAAAAAGATCAAGGATCGTCGTAAAAAAACAAAAAGCAGAGAACTACCTGGTGTTATCTGTTACATTGGCAGGTAGGATTAGTTATTTATGCAGTACCAGGGGTAGAGAAGCACATGGGTCATGTTCCTGAATCTGCTGTCTGTGGGTGTTTTGCTGATGTATGTCAGCTTCATTCTTGGTCAAATATTATGGCCCCATCCTGCTGCCGAGTGTTTCTGTCTTTTATTTGTGGATTTCCACCAAAGAAAAGGCCTAGAGCTGGCAGGAAAACAGCTTCTCAAATAGCATATATGTGTTTTGTTGATTCTGGATTGTACAATAATTTTAATCTGATCTTTCAGCCTTGATTCTGGACAAAATTTATTGGATTTGAAACTGTAACAGCTGGAAAAACTGTATTTAGTGTGTATAATTTCCAAGGCAAAACTAAAAATCTGGAGTCTCTATAAAGGATAAAATGAAAAGAAAGAGACAAGCTGGGGTTGGTAGTATTTTGAAGCTTATATAAAAATTGTTGGGATATTTTTTCCTAGCTTTTTTTTTTCATCCTTTCTACTATACCTCTCTCTTCCACTGACTGCTCACCAAATTTAGAGGAGAATTTATCATTTGGGCCCTAAAAACTCTCATCCTGTATTTCATAATCACCCCTAATCACCAGAAGCTTGGACTCAAATGGGCTATGACTTCCCTATCTGCTTCTCCTAGCAAAGATCTGCCATCAGTGCTGACACGCTGCAGCAGCCTCTCTGGTTACACGGAACATCTCACTGACAAAATATCCCATCAGCCAGTGTTAGTCTGAAGAGCATGTCTCTCCCAAAAAGCCCTATATCGTCGCCACAAGTTACAATGTGAAAGCCCTACCATCAGGGCAACAGTCAAAATTTATTCTCAGGCTGGCCTCACATGTTAACTTATCACCAAACTAAACTCTTTGCTGAAAGGCTGGAGCTTATATTCACAGAGGGTGAAAATTGGTTCCACTGGGAAAGCTTCAAAGTCATTTCAGCCATTAAACTGTGGCTGGATGTATCATAAGTACAAGAGAGGTCGAGGCACTGCCTGTGAACCACGGGGACTTGGTGAAGAAGTTCCTGCTGAAATTGGCAGGGCAATTTTGTATTCTGTTTCAGTCCAACTCTGCAGCAGGAGCAAGTCACGTTTGTACATGAGACTCATTATGCTTCCTCTGTTTAACATACCAATTACTTTCTGTATTTACCATGTTTAGAGCGACTTCATGTCAAAAATTAATAATGCTAAAATAAAGAGCTGTGCTGATGTATGCTAAAGGGGAAGCACGGCAGATTAATAGAATGTGTAATGGAAACAGAAGATGGATTTGCAGCTGTGGGGATCACATCCAGATGAATTTCACAGTGTGCCATGGGGGGGTCCCACAGAGGCTCCTGTGCTCTTTCAGGCACACTTCAGACTGTGATAAGTGTATATCTTGAGAAGTCACAGCGCCTAAGTAATTTCACCCTGTAAGCAGTGTAAATACGTAGTGGTGCCAGTCAGTCCCTCTAAGAGCTTCACTCCTCTGAATTTCCTGGTTGTCTCTCCACATTGGACAGAAGTGTTTGGGGAGCAAGTAATTAAGTTTGGGGGACAAGAGGTTTTTGCCTTTTTTAACTGACCTTTTTACAAGCTTGGGCAAGTAAGGAAACCCTGATTCATACCTGCTGATTCTGGGCAAACTGTATTAGCAGTAGGTCTCTGATCTTCTTCAAAACTCAGGAGTCCACTAAGGATTTTACCCGGATTCCTCAGAGAACCTGACAACTCCGGTGTATTAACCCTTCCTTACAAGTTTTGAATTCAGCATCTCTCTGGTACTGGGGCTTGAAATCCTGTCAAGACTCTCTAGTAGACATGGACAAGCTGTCATGCACTGAGGAATATTTCCTTCCTCATGTTGATCAACACAGGCAACAGAGTGGCCAGCCTCCTAGTGGGAAGTAACAGTGAGGACTAATGATATAAAAGCAGTAACAATATTTGTAATCAAAACAGATGGAAAGTTTCTGTTTTCATTAAAAGAGAACCTCTGCTTATGAAGACCTCAACAAGTATGCAGGCATGCCCTGTTATTTGTTACCTCCAGTTTCAGAGGGGCACCTGCTCTAAGTTGGGATGGGAAAGATGCTGGCTTCTGAATCACTTTGCTCACAGGCTGTGATTCCTTTTTGAGGGGCAGTGTGAGGGAGAAAGGGGAGAAGCTCTGAATCTGCCTACTAGCTTCAGCAGTAATGGATGGTGTTTTAATACTTTCCTGTTTTTCTGGCTTTGGAAAGCTAATCCATACCTAAGCAAACAAGTTGTTTTTACAATAAAAACACGCTCCGTGCTGAGAGTTTGCATCATGTTTGCCCTTTTGAAAAGACAACCTCCACTAAGAAATCTGTGTTTGATAGTCCATTCAGTAAAGTTTTAAGAGATGCTTCATGTGCATAAACTTTCTCAGGGCCAAATCCTGAGCTCTTTTCTCACTTCTTTCCCATTTAAATTTCCATGTACCTTAGCAGAAGTTTGGATTTTGTAGATTTCTACTATTTAACTGTCATTTTTTGCCCACTTCAAACTCAGCTGCACTCAGAAGGCAAAACAAAGTTCTTTCCTTACAATGCATCACTCACAGATCATGAAATCTCTGCCAGTGAAGATATGCAAGCATTATTATTGTGCAAACGTAACTGGTCTCTTACACAAGAAGAAATTTCACTCATGCTGACACTAAGTGGGAAAAAAGGAGAGATCCTGGAACACTTGCTAACAATCAATGTGTTCACTGACTGGCCAATTAACTGATAAGGAGTACAGGGTTTTATTAATGATACAATAAAGAGGAACCAGCTCACTTTTCCTGAAGAGGGTTGGTTTTGCAGGGCTAAAACAATAAACTTTTTAGTTCTGAACACAGGCAGCAGTGGTCCACAATACACAAGAGCAGATCTGCTGAGTAAAAATGTACCATTTTTATAATATTGCTTTCAGAAAGACATACATCAGTCTTTACTGTTAAACAAGCTCAGTGTTATTCTTACAACAGAAAGATCAAGAATAAGTGATAGGAAATATAAATCACTGTTTCATCCTGCTTGGACTGAAAGTGGGGCTATTTGCATCTTACTGACTATGAAAGATAATAAAAGTGCAGGAAAACCTCAGGTTTCAATACCCTCCAGAAGACTTCCTACTCATGGTGTGGTGAACTAGCAAAGAGAGGCTGGAGTTGTCATTACTGCAGCTAGGAAGCGCAAAAATGAACACCAGCTTCATACCCAGCTGTTACACCCAGCCATGGAAGGCACTTTGTGATACTTTATGTGCTGACTTCCAGAAATTAAGAGTAATAAACCCAACAGCTTGAATATCTGTTTGTTTTTGCAATTAAAGCTCTCTCTATTTTTCTGTGCTCAAGCCAGAAGGGGACCCAGTGGTGCCAGCACCTGCTGTGTAGGTGTAAGAAGTGGCCAGTCTGTGGTGGTGTGTTTCTGCTGGGTGACAACGCAGGGCTATTGGATGCTTGCGCTGAGGCCTCTTCTTGCTCCATAACACAGTCCCTGAGACCAGTCACTCCAGGGTTTGTCTCAAATGGATTAACTACTGTCAGTCAGCAATTTCTTGGTGCTACAGACCAATTGTCTAAACAAAGTTTCCAGTGGGAGGCCTTCTAGGAGGATTTTCCTCATGTCATGGTGAAAATCAGTCCATCCGGTGAGAGCATTCACTTAGGCTAGAAGACACCATTCTTGAACTATTTTAATCCAAGGCCTTGTCCCTCATCCAAAGTGAATGTTTTGTTTCATTATGATCTAAATCACATCCTGATTTAGAAAACAACACATATTTTCACAGTACTGCAAAAGCCATTTCTCTGCATGCCCTGAGTTTTAGCTCTCTAAGACATGCACTAAAAGCTATCTATATCATAAATTATGCTACAAAACCTAGCTACTTGCTGTAATTACAGGATTCGGTTAATAGCAGTAATTTGTAACTGCTCAAAGTTATGAATAACTCAATAATTTCAGAGCAGTTCATTGCCTGGACGTGGAGGAACCTCCTTCTTTGAATCCTATTAGGTATTTTTTAAGTAATCTCATCACTTGCCAGCAACTTAGCAAAAATGTTAGGTGGAAGGGTAGAGAGTTCAGAGATTCATGTGAGAATAGCAAAGATGTGACTGTGTTGGGATTCCAGAAAAAACCCAGAAATCTCACACCAAAATTCTGGTAAATAATTTAGGGACAAATAACATTTTACTGATCAAAAACATACTGTAATTTGCATGGGTCACATTAGGAATATACAACTGATTTCATGCAAGTGAAGGTAATCAAGGAGTCTGAATCTGAAATCTGTCTCCAGCAAGTAATGTGCACCTTCCTATGTGATAATTGTACAACTTGAGACCATCTACAAAATGCAAACAGAATAATTAATATCTCCCTCATAACATAAAATGGTGGGATGGACTAATGTTTGATCTCCTTGAGTCCTCTCTTTGTAATAAGCTCTTATTTTGTATTGCATTATGCATAGTATATTCACTCACGCCTCGCTGTTGCACTGTTTTCTACCAAGACAATGAAAATACAGGCCCCCTTTTACATGAACCCACACCACAGATTGCCAGAAGTAGCTTACATCTAACCTGAGGCCAATAGCTGCTGGGAAGTAATTAGTTGTAGTGCTGCTATAATCCCTTAGTAAATGTAAGCGCAACTCCTATTTGTGCTGAAGGTGAAATGTTTGTGGTAACAAATGCCCTTTTCTCTGAATAAAAATGTATTTACTTTTAATCAATCAGGGACTCATTATCAGCATTGTCTTCATCTCCCTAAACCTTGGCCTTCTGTGTATGATTTTAGCGTTGGGGGAGAGCGTCTGCAAGGTTATTAAGAGAATGTTGCAAAATAGCTCTAATGACCTGAATCAGCTAGGGATAGGCAGTCAGAAATTACAAGGCGGTCCTATTATCTCCTGGTACCTCCAGGCTCTCATCAGACCCTCCCAGTCCTCAAAAGAAGAGGAGGAGGACATTATTGCTGTTCCTATTCAAGCAGTGGGCACGTTCACGTGTTGCATGACGTGCACACGAGCACATCGCACATGTGAAGAGCACCCCCCGAAGGAGGAGAGGAACCCTGGAGCTTTGGTGGTGAGGACTATAACCTGCAGACTTTGGAAGGTGACATGGAGAAATGACTGCCTTAATTTAGGGAATGGAGCTGGCTGAGGAGCTGGGGGATGGCCGGGGAGGTCTGTGGGAGCTGAGGAGAGCCTGAACTCTGCAGTCCAGGGTCCCAGGCTGGCTGTGGGGCTGCCCATGCCTGCTGGGCTCCTGTCCCTATCCCTAACCTAACCCTAACCCAGCCCTAACCCTAACCCATCTGCAACACGTCACAGCCGTGCAAGGGGACGGGGAGCTGTGGTCTGGCTTCTCCCCCAAGGCATCCCAAGTGCCCTTCTCTCCAAGAGTGCTGCCAAACCAAGGCATGCAGCTGAGCAGAGGTGTCCTGGCCACTGGCGGCCCTCAAAGTCCCTCCAGATGGCTGCAGCCCCTTCCCCTCCACCCACGTCTGCAGAGACATAGCATCCAGAGCAGGGCTGAAAGTCTGAGCCATAAAGTTTTGCTGCTTTTAAAAGCTGAGAAGGGAACTCTGGGAATCGGTTGCCATGAACTAAGGCAGTTGCTTTAGTTATTTTCAGTTTCCCCAATGTACTTTTCTTGGCCAGCCTTGGAAGTAAAAGTTACAAATCTATTATGGTACGTAACTCCCCAGCAGACACCCTGCTGTTTGATAAGGCGAAGGGTCTTTCCAGCAAGCTTTTTCCAGGATGAGCACAGGAACAGAGGAGTATCCTGTGCTAAAAGAACATGAATGGTGCTCCACCTCACTCACCTTCTGGGTCTTCATGTTTGGCCCCGGAAAAGCACCCCCATCTAACACACATGTCATCAGGGATGTGAGAGTATTGCAAGAAGTGAGAAGAAAATCATCGTAGCAATCCGCACGAAAAAATAAAAGGATTTTCTGAACTTGTGGCTTCTTCAGCCAGCTGTAGGATAGCCTGTTCTGCGTGGTTAGCTTGACAAGTCATTTTTCCCTCCCTCTCTTTTGGTGTCCTTCTCACAGCAAGGAGGGATGTGACTGATGTTGCTGGATATAAGAAAGTGGCGCTGACTTCAGGTATGCCTACCTGGTATTGCTTTGGCAATTTGTTTTTAACTTTTTCATTATCTGAGATTTCAACATTGATTGTGAAATATTAAGAGCAATGAGAATGGGGAAATCTTATTAGCAAGCTCACTTTAGAGAGGAGAAATTCAGAATCAGTGTCTTTTCCCTGTGGAGGTAATCTGTTATCCTTCAATATACAGGCAAGTCTTCCATAGACAAATGAAATGGCAGTGCATGGCACGTGCGTGCTATGGAAGGAGCACAGAGCTATGGTAGAAAGTGTGTGTGTTGCAGAGGGAAATTTTGATTCTGAACACGTGTGGTTAGCTTTTGATACAAAACTCCACCATGACAAACTGTGATCTGGACTCATTGTTACCTGCTTCTAGGATCACTTTCTATAACATCAGCAGTGCTGAATCAAGGCAGCATATTTGACTTACAAGAACAGCTTCAGCAAAGGGTAAATTGTGATAAAAATTGTCTCCTTCCTTGTTTCTTTGTACAGTGCAGATCAAGTGATACACTCTCAGCAGTAATGCAGCCTGATCATTACTGAGCACTCTCCCTGGCATGCCTATGAGCAAACTTTCTATTGTTTCAATTAGATGATCTTGGGCATTCAGGGAATTTAATACTGATGGAGCTCAGCTCCTAAAATCCTAGAAATTAGAGCCTGAGAGAACCTAGGGAATCATCTTGTCCATCCCCTGACAATGCAGATTATTTTCTACTGTATTTTTACTGTGGTTTTTTTCTAGTCTATTTTTAATGATTCTAGCAACGGGGTTTCCATCACTTTTCCTGGGGGACTATTCCACATTCTAATAGATCTCACTGTTAGGAAAATTTTCCTGATATTCAGTCTAAATTTTCCTTTGCTCAATTTCATCCCATTACTCCTAGATATGCCCAGTAGAGGCGGGTGAAAACTGAAAGTGAGTAGGCAAACCTGACACATTATGTGTGCTCAGAGCCAATTTACAGCAGCGGGTAAAGTGATAGAGTCAATTTGCAGCATTCTGTAAGTGACAGAGAGGGTCTTAGGGCATGCACTCTCTGAAAATGGTTCTGAATCTTGATGAAAACCCCAAACTGCAGAAAAATATCCAGAAGCTGTAATGACTTTATATTTTTTGCAACACTCGGATTGAACACAACAAGAATCCTCTATGAAGAGATAACAGGTAGGGCACCTTGTTTATGCTATGGCTGCCAATAAAACTTAAATTTATACAGGCATCTGAATAGCATATATTCCATTGCACCAAACACTGCAAATTGTCATTTACTTGTACATGCTAGACAGAATTAAAATCCATCTCAGAATACTTGAGCTATTACCCACTAGATAATGAAACTCAGAGCTGAAAATTCCATTTATATTGCAAATGTTCTTGTGTAAGTAACTTTATGTCTGCATAATTTTCTGATACCCTGCTAATAAACTCCCTAACAAAAGAAATTTGTGAAATCCCCTCTGCATGCACACACATTGCTCTTTTTTTCTAGTTTCCTTTTTTTTCCCTTTTCATCTTTTCATGCACTGTTATGGGCCTTACCTCTGTTTTCTTCCTCACTGCTGTTTCATTTCCAAAGAGGCAGCCGATCCTGCAAACCACTTTGTTGCCCTCATCACTGAACCTTTCAGACCATTCATCTACTTTTCTTATGGAGTATAAAGTTCATAGATGTCATCTCTCTATTCTTGGACATACATGTACCCTTTCTACCCCATCAACTTGTGTTACCGAAAAAGCTGTCTTGCGTCTTACTCCTTATTTATATCCCTTCTTATATCATATCTTCCCCAGCACCTTTTTCCAATGGTCCCCCAAGACCTTTCTGCATCAGCCTTCATCCGGTGTTTGTGTCTAATGGAAACTGCAACATTCTTGGGTGTGGATGGTGCCTTCCCTTACATCTGTAATGGAAGATGACAGAAAGCTTGGGAAGTCATTCACAGTGGGGAGTGGTAGGGCCACTGCAACAGGAAAGGAAGATGGTTTTCACAGCCTGTTGAACAGCAATCCAGCCTCCTTTGAAACTGTAAAAAGTTTAGCAGACAAAACAAAACTAAAATACTATGTTAATCTCATAGTGATATGAGGAACTCCACAAGGTTGTGGTCAGAGTTGTATCCAGACACTTAGCTAGTGGCTGGATCTGGTTAGTCATGAAAAACCCCATGGAAGTGGTCTACTGATGACAAAGTAGGTACATCTGGAAGAAACACAAGTCACAGGCACTGGAATTGCTGGCTGGTCCACAGTCATGTGCTACAGATTCTGCCCTTGGGGAGGGATTCAGAAACTGGGACAGATGAGGAAAAGAAGGGGCTTGTATGAGACTGCAAGGAAATGCTGGAACTTATAAAAAGCCGCAGTGTGATGAGGGTAAGGAACAAAAACTATATCTGAGACTTGTGGAAGTGGAGAGGACTGTGCAGTGCACAGGACAGGAAAAGAAGTGAGGCATTAGAAGAAAGATCAGCTTGGGTGTCAGGGATGCATGTCTGTTGTCTCACTGGGACTCTTGGGGCTGCATGTGTCCCTGGCAGAGCCATGAATACATCAGAAGGGTTAAGAGGAGGTGTCATCTTTCCAGATACTTGGCACAGCCTCAGAAACATGCTGTCTGGGGATCTGTGTATGCAGTCCCGTGGTTTTGGTCAAGAGTATGATCACCAGAGTATATCACAGCTATTTCTTCTGACCTTGGATTTTGTTAATCCAAATGACCTTTTCTATTTTCCTCACCTTTCCTTCTTTTTGCAGTGAGTCCAACTACTGCTCAAGATGCCACTTTTTTCTCACTTGTATTTAATCATATAAACCGCCTGATCTTCACACGAAAGAATCTTTCGCAGTTTTTCAATCTTTTCTTAGTTGGAACTCAAGATGTGTGTTTTGAGCAAAACAAAAAAAAACCCTCTGCATCATTGTAGATCTGTTAAATTAAGATGTTGTCTCTCCTTGTAGCGACCTGCTATAGCTGAGGCCAGCAGATGCATTCAAACTGGAATTATGTCAGTGGCTGGGAGAGTGATCATCTCCTGTAGGAAAATTCTGCTCTAAGAATTCACTTCTCACCACAGTCCTGTAAAGTCCTCTGCGTGCCTTACCCATACTGCCCTTTTGATTTTGCTTTCCCAAGGGGGAGAAAATTAACAACAATTATAATAAGCAGTGCTCTTTATCAGCAGTTGTCCTGGTACAGAATAGTCATTAATCCTTAACTGTATTTAGGAATCAGAAGGAAGTGTTGTATCAACTTCATCTGTCTTCACTGTTTGTTGGGGGAACATTCACAATCTCATCTTTGCACTCCTTTCATCCTGTTTCCCTCATTGATCCCATATTTTTCTGACTCTGCTGCTCATGGTGCTCCCTGTGACCCCTTCTTTCACTCTGCTCTCTGCCTTCTTTCATGCCATTTGAGCTAGCTTTTCCCATCTCCTTCCTCCAGGTCTTGCCTTAAAACTCATGGGAGTGCTATCCTGAGACTCTCCACTTGTGTTCCCAAGCCCTTTTTCTTCTCAGCATTGATTGTAATTTGTTTTGATCTGTTAACTCATAAGCCCTTTTGGCCAACAATCTTGACTCCTCAATTCTTTCAACAGTTGTCAGATATTTTGCCAGCTAGCTGATGAAACGCTCTGTCTATGTGGTGGTAAGTACTAAGCTTAAATTTCAGTGTTGGCCCTCATTTAAGATATCTGTAAAAGGAGGTTAGTGCAGGTCTCCAACTGAATATAGGACATATAAAACTTGGGAGTGTTAGAGAGGATTTGCTGCGATGCAGCTGTGCAGAAGAGATGGTGTACAAGGAGAAAGAAGGTGCAGCCATCTGCACAGATCTAATGCCCAGTTTCTCAATGTTGCTGTGCCTGTCTTAGGGAACGAGCCTCTCTCCTGGCTGCTGCTGTATGAGGGGGCCCAAAATAGGCTCACATTTGGGGTAGATCTTATAACAGTCATGCAAAGCAGAATGCATTTCACCTCTAACCCCATCACACAGTTCTTTGCACTATTTAGACCTTTTTTCTGTTTGTCACTGGTTTCAGAACATTACACTTTTGTGCTGTTTGTGTCTCTTTGGCTAGGCATACTCACCTCTGTCTGTGACTGGAGCAAGTGTCTCCTTAAGGTGTTTCTACCTTTGGTATGCAGATCTGCGACCTTCCCACAGGCCCCAAGGGAAGGATAATAGTGGGATTTTTTTATTGGACAGATTTCTAGCAGAAAGGGCTGTGGGCAAGAAATCTGTGCATGATTAACACTTCCCCTAAAAAAGCAGAACTTTGTACATTCTTATAAATTATCAGAATTGTATCTGAAGTATCTCCCTCATCAAGTTCTCGTTCTAATTCGAATAACCTGGTCAGGTCACAAGATAAAAGCCTGGTGTCAACACTGGGACACCATTCAAATAGAGAAATTATGAGCTCGTATTCTTCTTGAACCAATAACAAATCTGCTCTCAGAAAACAAAACTAGCCATAAAGAATTAAAGCAAGACCAGAAGGCGCTAAAACAAGAGTTGGAAACTTTACAAAAGGAATTACAGCAGTGTCTGGAGGTTTCCCAGAAATGGCTGAAGTGATTTGCAGGCAAAGGTAAACTTTCTATTGGAGTAATGACTACAGAATGTCTTAACAAATTGAGAAAGCCAGCTGTAAAACTTTGAGTCTAAATTGGTGAGGACAAAAAGGTAAAAGACAATGACACTGCCATAGGTGCTTCTAGGCAGGGAGTCACCAGCTGGGAATCCACTAGCAGGGATGAAGAGGAACAAGGCTTGACTGGCTAAAGTTCAGCTTCAGGAAGAAATGTCTGGTCATAGACCCATCATGGTAGCCAGCCATCTGGACATTCAGTTGGGCCAGTCAGAGGGCTTAGACAAAAACATTTACTGCACTTCATCTACTTGGTTGCCAAAGTCAAAGGGTCCCATTGGAGACACTGGACTTTCTGAGGTCAAATAATGCAAATACCTAATATCTTTTAGGAAAAACTCTGTTTGAGATTTACTTTACTAAGTATAACATTATAGACTGAATGAAAGCTGATGGAGAGGAAGATGGAGTTCTAGCAGCAAGCCTGAGTAACCATGCCCAGAGTGGCACGGCTCTGCTTTCCCAAAAAGAGGCTTCAGGCAAACCTTTGCTTCTTCATTAAAACCATCCACAGATCTGAACTGATCCAGGTCCAACTAAAAGTCAGAAGAAAAAGGAAAGAGAAAATCCTACAGGAAC
Organism: Edolisoma coerulescens; assembly: GCA_013397115.1. NCBI lineage: Eukaryota > Metazoa > Chordata > Aves > Passeriformes > Campephagidae > Edolisoma > Edolisoma coerulescens. The sequence goes on along the minus strand of VWZW01006976.1, from coordinate 302,323 downwards.
TGGAAGAGAATCTGCAGAAACTTGACTTCCTGGCACCTGCAGATGACAGTGAGGGCTTTTAAAGATACACTGGAGAGGGGTCAATTCAAAGAATCTCAACTAGACTTAGGCTTTTACGCTAAGGTCAGGGAATGGCAGCCAAAGACACTCCAAGGGATTTCTGAAGTTTACCATGGAAATTGTGATTCTCCTCTTGCACTTGTAGACCAGAGGAAGAAGCAGTTTCTGGTAACAGGGATGAAAGACACTCACTACAAATTTTCTAAGTGCAGTTCTGTAACACGGAAAGAGAATACAAATGTGCGTCATGGTGTTATTGGAAAATAATAAAATTAAAAATTTGGCCCAGTAAAATGAAACTGAGAGTAAAATGAAGTTCATTTGAAAATTGGGCCTGTGAAATGAAGCGTGGCCAGAACCTGGAGGCTGTTCTATAGCACCTCACATCATTGCCAGGGCTGGGAGAAGGGAGGATCTTCCAGTCAGTGGTGGCGTGGTGGTGTTGTCAGGGTTTTCCTCGTAGCACAGTGGTGAGCAATCGCATGCGAATTGTTTGCCTTTTGTGCACCTTGCTATAATATTGTTGCTGTTACTGTCACTTCCTTATCTCATTGCTGCTTCCAGTCAATTGTTCTACTCTCCCTCGATCATTTGCGCTTCCAGTTCTCCTCTCCAGCCCAATGCAGGGGAGGGATGGGGAAGGGGGGAGTGAGCGAATGGCACATAGTTTGGAATGTGTCAGTGGGAACACTAAATTGGGGAATACCATTCCTGGACCACAAGTACCTGGGCAGACCACCATTGCTTCATTGAGAACTTCTCCTTCAGCTCAGGGAATGGATGGACATCAAACTGAACAAGCAAAACTCATGCTTGTGTAAAAGAAGCAGCATGCCATTTTCATTTCAAGCTGGACAGCTAACAACAATAATGGGAATTTTGGGGTTTGAAAGTGTAATAGAATTGATGAAATGTGAAGGAATTGTATACATTGCCTCAAACCTTATATTTATTAGACCAGACAAGCCAAAAAGACTAGGGATTTGGGAGATTCAAAACAGAACCTCCTAATTGATTTCAAATGGAGAGAATGTCTGGGGAATGTGAAGGCATCCAAAACTGGACGAAAAAGATTCTGAAACTGGGACCTCTGTAATTTGAACAAGAAATGTGAGTAACTGAGGTAATAGATGAACTAATACGTGAGTTAGAGTTTATCATACCTACTAACAATAGGAAAGGTGTATTCCAAATACGATCTTTGGAAGTTCTTTTTGAAGATGCAGGCTAGCTGAAATTTATAAATGTGGGAAAGCTTAACCTTTCTGTAATTTTGTTTTGTTAAAATGTGGGAAAACTTTATCATGACTTTGGCTAAAATTAGGTAGCACCATTTCAGTGATCTGAGTTGAGGGAAAGGATGTAGGTCAGGTTATCTCTTTCAGACCACTGTGTCCATCTGTCAGCCTTTAAGATAACTTTAAGAGGTAGATAAACATGTGTTTTCATGTACAATAGAAAAAAGGTGACACAGGAAAGATGCTTTTCTTGGTGGATTTTTTGAGAAACATGGGGGCAGGGGTAAAAACAAATAGACTTTTATTTTATTTAATGCTTTTATTTTTCACAGGGAGTTGCAAGAAGCTTCAAGCAAGGAAATTGCCTGTCTTGGGATCCTTCTTATGTCAAGAAGTCAGGATTTGGTACATTTATTTAAATACTGCATACATACTACATGTATGTGGAAAAACAGAATATTATCAAATTCTCCATCGCCAATTTCCACTCCTAGCAGGAATTATATAGAAATTTGGCCACCTGCTCGCATCTAAAAGCGTCACAAAGCTTCCCTCCTTCATGATGAGATGCAATACAGAAAAGAGGATCAGTGATAACAGATCCATGTTTTCTAGCAGAGAACTTAAATACAAAGATCCAGGCTCAAAAAAACCTTCTGCCATGTTCCTTACAAAATTCTTCCATGAGCTAATGAAAAGTTTGGTTCTCAGAAGGTTGATCCCGATTTAAACACAGGGGTTTTTTTCCTAGTTGCAGTATCTAGATAACAACATACATTTGAGTGGGAAAAACTCCCTGAAACATAAAAGGGATGTAGGACAACAGGGTGGATATTCTTTACTGATAAGGAGAGACAAGTTTGTGAGGAGGAAAACATTATGATCGATAATCAGCCACAGTTCAAACTGAGTGGCTGAGAGGCAAATTGAACAAGTGGAGCCGCACCTGATGTGGCTTGTTTTCTTTCCTGATGGACTGCTGGGTTTGATCTTTTTTGTAAAAGTCTTGGACGATATCTACAGAGTTTGAAAAAGACATCCCTGAAGTCTCACCTATTTATTCCTTTATTTTGCAGATAGTCTGTGGAGAGCAAGATTTGATCTACAACAGAGGATCCTTTGAGTTGTAGTGTTTACCATGCTATCTCAAGCCCTAACCACTCCATTCTTTGTAATTTGATTATTTGGTCATGCCCTGGAATGCAAAGTATTACTCTGATGTATTTGTATAAACCTAAGCTCTTCAAATACAGTAAGTAGCTGAATGATGTATGTTAATGACATGCTCTCAATAATTTTTATAATGCGAGATCTCAGCCCAGATTTAATGCTTAATATCCCTGGGATTCACATTCAAATTATTACACACATTATGTATTCCATTCCTTGGACTTAGAATTAATTTCAAAACAGAGCAAAAGTGCATCCTATTTGTTTTCTTGAGGGAGTTTGCATCGGTAACAGTCTATTTATTCTGGAGTTTCTGAAGTTAGAAATACCTTTTCCCTTTGCTATCTTTGATCTATCCTGACGAATTGTGCAGAACATTTCATTTCTGTGTCTCGTCTTAGTTATGTCATTTTCTCATTCACTTGAAAAATATTTACCCTAGTAAAATTTACCTCCTTAAATAAAGGACACAGGTTGTTACAAAACAGTCTCAGGGAATCTTTGACATAAATCTGTCTGCCAAAAATAAACAGAAAAAAACATAGCTGCTTCTCTAGGTTCCTTTTATGGAAGACTGCATAGGAGAATTCATAATCTGCATTGCTTTGATCGATCATTCAATCTTTGCATTGGTGATGTTTCTAATACAGGGGCTTAGCCTCTGGAATGACTCCAAACAGGATGGAACAAAACAGCTGAACGTATGTTAGGTTGTGATCTGAGTACTCTCAGGCAATAAATCTTTAATTTACAAGATTGGCAAGTGTCTCAAAATTAGAATTAAAGGAACATTTAGCATTAGTGATGTTCTCAGTGTTGTGAGGAATTGCTTTCCTAGACAATTTCTGAAAGACTGGGTCTTACTTCCAAGCATACTTCTAAGATACTTACTAAACTGACTAAACCACCCTTTTGTTCCCCTCCTTCTCAAATATCAAGCCCAAAGGGCAGCAGAAAGATATAAAAGATGAAAGGAAGCTGAAGCTCATATTTGTTATAGTTACACCTAATGGGATGATTTGTTCTAGCCGTGCTTCTATCCATCCTGTTGTCCCTGAGCAGGCCTTTTAGCTTGAACTGTACCGAGAGAAAACCCCAATGTGAACTAGTCTTCTTAGGAAAGGGGAATTTTCCCTCAGGCATGAGGACAGCACTGCAGTAATGTTATTTGTGTGTGTAAGGGCAGAACAATCTCCCACGGTGCCTGAAGGAGGATTTCAGGTTTACCTATGCAGGTAGGCTTAAGCCTCGTGTGTGCATGGTTGCTTGGACACACAGTCCTCCTAGGCTAGAGCCATAAAGGGTTCTAATTTCTCCTTCAGGCCTGCTAAGCCGAAATCTGTCTGGTTCCCAGCTTTCCCCTTTCTGCTTGACGTGTCCCCATGCATGGGTGATCATTACACAGCTGGGATGCTGAAACAGTCCCACCTATTTCACAAAAAGTGCCAGCAGGCTCCTCAAAACACCTTATCCTCTCCACCTCTGATGAATGCTCCAGCAAGTATTCCCTTGACAGCTCCAGCATCACACCAGGCAGAGCAAGTGGGGGAAATAACACCTCTTCTCATCTAAAGACTCCATGAAGGTTTTATATTAAGTAGTGCAGGAACTGAAACATCCCAAGTGAGTGCCCTAATCCCACTGCCTTGCCTCCATAGTTGCTCTCTCTGGCTACTTAATTCTCTTTTACAAAATTGAGCTGCTTCACTGGCGACAAATTGGGAACAATCCCCCACAGTCCCTGGCCTGTTAGTTATGGTATTCCACCATGAGATAAAAGCTTGAAGCTTTTTCCAGTAGAGAAGTGAACTGAGGTCTCCTACAGCCACTGAAATACTTCTCCTAACCATGAAATGAGGCACATCTTCGAAGTGTTCCTGCCAATGTGCCTTTCCATATGCAACTGCTTTCTCCTCCTGCTCTGCTTTGGGATGGGAAAGAAGTGGGAATTTGGCCCTGAATGAAAGATTATTAGCTTCTTTCTCAAGCAAGGGAAAGGACAGGGACATACAATAAGAATATTAATTTTAATGAGAAACTCAGACTGGCAAGAGAACTTTATTGGCAGAAGTGAAATTAGCTTTTCTACATAAACAGTTAGTGGTGTCAAGGGACTAGTCATTCATTGCCCAGAAGGAAAAAAACAAAACAAAACACAAGAGTCTTTAAGGGTCCTTACTCTCAAGAATGCTCTTTGCTGCTTAATACAGAGAGGATTTGCTTTGTACTTCAGAAAAAATCAAGTATGAAAGATATCGTCCCTTTCCAGCATTTTGAAGCAGTAAATATCCAAATGGAACAAAGTACTTCAGGCTTCTCTCTTGACCCTTTGCCTTCTTCCACACAGACACATGCTCACATGCTCTACATATTTATTTTTTAAAGCCATTTCCCAAGTCAGAAGGTGAGTTAAATGTAAAAATCTTCATGTTCATAAACCCATCCAGACCATTTCTGCTTTGGTCCATTCTTGCAAGACTCACCTGTCCTTGTCCTGCTTTTCTTCTTTCGCCCTCCCTCTTGCCACCCTGATCTTGGAAGACAAACTGTTAAGGCTGGACTGTCCTTTTTTCTCATTTTCCCCTTTCAACTTCCCTGAGCTAGGAGGAATGGAGGGGGCACCAGGGGATCAAGGCCCCCTGTTAGGTGACAGATCATGTGGTGACCAACCAGTGAGAGTCCCGAACCAAAGGCTGTTTCTTGCCACTTTTACCACACATGTTAAGATAACCTCTGTACTGCCAGGGCAAAAGCCAGCTGTGTAGCCTACTCAGTGGTTTTCTTCTGTGTGTGTTCTCTGGCAGGATGGGATTTAACCCACAGAGTAAGAAACCATGAAAGAATTACAGATTATACAGCTTCCCAGAAGGAAGGTTTTTATCTTGCTCCCACCTGATATCATGAAGAAAAATAACAATTTATGTTGGAGAGCAAGAATGCAGCCAGCCTGCTGCAAAATGTGCTATTTAGTGGAAGTGATCCTATTTTACACTTTAGAGTAGAGCCAAAAGGAGAATAGTCACTAAGACTTATTTCTTCACAGAAACTGGACACATCTGGTAACGTCTTTTTGTTGATTTTTTGGTATTTTTTTTACCCCAGCACAGTAGGAGGCAGATGCTCTAATATTCCACTTCTGGACTGTCTGGCCATGACTGCTTCTTTGCCTGTATCAGAGGCCAGCAAAGCCAGGATGGTGAGGACATACAGGGTGAAGCTACTGCTGGCAAGAGGTAAAAGAAAAAAAAGCAAAATAGCCACTCCTAGACCCCGTAGCTGCTGCCTGACTTCTCTGGGTTCCAAGTAGTAGCAAGATCGATAAGTTCCTCTTTTGAGGGGTTTCCCCTTATTACGTCCCAAAACCTTGCTCTGGTTTCTCCCTTCAGGGCCAGAGCAGCCAGGCAGACACATCTGGGAGCCTTGCATCTGCCTCTGTGGCGCCAACATGCATGGAGGGAGAGTCATTTACACCAATGAAAAAATGGCTGTGCATCTATTGACTAATTAGAAAACAGTTTGTCAAAGAAAAATTATTGCTTATGCATAAACATTCACTTTGGGTTTTTTTCTGAAGATAAACAGTAAATCCCATTTACACCCAGCTGCCACATCCCGGTAATTCTGAACACATTCAGTTTACATATAACTTTGTTCATCCTTTTTCTCATCTTGAAAACAGGATAAAAATCTATCTCAGAATATATTCTGCTATAATTAAACAAATACAGTCAAGATTCAGAGCCATCTGTATTTCATACCGTACTTCGTAATGTCTCAATATCACAAACTCCAAGGAGTAACACTATACATTAATGGGAACATGTGTCGTATCTACTTGCTCTTTATGACTTACAGGCTATCTATATTATCCCCATGTCTCCAAATCTCTGAAAACAAGTGTAAATAGTAATTCTTATTAACTGCAGAGACACCTGCACTGATATGGACAAATCTGGTCAACAGCAGGTTCCCCTGCTGTTTTACTAAGCCTGCAACATGCTCCTGTCTCTGGCAGATGCTCCTGTTTTGTATTACTTCTAAGCAGATATCAACTTTATGCACTTTTTGAAATTCCTTTCAGGAACCACTGTCCTTCTGGCTACCAAGGGTCTTTTGCTGGAACAAAGCAATGAAGAGATCAGGGAGGTACCAGGAGACTGAATTTTGGTCCTGAAACTTATTGGCAGTTTTGGTAATCTTCCCATATCCCTTCTGCTAGGGATTAGCAGCAGCAAGAAGGGTAGGTTTACTGGGGAAGTCTTGTAAAATAAACAAACATTACCAGTCTAAGCATCCACCCATTAAATACCAGTCAAATTACCAGTTTAAGCACCTAGGATTGCTAAATACCTTTCTTGAGCACACTAATAGGTAATACTTCTCTTCTTTAAAGCTCTGAGTGTTTGTATGAAGTAAGAACAGCATTAGGGAAAAAAGTAACATAGCATCAGCCTGGGAAAATACAGCAATAAACAAACCCAAATGAATCATAAGTGGAACACTCTCCACAGTGGATTTTGACTGTTCTTGCAGCTCATGGAAACACGGGGCTGAAGGGATCCCTTGGATCATTTAGTGCAGAGCTGGGTGGTGATAGACAACAATTTAACATCATTCTTTTCTTAAAATGAAGAAGCAACATCGTAACATTTTCCAGGGTCCTGTCCCGTTTTTTTCCTAGCAGACATCTGTTCCCAAATCACATCTCACACGATACAAACAGCCAGCAGGTTGTTTGCCTCCTGTGAGATATCTCCCTTGCAGAGACGGGGTGCTGCTGGGCAGCGTCAGAGGCAGCGCAGGTCTCCGTGAGGCATTGCTCCTTCTGACTCAGCTCCATGTCCCCGTGGCTTTCCTGGGACCCCATCTGTTTTCAAAGTCTTGAGGCTATTAGAACAGCATCCAACATGAAGGGCCAGAATCTTGTAAGAGCCTGAAAGTCCTGAAAAATTTACTGGCTTCCATTGCAATGGGCCATTTTCCTTCTTGTTGCATTTCTTGGAGGAAGAGACAATGGGGTTTGCAAGGTTTTTAAACCTTTTGTTCCCAGAGATGCAGAAGGGGACAGTCAAGAGCTGCAGACCACAGACTGAGATACCTGAGCAGTTTCACCCACGAAGGCACAGCTCTGCCTGTGGGGCCCAGCTCAGGATCCTGGGACCTTTGGCACAGAATCCCACAGAAGGGTGTTTCTGCTCCAAAACCACCGTGATTAAATCACAGCATGGTATTTCCAAGTAAATGCAGCCGACTAAGGAAAGGGAAGAGTAGCTTGCGAAGCTGTGTAGAGCTTTCCTTTGTTCAGAAGCAAGAATAGATCCAATATAGGTACATAAACTAGCTACTTCTGTGTCTTAAATAGAAATACAGACATCTGATGTACTAAACCAGAGTCTACAAGTGACATGCCAGCATGGCAATTAGGAGCACACAGAAAAATGAATACAAGCAGTGAAATTAAAAGGCAGCATTGTTGGAATTGTTAATTGTATGGTAATTGGAAGTCAAAGCAAGGACTATTTAAAAATCCAGGTTGTCTACTAGGAGTTCACAGACCAACAGCACGTCAACAAAAATTAGGAAAGGAGTCCGGATTTTAATTGTAAATGGGATACTAATCAGCAGCAGCTCAGTTTCCCAAGTGTCAGTCAGAGGTAGTTGCTTGACATTTTACATTTTACTTTTTGCTTTAACAAAAGCTCACCAATGGCCTGTTTAGGGTAAAGTTCCTAGTAACTGGTAACTACTACACGTTTAACTACACAGCAGGAGTATCTACTTGGATAAATCTCCAAAGCCTCACATATAAATGTCTACATCCTAATTATGTAATTAGGGGTGTGAATACATACAAGATGTCTGCAGCAAACAGTTGCACAGTGGCAGAGGAGTCAGCACTGCATGTAACTATTGCTTCCCATTTTTCCTGCACTCCAGCTTTGCTGAAACAGAGGTCCGAGTACTGTTCTTTGTCGTATTTCTTGGGAAACATTGCAGAGTTAGACACCTCTAGTTAAGGGCTAATGTGGGTAATGCTCTGAGAGGCAGATATTAACAGTTCCCTGATTCCTTTCTTGTCTACACGGGGAATGTACAGCACATGTTGCTGGGGTCACACCTAGGGGTTTTCACTCATTCCTTGGGATAACACCTGGGGCACACCAAGAACATCTCCCTGGAGACTTAGACCAAAGTATCTACTACACTCTCAAAGTGAGTATACTCATTTGCAGCTGAGAAATTTATCTCAGAGAAGTGACAACCAGATGAAGATTATCCACAAATTGAGGTAATTTCACGAGGCAAACTCCCCCCTGGCGCTGAGATGAATTTGTTGCATCCCACCACAGCTAAGTGCACAAGTAACTACCTCCTGGGACAAGTAGGATGGCATCAGGTATTTCTCTTCTGTGTGCAGGGATAACAGAAACATAATTTGCAGAAGCCTCATCCTTTTTAAGTAATTTTCTGCTATTTTGTCCTTTAGCAATGGGAGAAAACCGGGCCATTGCTGAATGCCAGGCAGGCAATTTCTACAATCACTTCTTCTTTGTTGCTGGTCCCTAAGACTCCAGCAGTCTGCAGCAGTTGAGGATTAGTACAACAACCTCGGTCACTATGACTGACTTAAAAACTTTGTGGGACCATGTGCTTGGGCATGTAGGGCTTCCATCCTCTGAGGAACTCCGGTCATCATCAGGTTGCATTTGACAAGCAATACGGATAATAATAACAATCCTTAGAGTCCAAAGTTTCACCAGAACATACATCTCCCAAGGGCTCCAATCCTGAGTGATGTATTTCTGCTAATGATTTTGCCACAAAATATTTGAATAGCCACAGAGCTTTTTCTAACATGACCTTACAGGTTATCTCTTGTATACCCTGGGCTAGGCACGCGGGAAAGGCTTTCAGGAAGGGTTTCTCAAGAATCATTCATTCATTCATTTCCAATGTGCTGTGTAAAGCCATCTGGTCATGTATGTTCCATTATCCTATACCCATCACCATGGTATCTAAGTGCCCTCTTCATGTCCCTGTTTATATTCATTGTTCACGAACCTTTGCCAAACAGGATTTTGTTCCCTGTGAAGGTTTGGAGAAGGACTGCTCTTCATACAAATGGCCACATTCATATGTTAACGTGGGTGTCTGTGCACAACAAAATGTTCATTAACAAGGCCTATCTACTGCAAATCATTCATTCCTCTGTTTCAAACGTTTCCTGTACCCAGCCAAGAGACTTTGGTGACTGCTTAAGAGCTCAGCACCAGTAATGCGTAGTAGAAGGGAACAACTTGTGAAGACCTCCCCCAAACCTTAAACACCCTCTTATAATAACACCTAACACAGGTAAGCCCTGGTGTCTCATAGTAGTTGCCACCATCCTAGTGCTGCCTCAGAAGAAATCTGTATTGTCTCACCAGCAGGCAGAAAACAGAGCAAAAGTCATGTTCTTCAAGCAACTGGTTCAAAATACCAGAGGGAACCAATGGGCACCATTTTTGTTCTAACCAAGGTTTTTGTGTGCCCAAAGCACTTCTAGTTTGCCATCCCATGTCCGCTTTCATAAAGGGATGCACAAAAAAGTGGGTATGTGTTCAAACAATGAGGTGACATTTTCATGCTGCAAGGACTGAAGCCAAGGCTTCAATGGGGCACCAAAATGGAAGTTTTCATCTGCAGAAATTAAGACTACCCTGCATCTCCAAAATCAAATTAATAGGAATTGCTCTGCTATCAGAACATTTGTATCTAAAACATCTGTCTAGGATGTAAATATTGGCTCTGATCTCTACTTTTTCGCCTCCCATTTTGAAATCTTTCTGAAGTATAATCTTATAAATTGACTGCAAGGTCAAGGCATAAAACTTGACAAGTAAATAGTGCAAAATCCTGAAACAAACACCAAGGAATGCGGGAGTGCCAGTGCAAAAATAGCAATAAAGAACATTTCAGTATCTCACATAAATGGTTAATATAAACCTGATGACATCCTCTTCAGCAGCAATGCACCTCAGTCCATGCCTTTGCAAATAATTAGGTGCAATGAAACTTTGCAGGCACATTTGTCAGGAGTGCAGTAGGAGCTTGAGTCACACAGGGAACATGATGCATATAAATACAGGACAAAACTGTTTATCGCTACGAGTAGCCTGCATAAAATCAGATCAGAGAGCAGGAAAAACAAAATGTGGTAAGAGACAGCTGAAAATTGGTTTGGACACCTCTCTATATAGTATACAAACGTAATGCCACCTGTTTGTTCAGTAGCAAGCAGAATCCATTGGTTAGTTTAAAAGGTGACTTTCAAAAATATTTAGCAGGAGGAGATGTCATGGAGCGAAAGCTTAAATCTCCCAGAGTTATTATCTTGCCTGTGTGAGGATGTTGTGTGGCCTCCACAGTCTTCCAGAGTGGCAAGTGCTTCCCAGGATGCTCTGGGAGGGTTGACACACTGAACTAATCTTTAATTTATTGATGTACTACTTCACTGAGAGATGTACTATATCAATAAATGGCTTTAGTTAAGAAGCTAAGGTCTAAGAAGCAGTGGTAGGTGCTTGCAAAAGTACATCAAAGCTTACAGAAAATAAAATCAAGAACTTGTGGGAGAAAATTGATGTCTAGGAAGGACAGAAAGAACAAACAAACATCGCAAACTTTTAAGTAGGAGTTTTGTAAAGACGGTGTAGTTGGCCATCTTAAACATTTACGTATTTTTCTGGTTTCTACATTCTTCCCAGTTGTCCAGCAGCCTATAACCAGATTATTAGGGAGTAAATAGCAACAGTCACCAGTAAAAAGACCCAATTGCCTTACGATGAAATAGGAAATCACTGTCCCACCAAGGGCAACGTGGCCTGATAACTGGTAGGTTTTTTGCAGTGAGTAACCCCAAATCACTTAATCTGCTACTGCAGTGGGCAGCACTTGTAGTCTTGTTGGGCTTGATGGTAAGCTCAGAATAGAGAAATAGGAGTAAAAGCAAGTCTGAGTTCACTCAACAAAAGACACAGTATTTATGGTCGTTTACGTTTAACTCCTATCTTGTGATTTTTTTCTAAAAAAATGGAGAAAATGGGAAAAGTAGGGTATCCACAACAACTGCAGAAGTGGAGTACCTCCCTGCAGCTGGTATCTCGGTATACATCCACTTTTTTTCTCATCTTCTGCACATGGAAGTGGTGATGGTCTCCCTTTGCCTCGCCCATGGAGGAGGTGCATTGCCCTGTGCCCCATTCCCAGTCCCACCCCACTGGTTGGTGCTAGCTGGCTGGATCCTTCAACCCACTCACACCCTTCTCTGCATTACCCCAAAGGATGTGCAGCTGGCACTGGACAGCAGGAGAAGGCAGGTCCCTCACCCAACACACTGCAGGTGAACACGTGAACCCAGGAGAAGCCATTTGGTCTGTATTTAGCAAGGCCTGTTGTGGTAGAACGAGGTGTAATGAAACTAAACTAAAACTAAAAGAGGGTCAACTTATATATTAGATATGAGAAGGAAGATTTTTACAATGAGGATGGTAAAACACTGGAATGGGTTGCCCAGAGAGGTGGTGGATGCCCTATCCCTGGAAACGTTCACAGTCAGGTTGCATGGGTATTTGAGCACCCTGATCCAGTTGAAGATGTCCTGCTCATTGCAGGGAAATTGAACTAGATGGTCTTTAAAGGTCCCCTCCCAAACTATTGTATGATTCTTTGATCTGTGGTGCAGAGGAAAGGATCCCCCTCTTCTAAAGGTTTTTATAAAATAGTTCCTTAAAGAAACATCTGTAGGTGAAATGCTGCTGTTATTGGCTTTGCTTTTTGAAAGCTGCTGGAGATAAAGGAAGAAGCTGTTTCAGTTGAGATGATGGGCCAGGATACTTGAGGCAGGTATTGCTCCTTACTCCTGGGTACAACTATTCAGAGCTATGGAACTGCTCTCCCCCCGTGGGAAAATGCCATGCTACAACCTTGACACATTCCTGCAGAAAGCAACTGTTTTGTCACATTTCCCTGCTAGGAATGGGCAATTTTCTCAAAAGCACCGGGTTTTCTGTCACCCCAATTTCCCACCAGTATTCCCCTGCACCACCCTGAAGTTCTGAGCCCCAGATAGGAATCTGTGTTGCCAAATGCAAAGAGCTAAAAGCAGACAAAAAGGAGCCTGATCCTGCCACCTAACAGTGGCATTGCTGGAGAAGATGTACAGCCACAAGCTCCAGTCCTGGTTTTACTTCCACTGTTCCTACTTTTTGGGCAGCCATGGGGCACTGAGTCCCACCCCACAAATTAACCTGACTGAGCTTCAGGACCAGCTTATGCCCTTGTACCAGGCATGTCCTTGTTTTCCATGACCCCTAGTTCAGAGTGTGGATGAGCTGAGGTGGTCCCTGGACAGACAACGAGCCTGATCAGTGATGAAATTTTTGATTCAAAATAAAAACCAAAAAGCCATGAAAACATGAAAACAGCTATTCTGCTGTTGCTGCTTCCCTTCCCCACTTCAATGTTCTCTTAAAAGCTTTTCCAGTTCCCTGTTCTTCACTTGAGCTTTTCCCCTGACATGGCCCTTTCCCTGAAGCCTGTGGCATCTGGAGGATGCTCAGTGGTCTCTTCTGGCCTCGCTGCAGCTCCAGCTCTCTCCCTGCAGCTCCTTTTTTCCTTCAGAAGAGCTAAGACAAGTGCCAGCTAAGGAAGCGAGACGTATCTCTGCTAACAGCTGCTCCTTAAAAACTTGCAAAATTGGTGAGTGCTGGGAAGATTGTTCATCCAGGGGTTACAGCTTCAGAGAACACTCTGGCCCCAGCCCTTTCCTCTCTGATGGGTTCTTGAACTCGAGTGGAGCTGTTGAACAATCCTTTACTACATTCTTTTCTATGCCACACACATCTTCTCAGATGCAAATCACTTATGCCCCAATGCACTGTTTTACATTCAGGAATGCCACAGCACTCATTTATTGCAGATTTTACTTGTGCACAGCCTGTATTCGTGTTGCAAAGTCATTTAACACATAGCTGTTAATGTCATAGGCATCTCCTGGCATTTTAGGCAGGACATCCAGGTCAGCCCTGGGGACATTTGGACAGGTGTCTGGCCATGGAGGTCTTTGCTGTCCTGAGCTCTCAGACACCTTGCAGTATCACTGCTCCAGCTTTTGCTTTAAATCAATCCAATAGTTATGAATTTCTGCAATGTCTTTGCAGTTTCAAAGCTTCCTCTTGAATTTTATACTTGGGCATAGCTGCCAGTGAAAACAATGAGCCTTTTGCCTGAGTAATGAGCGTAAAATTGGAGCTGAGGTCAGTAAAAATTATTGCAGGAGAAAGGTTGCAATAGCTGAGCCTATGCAGCACTCCTGTTAGCTCCCTGTTGAAAGACTAAAACTTTCATTCTGTGGATCTTTTTATAAACCCCCCTAGCTTACAATTTTCTCTATAAAACAACCATGGATTTAATTTGGCTTTTAAAGAACAGAAGGAGAGGAAACACCCCGTACCTGATCTGCATCTGAAAGGTAAAGAGGGAATTTTACATAAAACAGAGCAAGTCAGAACTTTTTTATTTCAGTCTTTATTGGGGCTCTGATTTTACGTCAGAGAGCATTTCAGAGAACCTCATATTCTGCTGGTTTTGTTTCCCAATGATATGTTTTTAATCCTCGGCTTCACCAGCAGTCAATTGCTTCTTCTGTCCCTTGCTGCCCAGCTCTGCCTTGCTGTCAGTATTTCTGGCTGACTCTATTCACAGCCCTCCCTTGCTAAGCTCCATGTCTGCGCTGAGATTTCTCCCTACAGCCACGAAGCCAAAAGCCTTAATGTAACCTGGAAACCAAGAAAAGTCGGTGGCAAGAGACCGAATGGGAGAGGGGGAAAAAGCACTAAATGTGTGCACTGAGCGCTCAATATGTATTTATTGTGGGAGCTAGAAACATGAAACAATGGGGGGGGAGGGAGGGTGTTAAATCCATTTATTTATTTTTATGATGTGAAATCTATTATCCCTGTAAACCATTAGTAAGGTGGGTTGTGCTAAAGGTTCTTAAATTTTTGTTCTAAAGGGTAAACTGTGTCTGTCTTGATTTTTCAGGATTGTGTGCAGCTGACTGCAAAGCTGGTATTTCTGTCAGAAACTTGACAGAAATTAAAGCTGAAAAAATGAGGGTAACATATTTCTACTTATAGGATTTAAAGCTATTACTTTTTTTTTTTTTAATAGAATCCCTTTACCATACCCAAAATTGTCTAGGGGAAAAGATCTCTGTTATTCAGCATCTAAATTAAAGGCTGATAAATCTGATTGTTCTGAAGTGTTCTCCTTTGGCCCACCAAGGTGATCTCTAGAAAACATGAGGAAGACATTTATTCTTGTCCTCGTGTATCAAGTGGAATGAAAGAAAAGTGTGAAAACCTAGAAATTCACATTTATTATTTCATTATGCCTATGCTTTATATAACCCTTTTTTCCCCTTGTTCCAAGGCACATTGCAGGATGCCACTTGCTTGACTTTTAAGAGACACCACGTAAAAATGTCAGACTACTTTTGCAAAACGCCTAGAGGCAAGTAACACACTCTTCCTATCACTTTAATAGGATTAAAAGTGACACTAACAAGTAATTACTATGATTTTGAATAATCTCCAGAAGAACCCCACAATCCAAGAAAGAGAGGATGCCATACTCACTTCCAAAATTCTTGAAAGAACTCTGCTGGAAGTTGGTAGACATTTGACTTACAGGTCTTTAAAAAATTCAGACTTGTTCAGCTTGCTTCATTCATTCAATCTCAACTTTGAGATCAAACAGAAATAGCATTATTTAGTAATAATGTAGATTCAACCTAAAATCTTTCTTAGCTCTTCTGGTGGTTCTCAATATTCAGCCAGAAGTCTATAAACCAAAGCTTTCCCCTTGTCCTTTCAAAGCCACCAGGAAAAACAGCCAAGATGCCTGAAGGACATATGCAACAAGAAGGTAGCAAAATTCTTTTAAAGAGTTCATTAATGATATATAAGAATATTTTCTTGTGAAGGCAGATTAATCTTAAATTCCTTCCAGGAGGAGCCCAGTTCTGAAGAACGCTGAGAACATTTAGGTGTTTTCATTAAAAAATGCAAAGGGCATCATGTAAGTTCCTCACCAGAGTGAGTTTTCTTAAGGAGTGAAAGAGAATTGAAACTGTTTTTCAGAAGACAGTTATTCAATATGTCTTATGCTAACAGTTTGCTGTTCCAGAGAAAGTCTTTGGAGAAAAGAGTGGAGGCAAAAAGACCAACACAGAGGCACCAGCAGCAACAGGCTCCTTATGTCTAGCTGACAGTTTTGGCAAAGCAGAAGACCAACTGGGGTTAGATGTCATCAGCTATTTTAGGGGATTTGTGTGTTTATTTATGACATTTTTGCATTTTGAAAGGGGAGAATCGTGCTGCTGCTCTATTGACGGCAATGTGCACTTTTTAAAAAGTCTTGGCAAATTTTAATACCCACAACCCAGCCTAACAATTAATAGGAGCTGCATGCATAAATTCTAATTCCCCACTCAGATTCCTCTTCCTTCCCACAAGAAATGTGATTGCTGAGAGGTAAGTATTTTCTTTCCAGGGAACAGAAAAGAAATCGCCTGACCTCCCGGCTGACTGGCATTGCCTGACCTCTCATTGACCTCGCTGCAATTGCATACCCACAGCTTAGACAAAAAAAGCCACCTTTCAAAATAGGCCACTTAAACACTGTGCTTGGGGAAGATGATGGGAAAAGGAAGCACTACCTGTTCAGTTTTAACATTTTAATAATTTGACAAAACACAGTGAGGAGAGACAAAATTCTGGAAATGCCTTGGGCTAAGTTTTTTCTCTATTACCAACATCCTTTCTCTTGTTCCTCCAGGAGTTTGTCATTCAACTATTCCAGAAGTCAGAACAAACTCAAGAAAATTGAAGACTTCTTTAGCTGCTATCTATTTGATCACTTTCAGAAAGTGCAGACAAAACTCTTAAGATCAGTAGTTAACATTTTTCATAATGAAGTTTGAAAAAACTGATGCCTTTAGGAAACACCTGGGCAGGTGGGTCACACAGACCAAGCTCTTCCCGACAGCAAAACACAAATTCCTTTGGATCTCCTTTGTTCACTGGAGCTGATTCAGGATTAATTTAGTTGTCTGGATCTTGATGGTTTTTTCCTCTCTTCCATTGGTAATTGACTGGCACTCCCCAGTTGTGTGTTTTTAAACACGTTTTCCAGAGAAGGCAATATGAAACAATAGGGTCTTGCAGTACCTCTGATGAGTTCCCCCACATTTTCAGTTCCCAGCCCCACAGGCCCTCTTTCCCTGGGTGGCCAGGGACCAAGTGAGACAAGTGCTCAGGGTGTGTGGGTGCCCAGGAAATTGTTTCTATAGCAACAGCAACTACATTAAAGCATTTTGAAACTTCTTCCTACTCATCAGGCTTTAAGGTTTCAAACATCGTGGAGACTCTGACCAGGCAAATGCTATTTCCTCGTAGTGATCTCTGATTTGTTCTCATCAAAACCAGTTTTGTGTTGAGGGGAATTCTGCTTGGGACATATAAAAGAAGATGTGGCAAAACAGCAATAAATAAGCAGCTGAGGACAATGCTTACTGTCCAGGGGAGGAGTGGGCTAGGATGATCTGGTAGACATAGGCCACCTTTACGATCTCTGGTCCAGCTGTATTTTACTGTTTAAAACCTCATGTTATATGCAAGTGCCCTCTTCTGTAGCCTGAGTCTTCGGAGAAGAGACAGTTTGGGTAACTTAATGTTCTATATTTCCTTACCATTAATTCTTATTTAAATGACACCTAATTCCATCAGCTTGGTAGCTGTGCTATGTGTGACGAACTAACAAACACAAAATAATACAAAAATGGTTATTTTATGTGGTATCTTCCTCCTTCAAAATCTTGCAGATGTTTGGGTCCCAGTGATACTTCTTAGAGGATGGAGTTTGCAACTGCTATAATTAAGCAATATAGTACCATTAAGTCACTCGAGAGGAAATTAGGAACTAAACTAGTGCTGTGTGCCGAGGAAGCCAAAATTGTGAGCTGAGATCTTAATTCAGAGCGTGTAAGTTTGCCTTTTTTTCTAGTTTGCTTTAAAAGAGGCGTTATTCCTATTATACACTGTCAGAAGATGTAAAAAGTGAATTAAATCTGTATTCAGTGTTTATTTTACATGTAAATTGGGATCTCAGATTGTGGGAAAAATATGTTTTTGTCGCCAGTGCTTTCTGTTTTGGTAGTACTGTATTAGTTTTTAATGGGAAGGAGAAATGTGCTGATTTGGAGGCTTTCCAGGGGTTTGGCAGTATTCCACTGCATCAGCGCTGAGTAAAGAAGATGTTATTCTTTCTTGTTACAATAAGAACTGGGTAAAGGCAGTGTCACTTCTCTGAGTCGTCCTGGCAGAGCTCCACCTACAGCGAGGCGGCGAGACCAAAACAACCGCGGTGTGAGACAGGGAAATGCTGCGTGGTAGGAAATGAGCTCCCAGTAACCTGTGTGGGACAGCGCTTATCCACACCAGCCTCTGCTGCAAACGGCCCAACGGGGTCAGGGGTGCTGCATCGCATGGAGGAGACAACTGTCTCCCAAACAACACCAGAGGATCAGAGCGGGGATAATCCACTGTCACAAGAGCCTCACATCAGAGGACCTGTTAGCTCATATGGAGGCTTAGAAAGCAGGGGAAAGCTCTTCTGATTGCTTTCTACAATGGGGGTTTTAAAACACTTGAGGTACCTGTCTGAATACAGCTCAGCCTGGGCACTCGCCCCGGCTTCCTACCAGCAGATCTCCCAGGTTGCCCTCTTCTTGGTGATCCACCCTGTGCATCCCCACGAGGACTTTGAAATCCCCATCTTTGAAAGCCTACAGACAACTTTCAGCTGGATTCTTGACTTTGAAGCTCTGACAGTCCCCCAAAGTACCACAGCATTTGTCTGTCTTGAAGAAATCTTTGTAGACCCTGAACTTGTCAAAAGTACTGTCCTTCCTCTCCCCTTTTCAGGTGATGTGCTTTTACTCAGCTACATATAGAAGGACCAGCAAGATGTTGATGTACATTTTCAATTTAGTTCTTGGACTGATCTTTCTGCCCCTGAATTGCCACTTCAACAAATTGCTCTTCTCACTTGTCCTGACATATATCTCCCCTGATCTTGCACTAGGCTAGAGTTTGGCAGCTTTCATAGGTGCCATTATCTATTCTTCCTCTGGTTTCCAGGCCCATAGACTCTCCTCATTCCTCTCTACCTACCTACCTTGTCTGAACAGGATTTAAGTAAAGGGAATCTCTCTTTGCATGCAAGTGAATAAATAATCCCACCATAACCTAAGTGATCCAAAAGCCTTGCTGCTCTCTCACAAGGCCACTCATGAACATGTCAAAAGATGCCATCAAGGTGCTGCTTCCTTGCCACACCAAGGTAAGAATCTCCTGAGGTCAGATTTCAAGCTTGGTCTCTCTGGAGTGAGCTATTAACTGCATTGCAGCAGGAATGTCCGGCCATGACAAACATCACCCTGTTGTGTACGCCTTCATGCAAAACCAGAAAGAGTAAAATAAGAAGGAGTCCTCTTCTGTATGGCCTGGCAAAGAAGCCTTATACAGTGGTTGAGCCCACAAACAGAGTAACCAGGTAAAGTTTATTCTGCCCTGTTTTTCCTAGGTGGGAGGCAGCGCTGTCATTTTGATGTGCTGCAGCGGCGTAACACATTCAGTGATAGTAATCATCCCACTTTTGTGGTTAGAAAAGAAAGGAGAGGCTTCAGAAGGGGAGGGGGAGGACCTGAACCTATCTGCAAAAGGTGTTCCTGTGGGGTCCCTCTACAGTCCTCCAGATGCCTTCATCTTACCCTAAAAGGTGCTGCCCCTGCTCAGAGGTGCACAAATCCTCTCTGTGGTCTTCAGAGGTGCCAGGGAATGAGCTCAGCTCAGACCCGTGGCTCCACACTAGTTTTGCTGAAAGAAAAATCTCATCATGTGTGACTTGAGAGCAAGCCTTGCAATGCTGGGAATGAGTGTTTTCCCAGCCCTTGCCTCCTGGAAGGACATGGTAATTTTTCCAGAAGGAAATAAGTCTTTGAGGGTTATATGTAAGGAACGGCAAGATAAAAAATACCCCATTATTTAGTGAAGTCAAATTTATCATGACAGTTATTAGAATGCCAGACACTGCTCAAAGAGTTTTGAAAGGAAAAAAATCAGCTTTGTCTCATACCAAGTCTCTGCATAACAGGGAAAAAAAAGCCTTGTTTGTCAGCTGCTTCCTTGATTATGTTCAATAAGGATACACAGGGCTGTTTTTATTTTCACTTGGCAATTTCTGTGTTGCTATGACTTCACTAATCTCCAGTCCATAAATCATTTGAGTAAACAACACACCAACAAGCTCAAATCCAGAGGAAATTTCTCCAAGGCAAGTCTTTATTCATCTTTCTATTTTAAAGGGAGAACTCGAGAGATTCCGCCTACATGGGATGTCACCATGAGAAAAAAACTCCTGACATTCCTGAGGTTTAGCTTTAAAGCATATCATTAAGTGTAGGTATTAAAGTGAATAGAGAATAGTACAGTATGGTCAGCTGAATATTTTTCTCTCTCTGAGTTCTGCTCCCTCTTGACCCTTACATGAGGATCCTTCTGTTGACTAGAGGGTCTCTGCTTCTCCTCCCACTTCAAAACCCTTCCTCCTAGCAACAGAAAAACTATCGATGTGTGGAGGCTTTCAAGACAGCCCATAGCTCTGCTCCCTTGAATGTCAAAAGGGGTTGGTCTCACAGCTACAAATCAAACATCATTTTACTTAATAATATATTTTGTGGTGGTCTGTGTCTCGTCTGAATTGTTTAGTTGCACATCTACCTTTTGAGTTTTCTCTACAGCTGCAATCCAGTGCAAATAACATGGGTACTGGGGAAATGTGCTCTGGCTTTATAACACGACTTAAAATACAATCCCTCAGGGAAAAAACACTTTATAGGAATCAGAGGCTGAAAAAGCAGCATGTGGAGATGCACTTAGATGAACAGGTAGTATGCTGGTCTTAGTCTCTGCTGCCTTGTATCTTACCATTAACACAGCGTAGAATGAGTTCAAAACAAAATGAAAACAGTGAAAGACCCAGAAGGTAATATTCCCACCATTGCCCCCTTTGTGCAGCCATTAGTAGCCACACAATGTGAAAAGCCCAAACTGATGGTGTACGCACAGTTTCCTTCATGAGGGGGGATACGAAACAAGAGAACTCTGGGATACAGTCAGAGATCCATACTCTTTTGCAGGCTGTGAATAAAGATTTCACGTGCCAACTCTGGGAACACCTTGCCTGGACATATTAATTTTGCCATGGACTGGCTGGAGAAGGATGCCATGAGTAGTGGCAATCATCTTCTGCTGAGTGAATTCTACAGTCCTTCTTTGTAATCAAAGTATTTTCATAATAGGTGGCACACAAATTGACAGGTGAATGACCTGATGTGATCCATGCTGGTAAGAGTTAGATATACTGCGTGATGACAGCAAGAAACTCAATTCCATTGGCCACTAGTTTACCTCTCTGTAAAATGGGGTCATTATTTTTCCCATAGTAATGAACAAGCTTAAGAATTTCTTGACACTGTATTTCCTTTCTGCTCACAGAGATTAAATAACTTTTATTTCTAGAGTATATACTCTGTCCTTTACTTTTACTTTCAGTCCTTTCAGTGGAAATATGACTGTGCACCATCATGTCAGGATTGGTGTTTTCTTTCTGATCACTAGCTTGCCTAATCCTCTTCCACAAAAGTATCTATACTGACTTTTCCAGTATGTCATGATTTTTCCTAGCTGTTTGTTGCCTCTTTGCTGCCACAGGAGGCCAATGCTGAAACAGTATTTGGGAGGCTTTTTTTTCTCCTCATCTGCCTGCATGTGTGGCTCAGTTTCCAGAGTTCTCTGGCTCTTGGCTCTCTTCAGCATTGCTCCAAGTTCACCACTCACAGGAGCCATAGAGGCTGTCTGGCCTGTCAGTTTTTGAGAGTTTGCTCAGGCATATCCTTGTGAGAGTCTTCAATAACAGTAAGCAATCCCCAGTACGGAGCAATTTAAAGGATGGTAAAAAGGGAGAGACCTGCATCACAGAAGTCCTGGCACAGGAAAGAAAGTCCCAAGACACAAATCTCTTTTCTGCTCCTGTTAGGCATATTTCCTCTTTGCTTCCACTTCCCTTATTTCACATGAGATGATCTGCCAGAAAATATTTCTTCAACTATCTTCAAATGTTCATCTTCTTTTGACTACCCCAAGGGCAAACTCAGTCCCTGTTTTATTATCACCTTTTTTTTTTTTTTGCCATAGAGCCAGCATAGAGCAATCTCCAAATAAAAGCACTGCTTTTTCATCCAAAGTTGTCAAAGTGCTTTACAAAGGTGAGCGGGCAATGAGGGTCCCATCTGCCCAGCACACAACAGGATGTATCAGAGCTCACACTCGACTTGTAATTCCTCATCCTTGTCCCATCAGGAAATGCTACTAAATCCATACATTAAGCAAGCACAAACCTTATAGGATGTCCAGGTAGTAAGGTGGAACCTGCCTGGGCAGATTGCTGCAGAAAGTCCTCTAGAAAAAAACCCCAGTGGTTATTCAGGAAGAGATGTTCTCTCTAGCAAATGTGAAACTGTCCAGAGTGAGTTGTTCATTCTTACTTTTAGAAAGAAATTACATTGAATTTTTTTCACTTCTTTATGCCATGGTCTTATTTCTCTGAGGACTCTCAGTAGCATCACCTGTTTTCTCTGCGGGGAGTCTTTACTTGTGGGTGCTTTTTGCAGCTATGCTGTGCTATGTGCACCACTAAAGCAGAAGGAGAAATTAAGTTATCAATGAAAATCAGCTGAGTATTATAATGTCTTTCTGATGTTCTCTCCCCTTTTCTCTGAAAAGTTTCCCCTGCACACTCCTAGTCCTCTTATTCTTCTGCCTCCCTCAATCCTGTCTCCTTCCCACCAAAAAATCCACAACAAAACCAGCTTATTACCTAAAAAAATGGTCAGACATCTGAAATCACTTGTTCTTTTAATGTAAGTGGGGTGCTGTTCTCCTTCCCAATAGTTTTCTACTGGGTGGAATTTTATTTCACTGAAAATTTTTGAGCATCAGAAGAACTGTTAATAAAACATATATTGATCTGCTGAGGTTTTTAAGTTAAAATACAACTGAGAGGGTCAATCTTCAAAGAAAAATAACAAAACAAATATAAACCAAACTAATATATTCCTTTTTAATATTTTAAAAAAATAAACTATGGTAAATTACAATTTATTTAAAGACAATTTCACAACAGAAGTTTGCAAAAATTTCAAAGATATTTGTAGTGAAAATTCTCAATTAAAAAGACAACCTTTTGGTCAACTAGTCAATTAGACTGCTGACAGTGTGTACAAGTGAAAAAGGCTTGTATATACATCTGAGTCTTAAACATATTGCTGCTCATCATTTCTATTTCCACTTACAGATCCCAGGCAGCCAGAGTGGAGAGACAGTGGGCAAAGGAAAGCTGGGACCCCATCCCAGTCCCAGGGCTGTGAGGGGGAGGGACAATGGAGACTAAAAAAGAAAATGTTGCATCAGGCAATTAATTACCAGTTTTTAAAGTAAGCCAAATGTCGTATAATCACCAGCTAATTTAGATATTTGTGCAGTTGATTGAAAATATGCAAAGAAAGCAGCATTATTGAAAATTATTTTTAAATGTTTGGAATTTATTAGAGTTGACTATGGAAAAGAGATAATTAAGGATGCTAAATATAATTAATGTGTTGAGTTATAAAAAGCACTGCTTAGGTTAGGGGTTTTCCAGCAGTTAGAGAGATGGCTGACACTGTAATGACAGCTTTACATTTAAATATGTTTGTGGTTCACATAAATATGTATTGAAAAATAATTTCTCAGTGCATAAAGAATATACCTCCATCTTCATATACAAAACCACTTATACACGAGCAAGTATAGGGGAGAGACGAGGCTGTGGTAGAGAAGAAAGTCCAACTGCTGCATGATATGGATTTCCCTCGTCTTCAGCATGTGCAGATTCCCTACTTGAGCAGGCAAGGTGAGGCGTTAATTTCTGGAGGTGTTAAATGTTGGGGTTTAAATAAAGTTGATGCACAAACAATGCAAAAGAAGGTGAGATCAGCTGAAGAAAACCAAGACACACTTTGCTGGGTATTTTTTAATAATCCAAGACGGCAGCCTTTTCACTTTGATTCTCGTGAAGGATCTAGCTCCTGATTTTTGATCCCTCAAGGTTTACAGGCCTAGGGGCAGGGAGGTGTCCTCTAGCAAGAGGAGGTCCAGTTTAATGGCAGGTCGAAGCAACATGGCAAAAGCCTTCCTGCAGAGAGGTGAGTTTTGTTTCTGTGCCTGCCATAGTAAGGAATGCTTGGGTTTCATGTCTTCTGTCAACTTCACCTGTGCATTCAAACCCCAATGGAACCAGAGTGGAAAGCTGAAACACAGGGACATGGAGGAGGTGGGGCTCTGGGAAGGGCCAGCTCATGCTGCAGGGAGCTAACATCAGTCCCAAGGGATCTACAGCAGTTTAACTGCAAAATCCCTTTGAGGAGCCAATACCAGGATGTGCTGCAGGGAGCCATGAAGTGCGGGTGCTGTGGGCCCCTCCTACCCAGGGCATCACCTGAGGGGTGGTCCAGGCACTCAGACACGGAGCAGAAAGACATCCAGACTGACTGACAGACTCCATCAAACCATCCTACGCAGCACCAGACACTGTGGATCTTCTAGAAGGCTGTGAAGCTCAGCTGAAGGGACTGCTGCAGGTGCAAACAGCTGCAGGCTGGGCTTCCACGTCGGCTCTTGGCATAACAAACATTTTAAAAAAAACTATTTTAAAAATGCATGAAGAATTACAAGTTTTAGAGTTGTATGGAAAGGCCAGACTTCTCTGGCTAGGAGCCTGAGATTTAGCATGAAGAGACTTGGGCACTCAGTGATTTCCAATAGGTTATAGATGCTTGAAATTCTGTGCCACCATTTAAACTGGCACTTAACACCTAAATCTATCAAAGCATGGAGTGTGCCATCAGGTACAGTGAGATGTTGTACTTCACCCAGCAGGAGGATGAGGCTTGCCAGATTCCCCTGCACTGTGCTATTTGGACTTTGTGCTCATCAATCCTCAGGAAAAGTAAATTCAGACTGTGCAAGGGAGAGGAAAACACATATGGCAAGCTGGAGTCTGTAGAAGGAAATTCATGGAATCATAGGATGGCCTGAGTTGGAAGGGGCCTTAGAGATCATCTTGTTCCAACCCTCCCGCCCGTGGGGCAGGGACACCTTCCACTAGACCAGGTTGCTCCAAGCATTTTTCAACCTGTCCTTGAAAACTTCCTGGGATGCAGTATCCATAACTTCTCTGGGCAGCCTGTTCCTGTGCCTCGCCACCTTCACAGTAAAGAATTTCTTCCTAACACCTAATCTAAACCTACTCTCTCTGAGTGTGAAGCCATTCCCCCTTGTCCTGTCACTCCAGGCCCTTGTAAACAGTCTCTCTCCATCTTTCCTGTAGGCTGCCTTCAGGTACTTCATTCTTCTCTGAAGGAAAAATGATAGTATTGCAAACATTACTTCCACAAATCAGGTCAGATAAATGAAAAAGTCTTATCTCTGTGCAGACTAGGACTGTGTTCTTTGGGTTTTGGTTTTTTTGCTTTTTAAGATCCTTACTGGATCTTTGCTATTGCCTGAGTGGCTGCTGCACACGGAGAGCCTCCCTCAAGTTTAAGATAAGCACTCAGCCTGCTGGAGAGCAAAAGCAGTCAGGGTGAGACTTGTGTAACCTCGAAACTGGAGCCAATCCCTCCTGTAATGGCTTTCCCAACTTTTTGCGTTTGTTTTTCTCCAACCCAAGGAGTATGTCTGAAACCAGCAATACACAGTTCCCCTCCATGGGTATTTCATTACTGCCTTTAAAACGAGAGCTTACAATCACTGTTTGAAAGTCAGGTTTCCTCTTCCCTGATGCTTTAAATGTGAATTTGAGGCCATAACTTAGCATGGGCTTTAAATGAACTTGAGAGTACTCGATGCTCTGTGTTCAGTTCCAATGAACACAATCTAAATTACTGAGGACAGAAAGTTCTTCAGGCTGATGTTTTCCACAGACATCTGAGATTTAAATACTACTAAAAGCCACTCATTGCATAAGCCTTCACTGATTACAGCAGCATTCAG
The DNA here is from genome assembly GCA_013397115.1 of Edolisoma coerulescens. NCBI lineage: Eukaryota > Metazoa > Chordata > Aves > Passeriformes > Campephagidae > Edolisoma > Edolisoma coerulescens. The sequence goes on along the minus strand of VWZW01006976.1, from coordinate 276,597 downwards.
TGCCTGCTGTCTGCTCCTGAGCACTGCTGCTCGTCTCGCTGATTTAGGATATCTTGGCTTTGAATGGGCATGGTGGCAGAAATCCATCTGACACCCCAAAATGATATTTTAATATTGTGGCCATTTCTTACTAAGCTATGAAAATGCTCCCTCCCTCTCCCCGATCTCTAAGGTCCTAGGAAAAATTATTTGCTGAGGTGTGAGCAAATGTAGAGCTGAGGCTGGAGAGCTCACCTGTCTTCTTTAGATGTCATTTTCCCTCTTTGCAAACAGGTTCTCTCAAGGAGAGAGACAATGCTTACCTGTTTTTCTGTGTAGTAGGATATGCATAAAAGGAAAACATAAAAGATTATTAAATCTAATAAAAGTTTTTTACTAAAAGATTATTACTACTAATGGAAGATAATACTATGGAAAGGAAGAAGATCGAACTCCCAGATACATGTTGCCTCATTTTAGGACTTTAATGGGAAAGAAGAGACCTCCTGAGGGGTTCATTATGCTCAGCTTATTCTCCAGTTGCAGTCACATTCTCATTTAGGGTCCTGGTATTTGGCAGAGAAAATCCTTTTTCGAGAGACAGTGTTTCCCTCACTAGAATCTAATGAGATTCTGGTTTTGGGAATAAAACACAGAGAACTAAGGGGTGGCCTCTCAAGAAGCCAGCTCTTGGATTGCTCCTGAGGTGCCCAGGGGAGCAGCAAGTACTGCTGAAGCCCAGGGTGTGAGGACAGCACAGCAAGCAGCTGCCAGCCCTGACCATGGCCTCCTTTCACCTGCCAGGTGTCCAGGACCCCGGAGCACCTGGAGGGCTCCACTTTCCATGTGCCATTCCACCAGCAGAAGACCATTGCCCCACGTTGCTCTTCAGCCGTGGGTTGTGTGGTGGGGTTTCTCTGGGTGCAGAGCCAAGCTGTGCTTGGGGGCTGTCATCCCCCTGAGAGCAACACCAGCAGCCCTCCTTGGGGGAGGACATGGGACCTGAAAGTGCAAACCTCAAACTTCACGCTCTTCTTTTTCCCACAGAAGTGAGGAGGAGCATCTGAGGGGAGAGCAAATGGGCACTGGCAGAACCCCACAAACCACCCACATGTGCACACACACGCTTGACTGCTGTGCTTTCCCAGGTCATAAACTTGTGTTTTTGCAGGCAAGTGGGGGACTGAGATCAGCTGTGCTTTCTGTACTCCTCTGGCTTTGCTTTTCACCCTGATCTCTGCTATGGTGTTACCTGTTTCCTCTCCCACATCCGATCAGACTAAAAATAAGCCATAAAAAATCACGATGACTCCAGTTGGAAACAAAATAAGTTATTGTACCTCTCTGGAGCAGCTGTTCCCCTCTGCCTGCAAACCCGTGCTGGCAACTGAGCCCCATGCAACCCCTCGCTCACTCCTCCCTGTGGGATGGGGGAAGATAACTGGGAGAGTAAAAGTGAGAAAACTCATCAGTTGTGATAAAAGCAGTTCAACAGGTAAAGCAAAAGCCACACACAAGCAAAGCAAAGCAAGGAATTCATTCACCACTTCCCAGGGGCAGGCAGGTGTTCAGCCATCCCCAAGAAAACTGGGATCCATCACACCTAACAGTGGCTTGGGAAGACAAACTCCATCACTCTGAACTTCATCCTGTCAGAGACTGAAAACAGTTCATGCCTCAAACATTGATATAAAGTTTTGTTCATTTTAAAGAAGCTACAACCCAAGAAGCCTCCCTGAAGACTGGGACTTCGAGCTGACAATCAAACTGCTGATTAGATAAAGGGAACCCCATTGTTCAATCACCTCAGGCTGGGGGAAAGGTATGCCNGTAAGAGACTGCCCCCCCTTCCCCCAGCGGGACATGCCCGGACATTCCTACCTAGCCGAGCATATATACCCATCAGATTCGATGCATTCTCGGGGGGAACTTCACCACCAAGAAGACCAGCTGGAGAGGGTCAACAGAGCATTGCTGGGATCTATGGAGTGGTGATATTTTCCTTATTCTGTCCCTGTCACCTTCTTTCTGTCCCCCCCACCTATTTTTCTTTCTCTTCTTTCTCCCTTTTCTTTCTCTTTGTCCCATATTTACTATACAATAAAACCCTTACTATTGTCCCTGGCATATGGTCTCGTTTGCACCTTAATTTGGGCAGAGGAATTTCTAAAGAACCTTAATAATAACTGGTTAATAACACATCCCCCGGCTCTTATTGCTCAGTGTGCTCCCATACGGGCTGGGGATCAGTTGGGGCCAGCTGTCCTGGCTGTGCCCCTCCCAGCTCCTTCTGCACCCTCAGCCTCCTCGCTGGTGGGTGATGAGAGGAGCAGAAAAAGCCTTAATTTTGTGTAAGCACTGCTCAGCAATGGCTAAAACACCCCTGAACTATCCACACTGTTTACAGCACAAATCCAAGCCATAGCCCCTTACCAGCTACTGTGAAGAAAATTAACTCTACCCCATCCAAAACCATCAGAGGAATTCATCAGAAGGAAATGAAAACCTTGGAAGGTGGGGAAGGGAGCTGCCATGAAACTCAATGCCACAAGGAAAGGACGTGACAGAAGGTCACACAGACATACCTGCACCCTGGCTAGGGCTGGGGGTAGCTGGGTGCTGAACTGATAGATGTCCTGGGGTTTTCAAACCTGCTCAGCTCCACCCAAGACAGGTTTCAGACATACACCTCTGGCTTCCTAATTAAAAGAAAAGTCACAAGCAAGGCAGAGTCAATCTTTCAGAAGAAGTTTCCCTCTTTTGTGGTTGTTTCTGTCAAAGGGAATGATTAGGCTGACTATAAATGATATTAATGTTGTCCTTAAAAAGTCATAAGGAAATCTGCTGTGAGCCAGCCTGCTGTTCCCCTGAATACAGAAACGTGCCTGTTTGTTTCCCAAACAGTCATTTGCTGCAGACAAACAGAGTAAAAGGAAATATATGGCACCAAATAGTGGCTGAAAGAGTGGGAGGGCTGGGAAGCACTACTGGAGCAGCATAGCCAGGGCTCTCCTGCAGCCCCATGTCCAATACCAGAGTACATGAGGTGGTTCTTGGATTTGTCGTTGTTATGGAGCTGGTGAGGGTTAGCAGAATCACAACAAAATTTTCAGTTTAGAAGTTATTTTGTTCCCATATCATATTAGCTGTATTTCCCTTTTGTCGTTGTCATTTACAAGAATATTGACGTATAAACCAATGTTTGTTTTGTTAAGCTCATTTTCTCTTCCTACCTATTTCCCCTCTGAAATCATGAGGTGAATTATTTGCAGAAACAATATATTTGATAAATAAACTCCTTTTCCTTTTCACAAATTATCTGGGAATAGACATTGATTTTTTTATTACTTTGTTCATTATCTAAAGCATTTGTCAAATTCTTTCCAATAAAATTCCAAACCATGCATTGCTGTCACAGCTATCATTAACAATTTGACTTAGTGATTTACTTTCTGGAGTCGAATCTTGAATAATTCTTCATGTCATTTCCAAATCCCAAAGACACTGTTAATTTGCTTTGCTGGAGCATCTTCTAGTTCCTGCCATGCATCAGGATGACACTGCTAGGTGCTGCATAAAAGATAAAAAAAATTCTTATTCCAATACCCACTCTAAGTTTAGAAACAGCTGGATATTACCAGGAAAGCCACAGCACAGCAACAGGTGGGTATGTTGGGCACTGGTGCAGCATGCAAGCAAACAGTTGTCACGTATTTTCCAGGCATTATAGCAAAGGAGAGTCTTTCTAAGCAGAGCCTGAAAAAACAACGAGGTCTTTTACATAAATACTGAAATTTGTGTATTCATTGATCTGATAGTTATGGTCCCCTATTTTATTTAATGCTGCTTGAGTTCTTCCCAGACCTTGCAGGCTAGCTGCAGGAATAACTCTGGTATCAAAATGTCTAGAGAAACAGCATTTGTAGAGATATTTGTAATCTCCATCAATATTTCTTGTAATTACATTTTCAGAGAGTAAAAGAGATCACAAACACAATCAGAGCAAATATAAGAAAATGTACTTTCTCAACCTTTAGTTTAAAAGTCAATTTCCTAAGTTCAATCAGGAAACATTCTCATTTTAACTGGAGTCTTTCTGCTTGAAAAGGGAAGAGTCTGCAAAAAGAGATAGAGAAAAGACTCCACACATGAAGAATTTTCCCCATAATTTTTCAAGAGAAGCTCGCAGCTCTTTAAAACTAATAATCATCATTTCAATATATAAAATCAAGCTTAAGCAGAATCAGGCAAGAGCATATCATATGTGACTGCTGGGATTATATAATGGGAAAGTTCTCATTGATTTTTATAAAGCGTTGGATCCCAGAGATTTTAAAATTAGGCACGAGGCTGACCCAGTTTGGGTGGAAAAAGCTCACAGAATCCCAGGGAAGAGCACAGCCCAGGGAGAAGTCTCAGGAGGTACAGTTATTTTTAACCTTTTGGACCTGCAAGACAAAGAATGAATTCTGAAAACTCTGGGTAGAAAAGAGGTATTTAGTTTTGAAATTTTAGAATCCTCTACCCCCGCCCCTAGATCCTGACCCTAGTAGAAAACTTGTACAGCAAACTTTTTTTTTGTATTAAAAAAAAAAATGGTATAGACTGAAGCTGGCATTTCACTCATCCTTCCATAAGCATGGAAGACAAAAGTAAAACATTTTCTAGGATGTGATTCAAGGAAAGAACAGAATATGCAAGGTTAGACTACCAAAACAGAAAGGGGTCTTGTTTTAGCTGAACTCAGGAAAGTTAAATTTATAACCAAACATGGCAAAGATAAACTGTTGAATAAAAAGATGAACTTACTCTCAGAATTAACATTTGAAAATTGGTCTAAAAGATGCTGCAGTTTCACAGTGATGAAGTGTGCCTCATTTGATGATTTAAACAAAATTTGACCTGGCCAAGTATTCTTTTGAAATTGTAATTGAATTTTCTTTTAACACATAAGAAGGTTTCAGCCCTTCTTATGAATATGAAGGGACCCTTAGCTGACTAGACTCTATTAAACATGCAGAACAGCATTTCAGATACAAATTTATTTGCAGTGGAATAATGTTAAACAGGCATTTGTGTTTCGAATCAGGTGAGGATGAGTCGCCTGGATTGGTACCTGATCTCACCGTACCAGTGCATATATTTTTAGTTGCTCTGAAATGGGAAGAGGACTACATTTTTGACAATTTAGTTATGTGGTGCTCGCTATACACTTACGGATTGAAATCCTCACCACTGTTTCAGCCTCATTTTACCATATAAGAAGGTAGACTAGAGCTTCAACACCCTCTCTTTCCCTCATCCCTAAGAACAGGATGTACAAACAGAAGCAGAACAAGGATGGATACCTTGGGTCTAATTTCCAAAGACCCTTCTAAAACCTGGGGCACAAATTAGGATGGGGAGCCCCCAGGGAAGCAGAGGTGTCCAGACTTGCTGGTTTAGGACTTCTGTAGCATCTCCCACAGTCATTTCAGGGATGCTTTTATTAGCCAGTGTGGAAATTTTACAGGATGGGACTTTGGAGGAGCTTTGGCCAGCGAGAGCCAGGAGAACATCTCTGGACACAGAGCTCTGCCCTCCCCAATCCTTCCCACTCCTGGCCACATTGGGATCTTCCCCAGTCAACCCCAGCATGCCAGGCCCTGTGCAGGCAGGACAGGCAGCTCCAGCCTTGCAAACCACAAGGCTTCAGCCCCAGCTGTTTGCTGCTGGCACTCGGGGAGCAGCAGCAGCTCAGCAATGGGCAGCTTCGGGCACTCCTGCCTGGGTTATCCCCTGTGTCTGCTCTCTCCTACTCTTGCCATTCCGTGCCTGTCAGGTGTCCCAGGACAGTCCTGCTGGCAATAGCTTTAGGGATTTATCTTGTTGTTTTGGTTTGGGTTTTTTTAATGTTTTCTTATTTTTCTGCTGAAGCCAGATGAAATTCCGGATCGCGTCCAAGCGCTGGCACAGAGGTGAAGGCAACGCACTGCGGTGCTGGCAGGAGGCGGCAGCGCCCTAAGCTGGTACTGCCAATGAGGACACGGGCAATTTCTCAGATGGAAATCACTGGCCTCACAGCCGTATTTTGTTAACAGAGCTGAACGTTTCTCATTCATTGCAAGCTGGCTTTTTTTGAGTCCTACTTCTGATTTCCAGTGGAAGAAAAATAATTCTAAGTCACTGCCTTAGAAATTAAGTTTTGGTTTGTTGGTTTTTTTTACATAATAATCTTCCCTAGCTCTTGCAAATTTTTCATTTTTTACAACACTTTTTAGAAATGTTAGAGTTGCCACCTTAGCCCAAAAGTCAGCATTGCAGTCCTGCCCTGTTGATCCTCAGCCATCTGCTGAAAGGCACAACACAAAGCACATGATTGCAGAAAGGAGCTTGGACAAACTTCATTCTAAGGCAAAGACTTGGATTTCATTGATCTACAACTTGACATTCAGTTCCTGCAACTGAATAGAAAAAAAGGCTTTTATAACCTATTAAAAACCCAAGGATGATTTTAGTCTTTTTTTTCTTGTTGGAGGAATCAGTATTTCGGAATAGCCTGGGAGTTGCAAATAAAAAAGAACTTTGCTATGTTTATTTAGAGAACCTAACCCCTTGGAGCCAGCATTTTCACTAATGCATTTTACATTAGCGGGCTGCATCAGGAAATCCTGACTTTTGGTGCCAGGGGGGTAATTAATATCAGATCATGTTTGCAAAATGGTTGTGTTTATGTGGGAATGAGGACTGAGCTCTAACTGGCAGGGTTTGAAGTACTCAACTTTTGCTACGAAGCTTCCATAACTTGCTAGGATGGGATGTTGAAATTGAAGGACTACGTCTTGGTGACTTGGTAGAGCTATGGCTGCTGAGGAGAGCTGCAGCCTTTAGGATTCTCTTCAGAAGCCCTTAAGGGGAGTCTGAAGAGTCTTAAGAGTGTGAGGAGATTGGAGGTAACATACAAATAGTTGTTCTGCTCCTGTGGTCTCAGATGTCCCAGGAAGTGCCAAAATATGCATAATAGGGTTGTTGTTTCCCAGTATATCCCACCTGCATTGCTCCCAAATCCCTGTGCTTACCAGGCAAGGAATATCTGTCGGTGGTACAAATGCATTTTATCTGCACAGCTCAGAAGTGGTTCTTGCTTTTGTGCACGCACCAGCCAGCACGGTCCAAAATAGGTGTGGGTCAGTTAAGTAACTCTAAATCCCAGTTTCTCCTGAGCTCTGTGTCTTGCAGGGGCTCTGCAGTGCCACTCCAATGCTCCCCACTTTGTGTAAGCCAGTTGTTGTTTCAGCTGGTACCCAGCTGCTCTGCAGACTGGCTTCTTCCTCCAGAGAAGGAGGAAGCATACAAGATCTTTTTTACCTCCTCTTCCTCCCAACTCAAAGCCAGGGTGTTTAGGGAATGGGAACTCTACTCATGATGGTGATACAGTCTCCTTCCCTAGCACAGGCACTGTCTGCAGCTCCAGTTGGGACATCTCCGGCTCAGATGAAGAGGATGATGGAAGGATATCCTGAGCAGCATTACATTCTTAGTATTGAAAAAACTATAGAAGATGGTTTGAGCAACCTGATCTAGTGAAAGATGGCCCTGCCCAAGGCAGGAAGGTTGAACTAGATGACCTTTAAGGTCCCTTCCAATCCAAGCTATTCTTTGATTTGAAAATGATACCTAAGAACAACCTATTTAGTAAAGACCTTGGGTTCTCACCTCCCCAAAAGTCGCAGTTTCTTAGCACCAATTAGGAAACTTGGAATAAAGCTTAATAAGGTTGAAAATCACTCAGGAGTACAGGACCCACTGAATCATAGCATTACGAATTGGTGTAGGCAAAGTTTAAAATTAAAGGATGTTTTCTGAAGTTGAAAAGAGGAAGAGTGGAACTGAGTAACAGGAGCAACTGATGGTCAAAATGAGTTTTATCTGCTGGTTTCCCAGCATCCGTTTCCATGGAATGTGGCAGCTGGCAGGTTCTCTGCAAGACCATTTATTTACTCCCTCCCCATCAGATCCTTTGCTGGAAGTTCATGACTCCCTCAGCGCTGGTGGGGATTAAAAGTAAAGGTGTAATCTATGTTAGAGTTAATATATATTTTGTACTATAATGAGCCAATATACTATTATGGATCTTGTGGTAAGCTTACTGTGTTTGATAAACATGATCAATAGATGTTATTCCCCTCTGAGATGCCCCCACCATCATCTTTCCATACTCACCTCTTGCCAGTAGTCATTTGGGGATAATTATCCCCACCAAGATCCTACCTCTAATGTGCCCACTGTCTTTCCTTCTGTCATAAATTGGTCTGATAAGATAACAAATCTGAACTCTATTGCTATTACTGCTGTTATTTTACTAGTTCCTTGATCCTAGAATAGGGCTAGCAATCTAATAATTCATGGCAACTATAGTAAAATTCTATGTACCTAATGAATTTCTCTTCATCAGGTATTTGTGTAACTGATTATTCTTACCTAAGTCTAGGAACAATGTCCTAAGCTTGAATACTCTTCAGCAACACTGTCTACAGCTTTTGTTCTCTGAGAAGTAATGGACCACCTCTTCTTTTTTTCACCAGTATCTCTCAATAATTATAGTTCATTTTGTGGCTTGCCTTGATTTTATTTCAATGTGCTCTCCTATTATTTTAAGCTTATTCCTAACAATGAGAGCTTTCAGTGCACTTTCTCCTTTGTTTGAAGGCACTGATGAGCTCTTGATCCTCCACATTGGGATAATTTGTACATCCACCATAGTTTAATTTCTTTAAGGACTTGCCAGCTCTTCTGAACTCCTTTTTTAGAATTTTTTTCCCCAATAAAGTTTCCTATAGTAAAATCTCACCACGATGACTGTACTTGGTCTCTTCCAACTTGTTGCCATGCATTCTCAACTGGTCAGTCTTCCACGCCTCAGAGAAAATGTACCACCTTATTCACTGACAAAGCATCTCCTCTCTTCAATTTGAAAAAAGATGTGGTATGTTAATGTTCAAGACCAGTTAATAAATAAATAGAACCATGTTTCTGTTATGCCAGTGGAGTTATAGCTTCAATCATACACTTAAGGATCTTCCTGTATATTCCTGCACTTACTGCATTTATACACAAACATTTGGAGTTTTAAGCTTATCAATTCAATATTCTCATTCTTGTTCCTCCTCTGATCTTATACTATAAACCATCTCATTCTACACAATCTTTGGTTCCTGACACTTTGTTTCTGGGTGCAGACAACTTTGACTGTTGGGGACTGACTGTGCATGAGGACCTGCAGTGTTGTGTCCAGGCTTGTCCCACCCTCAGCGAAGGAACTGATGAAGTGGAGCAAATTCAGTGGAGGGCCCCCAGGCTGGAGACCTTTGAGAGGAGGTTGTGGGCACAGGGCTTGTCCAGCTGAGATGAGATGGTTTGGGATGGGACCTAAGAGCAGTGTACCTCTAAGTGTATAAAGGTAGGTTAGCAAGAAGACCAAGCCAGGAACTTCATGGCAGTGCATGGTTGGAGAGCAAGAGACAACAGGCACGAGCTGAAACGTAAGAGGTTCAGACTGGCTAAAAGAAGAAACTTCTTCACATGGCAGAAAGTCAGTCATGGTTCCAGAGAGGCTGTGCAGTCTCCGTCCTCGAGGATGGTCAGCAACCCAATCTGAACCAGCTTTGAGCAGGAGGTTGGACTAGAGACCTCCTTAGGTCCCTTCCAATGTGTATGAGTTTATTATCTGACTTGTTGCCTTCTGAGAATGCCATCAGTCATCAAAGTTGTAAACCATCAAATTCTCCCCTCTCCTCACCTGTGTTGGCACTGCTGCTACAGTCCCTCAGCTGTCCTTGCAAGTCTCCTGGGACTCCTGAAGGAAGCCTTTGGGCTTATTGATGTTTCTAGGTTTCACCATCTATTCCTCCTCCTAAGCTTTCTATACCTCTTTTTACTCAAACGCGTTTTTTTTGCTTTGAGAGGCAACATAGCTCTCAGATTCATCAGTGTGCAGTATGGTGGATAAATGAAATCTTTTCATGACCCTATGCACAACTGTTGGCACAACTTCCCAGAGTGCATTTAGGGATCTATTCTCCTTGGATATTTATTTATCTGGACAAAAATGAGCATCGGTTCCTCCTGCTCTCAAGATGTGCTTGTGCAGAAGATGGTGGAAGAGGGGTGTCCCAGTTTGGGCTAGTGAGGTCAGTCAGTACATCTGTGAAAATCTAGGAATCCTCATATAAAGGAGTAGCAAACTCTTCCTGTTGATGGAGTCACAGGTGCCCGCAGCGCTAGAAATTGAGGACTCAGTGCTGGGAGAGGTTCCACATAACCTTACGGATTTTGCCAGGCAAAATTTGCCAAGGCAGATTTTGTTGTCCATCTTCCTTGCAGTAGGCTTTCCCACTCCTAAGTCATTGGCCAGTGAGCAACAGAATCAAACCTCTTGAGCACCCTCTTCCTCACATGTACTGGTGCTTGGAAGATGCTGTGATCTTTTAGAAACTCAGGGAGCAGTTCACTATAGAGATCTTTACCCAAAGGCCCTGCTTCCAAATATAATGTAAATCCACTAATCATAGCTATCTCTGGTGCTCAGAACCTCCTCACAGCAATGCAGAAAGTGTCCTCAGACCTCAGAACATGTCACAGGTGTCTCCCAGTATCTCCAGCAGCAATTCTGCCTTTGCATCTTTGTCTGGCTTCAAGGACAGTCTTGCCTGTTACCCTTCTAGAAGACAGGCATGGTCAAAAGGTAAGCTGTTGTGGCTCCCAACAACAGATACCAACATGGTCCCGCTATGAGAAACAGCAGCAAAGGAGAGACCTTCTTAATATTCATCAATACTTAAAAACTGTCTGCACTACTGATGCCCTAACATGGGGTAGCCCACAAGTTACTGAGCGATTGGATCAACCTGCTGCAAAGACACAACCACACACCCACCAGCACCACAGCACACTGCAGCATCCTCCTGCAACAGCTCTCAGCGAAAAGCAGGCAGCCCAAAAGGTGCTTTGACCCACCAGCTCACTCCTACTGAAAAGCTGATACAAGCTGCTCATGCAGCCAAGTGAGCAGCTGCTGTCAGTGGTCACTGGAAGAGTGATAATTAAGAGCATAGCATCAAGAAATCCTGGACAGCCAGTCACCTCTATTGTGCTCGGCCCACAGATCTCAGGTCTGTCACATTTTAAACTCCAAAATTCTGAACAGTCAAAAGAACTACTGAAGCAGTCAAAACAATAAGTCTCATGTTCCTTGTCAGCAGAGTGGGTCTCATGTAAGACTCCTGCTTTTCTGCCTTCTCTTTTTGCTGCCAGAGAGCCAGAAAACATGAAGCAATGCGAAATTGATGGGCAAATAATACAGGCAACTTAGAACTAAGCTTCTGAGGCAATAGAGGATCAGTGCTGTCTTTACAGCAAGACCATAGCAACAGCTGTAACAAGCACCACTGAACACAGGCTCCATTAGACATGTTAGCATGCACACAAGGTGCTTGTAGCCGTGACAGATATCCTAGTACTCACCAAGCATCTATTTATGGTCCTAAAATCAACCTCCTGCCATCAACCAAAAACTCTGGGGGATACAACAGAAATCTTCATGCTGCCTCAGGTTTGCCATGTGCATACCTTTCCCGAGCCTATGTGGACGCTGAAGCAGGTGATAAATCCAAAGCTAGTGTCACACTAGCAAATACTTTCTCATCCTCAGATGGGCAGGATCTCTGTGCTTATGGCATCAGAAGCTCTGGCGTTTATAGGCAGAACCCTTTTTACGTACTGAAAAGCTTCTAAAGAAGGCATTCTGAGACAGAAGGCAAACATTTTTCCCAAGCTGGAAACAGCTCTGCTCACAGATAGATACAGTTATTTAGGTGCTCAAATAAGAAGAGCTAGCTCTGAAATAATCTGCATCCTTGCCAGGGTTAAAAAAAAAAAAAGAGAGAGAGATTCTGATCATTCTGATCATTAACTTTTGAGATTGACACCGTATGAACTTGGCAAAAAACTATCTTAAAAAGGCCATAATTAACATTTAGAAAGAGACTCTAGGAACTGTGGAACTTGTTTATATTGTAGCCCTGTGAAAAGAAAAGTCTAAAGGCTCTGGGCTAAGAAAAGCTACATCTGGAAAAATGTCAATGTGGCAAATTAACACCGCGGAAGAAAAATTCTTCACTCGAAATTTGCTAAAAACGTCAGGAAGTACAATTGATGGACTTAATTTCCTAAAAACAAAATGTGTATTTCTACCAAACCTGCCCTCGCAAATGGCATTTTTCTATAAAAGTATCTGTAATGAACCTGTGTCAAGATGCCAGCGCACTTCTGGCAACCTGACTGCAGTAGGTGATTAGAACTTATGCCGTGTAAAATTAACTTTGAGATTAAATGAAAATTATGAACCAAAATGCAAAAGCATTTATACGGCAATTCACCTACACCATTTGTTAAAAAGTAGGCAAGTGAAGGCGAGTGAAAATAACGCAGTGCCCTGAAGACTTCACAGACTACTGGGTCTGGCTATTCCAGCAGCTTCCTTTCCAGCCCCACAGCTCTTCCCCCCAAAAACCCAAGGTGTGAAGCCAATGACATACTGAACTACCTTCATTTCCTAAGACCAAGAGGCGAATAATTAAGAGAAAATTAGAAAAGTTTTATCTATAGAAAACAGAAAAATCTCTTGTAAAATCATCAGATCTCAACAAGGGGAAAACAGACATTCTGTGGGATTAGTCAGAATTTTTCCTGAAAAATTATGTCATGGGAAGCTTAAGAGTTGAGTGAAAGTAACCAGCATCTTTCAAGATTGAAATCTAAGTATTTCACTATTCATATTATTTTGGGGATATATTTCACCATAGTGAACAAATGGTTTTCTGAATAGAACACTGCTACCCTAGTTCAGCTCTACACTTTGATTGTGGAATGTACACCAACAGTCTGCTGGCTACTCCCAGGTTTTGCAAAGTGACATTCTAAATGTGACAATTAAAAAAAAATCTAAATATACTCCCAACATTTACAGTCAAGGCACCAACAGAAAAACATATTCTACACTCTAGAATGCTGCTTGGTGCATAAAGCTGTGAAACATGAGGTTTTAACATTCTTTCAAAAGAAGCTTTTAATCTGTCCAAGTTTAATTGTCCACATGAAATGAGGTTGCAGCAAGGTGGGGGTCAGGCTTTTCTCCCAAATAACAGGTGATAGGACAAGAGTCCTATCTCCCCTCACCAACTTATCGAATTGCACATGGGGAGGTTGAGACTGGATATTGGAAAAAGTTTCTCTTTCAAAAGGGTTGTCAAACATTGGAAGAGGCTGCCCGGTGAAGTCGGTATCCCTGGAGGTATTTAATAGACCTGGTACTTGGGGACATGGGTCAGTGGTGGACTTGGCAGTGCTGGGCTAATGGTTGCACTCGCTGATCTTAAAGGTCTTTTCCAAACTAACCAATTTTACATTATTGTACATCTATCCAATTCAGTTTTTAATCCTACTAAGCCCATGGGATTGAGTTTGCAGTTCTGCATGCCGTAAGAAGCACTGCTATCAATTTCAAAGGTATTGCTTTTAATTTTCATCACACTGCCTGTATCCTTACAAAAATTACACTGTTATTTACTGCTAGTTTACACATACTGACACCTGAAATAACCCCAAACATGCTGTATTTGTTCTTGGCCACTCGTTACCCACTTACCTTTTACCGGAGCTATCTTTTTGATAAGGGAGAGACAAGGCTGAACACAGTAATTCTGAACTGAAAAGAACTCAAATCAGCACTATCGTATTTCGTTATGCATTCCATAGCACTGCTTTTCGAGTATTTTGGTGGCACTGTGACTCCTGACACCCACTGAACAGAAGTTTTACTGTGTTAGCTGCTGAACTACTCCTGACAGCTGAATAGCTGTGCATGAGTAAATAGGAATTATCCTACCCAATACTGTATTGGTAAATATCAGCAATTTCTTAAGTTCTCTCATATATGTTCCATTGCATTTCTAGTTTTAAGTCCTGCATAATCTTAAGTAGCACCATTTCCACCTCATTTTGCTATCAAAAGATGTATTTGTTTCTCCAATTTATTTTTAAGTGTTAATCAAGTGATCCCAAGAGAGCTCCAGCATACCTTACTATCAATCTCCATCACTTTTAGTCCTATTCTCCCCTCGCCACCTTATCCCGTTCCTAGTGCTTCACAGTCCACCTTACTCCACACTTTTTTTTTATGGTAGCAGCTTCTCAGAGAACTTCAGGCTTTGTGAGGATAAAGATCAGTTCCTTCAGACTCTGCTATGAGTTTTTACTATAATTCTAGCAGACCGAGGGTCAGCTTTTATTGTCTTTTTTTTTTCAAATGAACATATCATCCTAGCTTAGGTTGTTTTTTTAAAAACCTTACTACTTTATACAGGGATCTATTCATGTCAGAAGGTTTATTTGGGTTCATTTCACAGGATTTCACCCTTACGCTTCTGTTTTATGACACAGCAACTGTTGTCCATGTAGGGAAAACCCACGACTTTCTTTTTGAACTTCTTCAGGGCTTCTGGCAGAATTCCACCTAGACTTGCTGAAGTAAGAGTTTCTCTTAATTTTGTAAATTTAAATATTTTCCCCTTTTTTTTTTAACTAAAATCTGGTTTGGTTTTTTTTTTTTAATCACATTGTAGTCTTTCAGCATCCTCTGTGGTGAGAACTGTAGAAATACAATGGTATTTTTACACTGAAGTCCTTGCCCCTCTTCAATCAGGTGCATTTTCTCCAAAAAAAAAAATCAATTACTTTACACATTTTGGAGTAATTCAAGTATGAAAATGGAAGTGTCTTTTGCAAAATGATACATTTATGCTGCCTATAAAGCAGCACGTTTGCTCCCTTATGCTACAACATTGTGAAGTCAATTTCAATTGAAACAAGGACCCAGCTTCTGCCTTCTGCAAGTCATTCACAGAGCAGAAAAGAAAATAAAAGTCTGAAGAGAGAAAAATACAATGGCAAAAATCATAACCCTATGATAACTAAAAGTCACTGAATGCATTAAGCCCTCCTCTTTACTCATTGGACATTTATATTATTTCTGCTCAGGTATTTAATTTACTGTGTCAGTCCCCCTCTTGTTTTCTATATTCTACATATAAAATGCCAACTGCAACACCTTTTATACTAGTTTCCTATTGGTTGAATTTCATTTAATAAGGAAGACTTACTAAAATGAACCTTGTATCTTGTCATTTCCTTCTGGTCCTGTCGTGCACTCCTGCTTCTTCTTTTGTTTAGGGAACACAGGTTCCTTTTTAATACATAATTTTAGTAGAAATACTTTCACATGGAGCTATCTCAAGTTGTTCTTTTGGCATAGTATCAGAGGAATAAGGTAATTTTTGTCACCACCAATTAAAAAGTTTTACGAAACAGGACTGTTATAAAACAATTAAACCTTGCAAATGCAGTAGTCTCTAGGAGGGAAACCCTGGAGGAAATTCTGCTTATTAAAATTGCAATTTTAGTTTCCATTAAAAAGGAGAATAAGACAACAGAAGATGGGTTGGCAAGACAAATTATTTCTTAATGTCAGTTGAGCTTATTTCAAATGAGATAACATATCTACACCAGGTTGGGTTCAACACATTTTTGCCTCGTCAACTCATTTATCTAATTCAGTCATCTTGATTATAGCCTCACGGACCTTCATTTTCAGAGGAAGAATTTCTTAACAAACAACCTACACAACATGCTGATTACTGAACAGTTAATTCTAATTAACTTGGCTATGGCAAGAGAATTTTGATAAAGTCCTAGACTGCAAATACGGTTTGGTTATTCTGGCCAAACGTCTTTAAAATCAAAACCCACAGCAGAGTCTCCAGATGAGACATCAGAGTGATAGGGATCTAATTTAAAGAAACAAATGAGAAAATTAAAATCACAAATAATTTATTCTTCCGTTAGAATTGATGGAGTACAGTTTTAAATAGCAATGAAGTACACAGTGGTGGAAAATTGGCACAGAACCTACAAGCTTTTAATTCATAATAATGTTCCTCATGCCTTATCTGTTCCAACCTTGATGTGTATTTTCTATTGACTTTAAGAAAACTGTTTTCCAAGGTCTTTTCCAAAACAAATTGAAAATCTTGTCTTCCATGTATAATGTCATACATGCTATGAACACCAGTTGGGTTTTTTTCCCTGAACATTGATTGCCAACTGAAAAAACCAAAATATTATTTTACTCCTGGGTTAATTTAAAGTTTTATCATTCATAAAAGTTGCCAGGGATTCTTGAATGCATATATTTCTGCAGAACAGAATATCCATTTATTTATCTGATACACAGATAAATAAATGCTCACACATCTCAAACAGGGTTTCAGTTTCAAAACCAATTTTTTGGTGTACTTTTTTTATTGATCAAGGTGCTGCCTCTCACTCTCCCACATGCAACACTGTAAGCATTAATGCAGTTCAAAACAAGATTTGGCATTTGCCTCACCAAGAGGTTTTATACTTGATGTTATAAAGCATCCCCTTGGTCTCACGTAAACCAATAAAAAAAGTGGACGCAAACAAAAATGCCCCCTTTCTAAAGTTACTAACTCCCAGCTAGGAAAGCTGTCCTGGTTCCGGCCAGGATGGGGTTAATTTTTGCAGTAGCCAGGAGGGGAAACCTCATTATCCAGGGACCCTTCCAGGCTGTGTATGGTGGGGTGGAACCGGGCTCTGCATGGTGAGCAATCAACAGTGTGTGAATCCTTCCCCTGTTTCTTGCACCCTCTGGCACTGGTACTGTTGCTGTTACTTTCGTTTTCTTATTTCATTGCTGTTTCCAGTAAATTGTTCTCCCAAGCTGTGATCTTTACCTTCTGTGCCTCCAATTCTCCTCTCCAGCCTGCCACAAGGGAAGGGGAGGGAAAGTGGGGAGCAAGCGAGCGGCATGTGGTTTGGAGTGTGTCAGGGGGAAGACTAAAATTGGGGAATACCATTCGTAAACCACGACAAAAGTTTAGATAGGTTTTACAAAGTCCTCTAGGCTATTTTGATACATACAAATTATTCAACTAAAGGTTAAAATACACTTATACAATACAGTTCGGTTCTCCATATTCTTTTTCAAGTTCTTTGCATATTCAACCCAAGTAAAATTAACACTTGTCATTTTCTTTGTTATTGCAATTATTAAGAAGGATTACAGCTTGCTTATGCAAAGCTCTGACAAAACACTTGAGAAATAAAACCCAAACGTTTATCTTGTTACCCAAAAAATGTTGCAGAAAATTGTCAAACTATGTTAGAAACAATTTTTACAAAACCGCTTCACTCAGAAAAATTGGAAAGCTTAAAAAATTCATCTTTGCACAAGACTATATTACACTGTCCTTAATTATGTTCCCGCTTAGATAACTGGGATTCTCAATCTTTGTAGGTGAACCCATCAGTGACATAGAATGCTCTCCATCTTTTCACTGTTATCTTTATTGTACACCATTTCGAGACTAATACAATCAAGCACTTACCATGCCTCTACCCATTTTTAACAGTAGATTTGTTATCCTGCCCAGCGAGTAGTGTACTGTCTTGCATATTCACCACATGAAAAACATAATATACAAAATATTGCTGCTGTAAAAAGTGTGCATTTCCCCTTTCCCCCTACAAAAAAAATCTGTGGAAAAAATATTAAATTCCCATAACCTTCATAAACATACAAAGCTGTTCGCACCTCTCAGTCTGTAACAGTCTATTTGACATACAGTTCTCAACTCACTGCAAATTGTTATGTCACAGATTTTCTGTCCAATATTGCCATCTAGAGTAGAGATGTGAAACTAGTTTCTGAGAATCTACAGTCTTTAACAATTGACCCATAAAGACTGTATACCGTAAAACAGCCACAAGATTTTTCCAAAATCTAGATGGAATGGGAGGTTCTCATCTTGGGAAGATGTCCACAGTGCTGAGGAGACAATATGGCTGCTAATAGATTTTGCCTACCGGAATGTGAGTATTTTTTCACTGTTGATAATTTCCATATTGACCCTAAAAAAAAAAATTCAAAACACATAATTAGACCACAAGACATATTTTCCTTTATTAAAAGCTGTAACTGGAAGACCATCCAAATAAACTGTGACGTTAAAAGGTGGAAACAAATAAAAGTAAATGATATACTGATATGAGTAACTGGTGTAGTTTCATCTCACTAAAAATACTTAGTGCTTTAATGTAGAAGTAGGACCAATGACATGAATTTAGGGCCAGGAGCCTAATTTGATCAAAAGAGTATACCTTTACATTCACTAGACTGCTGTGAAATTAGCAGAACATCATCAAAAAATAAAAGATGGGGATTACTTCCCACCTAAACTTTGAAAATTATTTCAAAAAGTCAAGGTCACCTAAATTCAAAGTCATTTAGGAAACTAACCATGACACAGAGATACCTAAAATTATTAATCTATCAAGCACTACAGAATAATGGTACATGTATTTCAAAATCAAGGCACATCCCGGTGAACATGAAGAACTAGTTCACATATCCTACGGGAAGCAATTATTCTATAGATCTGATACACAGAATTACCACCCTTACTGATATTCTCTATTTCTTTTGACAGAATGTCATGTACTGCAGAGGTGGGCAGAGGTGAAAGTATCAATGCTATAAGCTTACCATGACCCTTCACCATGGGGTTCAAGGCTTGCAGAAAGCAGTACTGTGCTAGGAAGTGAACATGCTCCAAACTGTGATCTTGCCACCATTCCATGTTAAGTACCACCACAACAAGGCAGTATTTTACATTTTAGTTTCATGTTGCAATGTCAGTTTTGTTCCATTACAATATAACAATCAGTCATGAAGAAGAGTTTCACAACAGCTGCCAGATGAGAATTTAAGCAGTGCAATTCCTATGGGAATGGCCAGTATGAAAGAGAGTTCTTCTATAATTGAGTTTCCCAGTGGAACTTAAGACTGCACAAACTGGAGGAGCACAGCCTATCAACAGAGAGGGTTATCCACTTCTACTGCAAGGAAAACTGGAAAGAACTCGGCAAATTGTGATTAAGTTTCCTTGACCCTATACTGGCCACAAGCAAAGAATTTTCCTGTAGCTTATTGTTTTCAGAGGAAGCTACTGGGTCAGTACATAAACATTTTGTTTATCTGTTAAATAATTAAAAGAAACTGCATCTCTATACTACCATACTGAAAGAGTTTGTTCCTTCTTCCTGGTCTTTTCTGATTTCTGTAGAAAGAAAGCCAACTGCTCTTTACAATTGTGGGCAATTCTCACTTCCTCGGAAAAGTTTTTTTTTGAAAGTTCTACTGATCTTCTACAGACATATCAGGATATTATTTAAACATTAGAACCTCAACTTTATAATTTAGTTAATCTTTATGTTATTTATACGAAGGAAACTAACTGTGTACATTTCAATGACATTTCTGAATGATTCATAGTGGAAAGTTTGGATTTTTACAAGTTAGTACCTTTTACAGGAAAAAAACCTGTTTCATCCTTTATTTCTAAGAAAGTTTTTTTACAAGAGCCCTTCACTACAACTCCAGCCTCAAGTTTTGGTGGTAATTGTTTGTTTGTTCTAAACTTGTCTTAGCACTGATAAGAATGAAGCAGTTGATTTTCGGGTCACTTCCTTCCCATGTTCACTGCCCCCTTATACTGCTCAGAGAAAATCTGTGGAAAAACAGGTTTCATGTCTCCCCATAAGCTCTGCAGCTGAAGGACCTCAGCTGCATGCCTGAGGTGCTTTTGCAACTGAAGAGGCAGATTAGGATTAGGATTTGTGTTTGTGGAAAATAAATTCAACCATTTGTATTGCAAAGCAGTAATGAAAAATGATCTATCATGGGATTTAGAAACCTCATCTTTCATATTAGTTATTCACCATGAGGCTATGAAACACATCACCTTAATTTTTAAGGTCCAAAAATACTGCTGGGAAGGCCTCACTTTGCCAAATTGCATTAAAACTCATCAAACTCAGGAGAGAATGACTAATCACAATTCCTTACAAATGATTCTTGGTAACTCACCAAGAAATAAACTCCATGAGAATTGTATGTACATACCTGAAAGACCATATCCTCAAATTCATTAGTTTAAATGTCCAGAATCTAAGATTATCAAATGAGTGTGTAAGAATCACAACTTTCTCATCAAACAAAAGAATACCTGGTCATATCCATAAGGCCTCTGCTGTGGTGGCTGTGGTGGCCCAGGCTGTGTGGGTCTGTATCCCCCATACTGCTGTCCTTGTCCTTGTGGATAATTGGGATACTGAGGCCCTGGACCACTCTGGGAGGGGCCTGGGGATCATTAAATATAAAAAAAAAAAAAAAGAAAAAAGAAGACTGCTTAAGATGCTGGAAAGAAGAGAACAGTAAAAGCACTGATTTTTACAGCTAACCAGGGCTAAGAAATATCACTATTGTGCAATTAGGTCTTTTGAGGGGCCCCCCTCTCCCCCTGGAAAGCAGGGCCTGTGCTGCCAGGGCCCGTGCTCCAACCACAGAAACATTTACTTTTATTTATATATTGATTATTTAATATCAATGCATGTAGTTCCACATACAAGGTCACAGGACAGAAGAACAAGGCAAGCAACGATAAACATGAGCCCTTTCCAGGATTTAGGAAGGCAGTCTCCTGACATACGCTGCTTCAGTTCCAGAATTTTCTAATGCCAGGAGCAGCCAGATAATCAGCTACGTTAAACATTTGGACCTTTTGAAGAGACCAGCAGTACTGTGCTGCCAGAAAGTGAAGTCTCACACCACAGCAGGCAATCATGGATGGGGTGTCAGGCAAGCAAGTTATACACGTATGAAATGTGAGATATGACAAGCAGTAAAATCTACTGTGAGATGGAAAAAAGCACCCTCTACTTCATACGCCTCTGGTAATATTAACTTCCCAGAAAAAGGCTAGGAAAAAACCCAAAACTTTGACTCCAGTCTTTTTTGTCTGTAAAAGCCATTCTTTTGCAAGTACAACTTTCTGTTACTATTCACAGGGACTCGACCTGTCTACCACTGGAAGGTGCACGTTACCACCATCAGGCAGTGCACCCATGTCCATCCAAACAAGATTATCCCCATCCCCTCCAGCACTGGGAGAGATGGTGTACTCTGTATTTCAGTGGCATTCCCTAGGAATCCTTTGCAGTGCACCTGTTAGCTTTTTCAATAGCACCCCTTAAAAACTGGGTCTCTATTTTTCAGAGCTGAAGATTTGCAGCTCTTCAGAAGCGCTTTCTCTTAAACAAACCAACCCTTTTTTTTCCCCTCCCCTCAGAAGAAACAGATGTGTTTTAGCAACTCTGATTCAGTGCTACAGAGGGCTAGTTTTAGCTACAGGCCTTGGACATTAAGATGACATCAGCTGGTAACTCCTTCAGTAATTCTGGATCTGTAAGGCAGTGAAAAAGATGACCTAGAGAAGAAAAGCTCCATAAGCTATTACCATTCTCCTCAGGCCTCAAATTCCCTTGAACTATGCAATTTCAGCCTTCCACAGCAAAACAAAACGTTAAAGATTGATAATAATGACTGAGATATTGATTTATTTTTGCAAATTGGAAAGCAATTAAATATTAAATTGAGCAAGAATATGACATCTTAAAAGTGCTGTGTTCATCTGACAGATGAACGTGCATTTATTTATTCATGGTAATTCTTTATAGCTGAATTCTAAATATTCATTGACACATTTCATTGAAAAAAATGGAACTTCAGTAACAATTTCTGCTAAAAACCAGAAACTGAAAAGTATGTTATTCTGTTTTACTAATTACGTTGGGTAACTGTCTCCAAAAGATTTCCTAATCCCTTTTCTTCTAGTATTTCTTAACCTAAACTTTCAGAAGAAATCAGATTTTATTTCTTTACTTACAAAGTTCAGAGCAGTGATCTACATGGACCTCCACTCTGATCTTCAGTGTGTTCCTATATTATGTTTCGTAGAATGTAGGTACAAGTATTACTTTAGAGCTTTCAATTCATCCACAACCTCCAGAAGTAGAACACTTGGTAAATCTCAGTGGGTCCTCTTAAAACTTAACTCTGTCTCAACATAATTTGATTTCATGTGAATCTGGCATTTATCTACATGGCAAACAAATTACCCATGCATTTCCTCACATACACACAATGCTGAAAGCTTTAGCATTTAAGCCCGCAAAAAAGCTAAAAGCTAAAATACATGGAATTTATGGAATTTCAGAGATTCCCTCTTCTGTGATAAATATGTATGGCTTTACAGGATGCACGGAAGTAAAACTTAAAAGAGCAGTCGTTTCAGTATGCTCTTCTGACATGAAGTTTTTTAGAATTAATGCACAAAAATCACATATTACTACTTTAAGTTTCCTTTTGGGGAGTTTTTCCTTGAATCCAGGACTTGTGGCAGAGGATTTCTCTGCTGTGTATCAGAAGGTTTGGACTACTAGTGCAAATTTATAAGGCACAGTCTCTTTAAAGCTGCATTGTCAATGCTTACAGTCATTTCTACTAATCACCACAAGAATTTGAAAAGAATGATTCATGTATGTTGAAGTTTTAACTTAGTTTTTAAAAGGCTGTTTCAATTGGCAAATCAAGAAATGAAAGGGGTTGTCATTTGTGAGTGTGTTCACCTACAGAAGACAGAAAAGAGCAGAATCTTTCTGGGTCCTTCTAAATTACAGACACCCATTACAATCTGTTTAGTCACCTTTGCTCTTCTGTGCTACCACACTCTCCTAGACTGCCAACAGATCTAATTCCCAAAAGACGCTGCCTTCCACGTTTTCTTGTTTCGGCCCAGTGAAATTGCAGGCACAGAGCTGTTCTGTGCAAGCCTGGCGTCTGGACACAGTCAAACAGGGATGGAGTAACACACAACAAGGGTCTCTCTTAGTCCTTTCTGTGACAGCTGTGTCCTCAGGTTCTTACCATAACCCTGCTGTTGTCCTGGATAGCCTTGTTGGCCGGGATATTGCTGCTGTTGTGGTGGATAACCCTGCTGTTGGGGTGGTCCTTGATATGCATCTTGCTGCTGACCATATTGCGAGTTTCCTGTAAGATCATTGCAAGAAAGCAAAAACTCATAAAGACACCTATTTTATTATTTTTTTCCTTCTAAGATGCACAGCCAACAACACAAGAACAAAATGAAAATGCAATATTGATTTCAAAAACTGAACAAAACAAAGAAAACTCAAACCAAACAGAAGGAACTCGGCCAAACAAACTGCAGTTAAAGCCAATTTTGCAAAGTTGAACTGCAGCATTTTCAGCATCTCTGCCAAACGAGCATTACATTTACTGGAACATCACAGTCATAAGATCATGACTATGCTAAATAAAATAAAAAAAAAAGACAAAATTAAGGACAGCTACAAGAGCACAGACTAGCTACACAAGATCAGCAAGCTGTTTCCTAACGGCACTATAATTATACAAAATATATATACACACACAAAAAGATATACAACTGAACCAACAAATTTATGTTTAAATAAAAATTTCCATTGACGTAAAAAAAAAAATCTCTAGAGTGTTTTAGTCATTTTACTGTTGTTAGAATGGCAAATTGTGGTTATATATTTTAGGTGTTTGCAAGAAATTATTCCGAAGGCTTCAAGTTCCCTGCCATTTCCAAGACAGCCAGCAACTAGTATTCTACAAGAGCTTTGCATGGGTATAAGTTGTGTTGTGCAAGAATTTCTGTTCCCGTTGAGGGTGGGGGAGGAAAGGGAATGTATGTGCGTATGTGTGTGAAGGTATATAGATACCTCCTTCGTAGTAATGTTGTGAGGAATCCTCATAAGGCCTATCGTAGCCTTGTTCAGGATACGACGGTTGCTGATAACCGTAATCATTATGACCTACATCAATTCGACAAGAGACAGGAAGAAACGTTAATGGCCTCTGAGTGAAAACCCTAAAAATATTTCATTTCTCAGAAAAATGAAAAAAAGAATTTCAACTGGATATACATGAAAAAGAATCTTCAATTGTGTTAGCCAAAGACTTATTAATATGATTTCCTTTCATATTGAATTAACATGTGACAGGGGAAAAAAAAGGCTTAATGCAGTAGTTCTAGAAACATCACAGCAAGGGATGGTCTTAACCTTCCGATAATCCTTGTTGGGGGAGCGGGGGGGGGGGAAGTACTTCATCTTTCACTCAAAAAAAAATGAAAGCATTTAGGCCTTTCACATGTAAATAACCTGAATTAAATTAGAATGAACAAAGAAAGCAATTATCATACTTTGTCTAACACCTGTTCTGCTGATCTCCAATTCAAAAGCATATGCTAAAAGCAGTGTGAAATATAACAAATAAAGCTCAATGAAGTTATGAACCATCATCTACATGAAATTCTGTTTTTAAATGACAGGAATATAACACTCTCAAGGTCTTCCCTACAAACAGAATTCCTGCTTAAGGTCTTAAGAAAACTTTTCCCCTTACATTCCAGTCCTGAGCAGATTCATTACAAACAAACCTTTCTATTCAGAGACTACAGACATCTCTGATTAAGAAACCAATATATGCAGTAAGCACCCCACCTGTTGTTGGTTTTAGCACACATATATTTTGTCTTACAGATGATCAAAATATATCTTATTGCTAACTTGGTCAAGAATACGTGCCAAAATTTTGTTTACATTCGAAATTAAATCATATAAATTTGGAATAAAATTTTTAAATAGAAGTAAGGAAAGAAGGAAACAGTTCTAAAACTCAGTAATTTTGTTATCAGGTCTGCAACTGTACAATATGTCATTGACTGAATCTTACATGCAGACATAACCATTAAAACAAGTCTTAAAACATATGCTCCTTGTATTCTACGTAAGAGTAATAATGAGGTAATGATAAAGATGACTCTTTAGAAGGAATAGATCTTAGAAGTAATCTGTGCTGCCACAGAGCTGTTGATGGTAACATCAAACTGCCCTTACTAGAGTAAATTGCCTGTAACAGTTCAGTGTTCATGTGTGTACATAAATGTTCCAAAATGAAAGCTGAATAATTACCAGTTAATGCAACTTGTAAAATAACTCTGCACATACATCTCCAGAAATTAACACATGTAAGCTTATACAGATGTGGCTTGATGTATCTTAAAATCAATTTAATGGAAATTAAATTCAAACAACTGAGTGGTATCCCTTTATTTGCAATGAGTAGTTGCTTTGGCAATTACGCAGCTTTGCTTTGTATACATTTTTTAAACATTAACATCTACCACATTTCTTGAACTTCATAAGATACCATTAAGTTGCACACATGGTTATCACAGTAGTCAGGAGTCAGCATCTTTGTTCTTCCAGTCTCTGCTTAGCCTGAAAACAAGTTAATTACAACTTTTCTAACTTATAACACAATTCAATAGCCTCCAGCACTCCATATTCCAAGAGGTAGGAGGACAGATTTATGAAATTCAAAGTTTCAGTCTTATCTTGAAAGCACTGAGGGCACATCTAAAGAGGATCCGCATTTCCAATATCCTCAGGGCAGGGACCATTTTATTTCCATATAAATGTTAAACTGAAGGCCCAGACCTTGTCAGCAATAACACATTTGTGCGACTTACATGAAAACTAAACACTAAGTTTAAAAAATAGAGTATTTACAGAAAAAACCCACATCTTTTTAGCAAGTTTTTTCAGTTCAGTAAAATTTTTAATAAAAGGATATCGCCCCCTCTCTTATTGATAGTAAAGTTATGACTGTTTAAATTAATCTCAATTATACTAGATATGCTAAGGAACTCTCCATTCTTTGAGAGAAACCAATTATTTCCATTCATTTTGAAATACTAAAACTGTTAAGAGTTTCAAATGGGAGTAAGACAAATTACATGCTTTAAGTTGTAAATTTAACTAGTCATAGTAACTTAAACTGTAGTAACAATTCTGAATTTGGAAGATTTTGTAAATGTGAGGTATGATATCCAATTACTATTCTTGCCTCATCCCCTAATTTTGGGTATATGACTACATTAGTATTGGGCAGGTATAGAAAATGGGAAAGTTAACATTTATGAGAGATTACCATCAGGGTAATATTGCTGGTTCATGCCTTCTGGAGGACCTTGTCCACCATGACTGTATTGGTCCCCATAATAGTCTTCCTGGCCTGAGTACTGCTGTGGTGGGCCTGAAAAACCACAACCAGTCAATACGTAAATAACTTGTTTTCTCTATTATAAAGCCTGCTAATTTCTGAGTTTAGTATGAGAAATACTTCTCAAATGTATTCCCCACCCATACTGTTGCATTACACACAACATATGTAATCTGGTTTAGTTAAAAAAATAAGTAAATGTATCTATCTACATATACAAATACACAGTTGTTTGGCTGCACTAGACTGAGACTATATATATCAAACTTAAGTTTTGAGCTCGTTTTAGGAATATGTGTATAACAGACTAAGGTGTTAAAGGTGTTAAAAATAAAATTATTCCTTGTTGAAAAGGACTAAAAAGAAAAAAGAGACTCAATATTGTGGAACTTTGTTCCTTTGTTTGTAATTGAATGAATTCAGAACCAAGTAGGTACTCTGTTCCTTTTCTGTACCTATCATTTAAATATCAAAACAGAATTCTGCATCAGCATATCTGAGATACATAATTTCAGAATGCATAATCTCAGAAAGAACCAAAGAAAAAAGAAAACAAACTTGTCTTCACATTTCATGGTGATAGCAGTCATCTCTTGCTGCAAGAACCACCCTTAAAAAGGGTAATAAAGAGTGTACAAACAAAGTCTGTCACACCAAATTACTTGATAGAAATTTGGTATAAGCAAGAAAGTGATGCAAAATGGTTTTAAACATGGTTATTTATAATCAATGTAAAAGTACTGAAGTGAATTCCTACCTTGCTGTGGTGGCCTGTACGGAGGAATCTGTCTCTGCCCCATCATGTGATTTCCTTGGTTAACTTGGCCCATCATTCCCATCGCCGGCTGCTGCCCCTGGTAATGCTGGCCACCTGCCTGTGGCATGTTGTATTGCTGGGAGGAAGGCTGCTGGTGCATCATTGGACCTGCAAAAGGAGAAGCAGCAAAAATGTCAAATACGCAAAAATGATTTGTGATTAAACCCTGCCAAAAGAACATGGAAAACCCAACCTTTAAAAATAGACCAAAAAAGGCTCTGTATATCCAGTGCTCCCATAAGGGTTTGTTGTTTCTGGACCTATGCAAATGTAGGTGAACAATTCAGTAACCAAACTACAAAACAGAAGTCAGCCTAAATAAGGTTTCTTTCTAGATTATTTTTCTTCAAAACCACAGATATTAGTTTACACATGCACAAAGATAACTGGAACACTTTTACCATTTTTTGCTTTAAAAAATATCTTCAAAAAAAGTGTAGGTAAAAAGCTGATGGAGAAACCTTGGTGAGTCATAGAAAAATTATTTAACATTTGTGATCTCCTCAGAGCATAGTTTCAATACACACATAGTTGCTGTTATATTCCATCAACAAACCACTAAGCTGTTATCACAAAACTGACAATTTTATTTAGCCTGTAAAGACAAACCATGTGAACCAGATAGGCAACCACACAACAGGCATACGCAGAAGGCCCACAGAACACAGGCTCTGCCTGACACTGAACAGTCCCAGTCTGTAACAAAAACATCTTCTTTCATACCAAGTTGCACCAAGTTTCTATGAACCACAGGAAGAGACCAGGAGATATCAAGTACTGTCCATGTTTTATCAACTGAGAAAATCTGATTAAGGCTGTACTTGGAGAAATGCAAATTTCAGTAATGAAAACAGACAGTTAAAGAGCACCCTACTGACACCACACAGCAATGAAAACGATGATTACACCATTTCATTATATGAGATTGCAGGTTAGATTGATATAACATTTAACAAAGAACAGCCTCTGTGCCTCCTCTGTAGTACCACATCAGAAGAGTTATTCCAGTATCAAAAACATGAGGAGGAAAGAGTTGTGACAAGGAGCTAAACTTTTTTAAACAACAGATTTTTATAATACGTTAACTCAAACCACTTAACACATACTATAATGGTGAAATCCCAAGCTTTCTTTGCCCTTTTAAAAAATAATTTATTTTATAAACTACAAAGACAACAAGAACCTAGCAGCCACACGAAAAACTAAAGCAAATCATGACATCAAACATCAAACTAGCAGAGCCACTCCTAAGTGCCATCCAAGAAGAAAAAGGAAGATATCACCTACTTTCTGTATGCTTAGATTTTGCCATTCCATTTAGTATTTTTTTAATAACTAGGTGCTGGAGCACAAGCAGAAAGTCCTGTGTGAAACTACAGTATTGGAAAAATACCTAGATACAGTCAGGTGACTGGATTTATACAGGCAAAGGAATATGTAGTAATTTAGATCCTGTCTATGCGGAGTTATGAGGAGTTAAGACAAATTAATTAATGGTATGAATTTAAAGTGTGTTAGTTAAATCCCACTAAACCCCTGTGTGGGATCTCTCACTGAGAAGTAAAGTGGCCTAAGCTTCATTTTCCTCTAAAGATAAATATTGGCCATTCTTAAGAAGATCCGGTTATGCTTCTATCCTTCAGTATGGCAAGTTTCTGTGTCCCGATTTTAAAGTGTAAAAAAAAAGGCTTAAACTGAGATGCACTTATTTTAGTTATTGGCAAAATACAGTTCCTTTTTTGATCTTCTAAATGAGTAGATAATTTAGATTATTCCATTCCACTGCTCCTCTGTTTGGAGGTACTGAGAAACATTAGGCAGTCTTGAAAAAAAATAGAAACTTGTTGCCATAATATTCCTAGATCTCAAGAAAGCTTGTTAATTAACAATATTAATATTAGTCACAATACAATGTGATAAAATGTGTTGGGTCCCCATGGTGCAATGTAGAGATTTTCTGTTTGCTTTTTAAATTAGAACTTCATTAACGCTTTGTAGAGCCACAATGAGAATTCACTACCCTGTTTCAGGCTGTGTGTTGTGTTCATAACAGACAGCCTGGCTTCCTTCCAGTTTGGTTCTTCTTATTAAGAAGATACCTAAAAGAACCACCATGGTCTCTACTGCCTCATGGAACATAACCATTCCATGCAGCAGTTTTGAAGGATGAGGGAACTTTGAATTTATTCTTCCATTTGAAACATCTAGCCCAGAAGAAAGCTACATTTATTCATTGTGTAATACTTAATATGACATAAAAACCCAAAACTTAATAAAAATGTTAAGAACTATTAATTAATTATCTACTTGGATATGGGCAAACTTGAGAAGTGGGCCCAAGAGAACCTCATGAAGTTCAACAAGTCCAAGTGCAAGGTGCAGCATTCGGGTTGGGGCAAACCCAAACATGAGTACAGAGTGGGAAACTCACTGAGAGCAGCCTTGAGAAGAACTTGAGGGTTTGTATTGGTGAAAAGCTGGGTATGATCTGGCAATGCAGGCCTGCAGCCCAAAAAACCAACTTTATCCTGGGCTGCACGAAAAAACATGGCCAGGAGGTCAAGGAAGGTGACTCTGCCCCTCTACTCTGCTCTGGTGAGACCCCACCCAGAGTGCTGTACCCAGCTCCGGGGTGTCCAGCACAGGAAAGACACAGACCTGTCGGAGAGAGTCTAGAGGAAGGGCACAAGGATTATCAGAGGGATAGGGCACCTCTGCTATAAGGAAATGCTGAAAGAGCATGGATAAGAGAAGGCTCCAGGGAGATCTCATTGTGGCCTTGCAGTATTTTAAGGGGGCTTATAACAGGGAGAGAGATGGACTTTTTATACAGGCAGATAGTGACAGAACAAGGGGCTTTAAATTGAAAGAGGAAAGGTACAGATTGGATATCAGGAAGAAATATCTTGAGGATACAAAACTTTTTGCTACTCCTAATGTATGATTTAGGCTGCAAATAAAGACAGTAGACACTCCTCCACACTAGCTTACTCCACAAAATTTTCCTCTCAAACCAAACTGTAATTTCAGGTACCATTTTAAAAAAACCAAGTACATAAAATGTCATACAAAAAATTCCTTAGTTACCAACATTGCCTTTCATGTTTTACCCTAGGGAAAGAAGATGAAAGCACAAGCTCTGTGGCAGCTGTTTATATATTTTGTTTTTTCAGGACAAAACTAGTGTCTTCTACAGCTAGACATCCTACAAATCCAGCTAGAGCATGATGGCGTTTCAGAATGTGGAGGCAATTTTATTTCCTTTTAATAGGTTAGATGTCAAAAAAAATTGAGACTGCCCTGCTTTCTCTGAAACATCTTGACTATTGTAAGCAGTCAAGGTACTGCAACCTAACAGTCTCAGCTTACATGGAAGTAAACAGATGACAAGGCATTTGCAAAAGGTACTCAAACTCAAAAATCACTTTATCCTGGTCTGCCACACCCTGAATATGTTTATATTTTAGCTAACATTGGATGTTCCTATCTTTATGTTCCTTTATGTAGCA
Organism: Edolisoma coerulescens; assembly: GCA_013397115.1. Taxonomy (NCBI): domain Eukaryota; kingdom Metazoa; phylum Chordata; class Aves; order Passeriformes; family Campephagidae; genus Edolisoma; species Edolisoma coerulescens. Next base: position 246,161 of record VWZW01006976.1, on the reverse strand, counting down.
ACAAAAGAACAGGAATCTGCATCTGCCTCATCTCTACTCTTTCCACAGCTTCGTATTTGCTTCGTATTTGCTTGTAAGTGGAAGAGCTCTGACATATTAATGGAATTTTTTAAAGTTCATATAAATGAAACTATCATTAAAAAATCTCAGTACCAGATTTGACAAGTGGTCTCCTGCAAATGACTGAGTCAACACGATATTGTCCTGTAGAGTTCACCTGTAAACTAGCTCCCTTCTCTTACCACAGGCAACATACAATGCTCATTAAATAGAGTCGGGGAGCTTGGCAACTTTCTGTCAAGCTCTTCTGGCAAGGGAACGGAATCCCAGCAAAAGGATCTGAGAAACACTGTCTCTGGGATGGCCACATGCAGCAAAGGTATCTGAGAAACAGAGTTTCTGACATGGCCAAGCTAAAATTTCTTGGTTCTTACTTGTAAAATGTATTCATTCTTCTATTGAATATTATTCCCCAAGTGTGAAAGATTTGTTCAACATAAAAAAAAGAGGAATTTCCAGGCAAGTTTCAGGTTTCAGAAAAATCATGCTTACATCTCCCCTCTGAAAAGTCAAAAATTGGCCACACTTGACATTTTTTTTCAACCTAAGCAGTTTACCATACACAAGAGGAAATGTATCCATAAGAACACAGTTTCTTCCACATTCATTCAGTTCCTTCTGCTTCCTATCTTTTCCAAAAAGGTAGCCAATATTCCTTGCAGATGTCCCAGGCTGCTGTGACAACTTTTCAATGAAGAGTCATCTATAGAATCTTCCACTTAAAACATTCTGCTTTCCAAGTCCAAAATTACTTGAATTCCTCTTTTAAACTAGACTGACTATATAAAATCAATACCATGAGAACTTTGCTTCTCATTTAAGTAATTCCTCTGGCTAGCATTTTATAACTAGTGCAAATCAATAATGAATACAAAGTGGATACAGGAAGTAAATCCAGCAAAGATTTCTGTTACTAGGCATTTTATTTCTTAATTAGCACTTTTTCATTTTTTTCTTGCTAACACCATCTGCCTCACAAGGTGTATATACAGCAAGATGTTTTGGTAGCAAGTGCACATAAAAAGGTTATGCTAAAGCCACCCAAGTATTAGATCAAGCCTTTCTGAGTGTTATGATGGCTTTATATATTATATAATAGTATGTTTTTTTCCCCTAGAAGTACTGGCTTCATTCAGTACAGTAAGTATTATTCACTGAAAAACTATTTCAGTATTTTGTTTCTTCCTAATAGTTCATGTGAGATGTGATGCCTAGTCAAACACTGAAGACAGAATTATTAATTTATTCATGGTTTTCTTATGGCACCCATAAGTAATTTGTCCAAATCTTCATAATGAATATACTTTCACAACTCTCCTGTGAAATCAGATGGTATTGTAATCTTACCATCAGATTCATTCCTCCACAGATGAGGAACCCACATAAGGAAAGATTAAGGTCAAAAACATCTACTGATTTTTAACAGCCAGCTTGAGATGCTACGACCTCATCTTGCAGAATATCTAGCATTTTATTTATCTAGTGCTGTTATTAACTGACAGATGTAGTAGGATCTCTCATTTTCAGTATGGATCACTCCTGTAAGACAAAGAAATAAAGGATGCTTAGGGGTTCACAAATGTCTCCTGATAACATCACTGAAGTTCAGAAATTTTGGTTCATTTCTGCTTCTGAATTCTTGCACATGCGACCAGTTAAAAAATCTTTGAGCCACAATCCGTTTATTCCCCTTTTGTTAAACTGCACTGAGTACATTTCCTAGCAGCTCATTCTTGTTTCTTCACTTAGGTCGGAAGCCTGAAGTGGCCATGCTCGGCTGAGACCTCTGCCCAGCCAGACTGGGGCTTGGCTACCTATCTAAACCTCTCATGGTCTCACAGATTTCTCTGTCATTCTCTGCCTGGCTGTCTTGGAGTCACAAGAGAGTGAAGATACAAAAATACTACCTTTGTCATCAAATTTCAACACACATGTAACAACTAAGAGTAAAAATGGAGGAAATGTATTAAGCAGACCTGACTGGGAATCATCTTAGATCAAAATAACAAACATGCACATCTTCAGACTTAAGACTTCCTCTCTCACAGATACTTGGAACAGTATTTTCACTTAACAGCAAATAGCACTTTGCTTGCCTAACAGACAAGTTTCAAAGCCTTGCTCTAAAGTAAGGGGCACCTGCACTCCTACATTTATATATGAAGTGCTCTGTTTACAGACATTGAAACATTTTAAAGAATGTAATTTTTCATCCCACTGCCCTCTACTTCTGTGAAACCTCTACAAAAAACAGAACCAACCTTGAAGCAGACACTTGGAACGGAAAAAGTCTCAGCTTAAAGGGTCAAAACTTGGCAGAATTAGAGTTACACAATGTGAAAGCTTGCTGTGGCCCTAATGGCAATGGTACCATTGTTTTAACTAAAGATTTTGCCCTTGTTCTTGAACCTATAATTTGGTTAATACAGTTTTATTCTTAATTTCCCAAAGTCACTTCAATACCATTACTTGTTCAGAACAGAAATCTTTTAAGTTTATTTCTGCTTAACTTCTAATGACCAATTTTCAAGTTTGACAGAGTACTGAAAACACAACAGGGGAATATTATGAGGAAGAGTAAAGAACTCTCCTTTGAGATGGAATCATCTCCTAAATTTTAGGCCAGTCACACAAAATTGTTTTCTGTAGAGTGACTTATTAGATGGCTCCTTCACACATACTGCTACATAATTATTGCTAACTCTGCAACTAAAAAATCTGAACTGAACTGGCACAGGGTTTTTTCAAAGCATCTGACAACGTTTACAAAATCACTATACTGTGTATTGCCCAGAATACAGAGATAACTTGCCAGTTCAGAGAGATAGTCAAAAACATTCCCACTTATGATGGTTTCCTCTGCTATATGCCTATCTTTTGTTTCTTCCACTGTTGTATTTTAAGAAAAATGCTATTAACAATGTGGATGTTGAAGGACTCAGACTTCCCACTTTCTCTACTGGTAAGAAAAATGCAGAAACAGCTGTTTCATCATGACTTATTTTCAGTCTCTCATTAAGTTAGTCTTTTGTCTGTTTTGCACCTTTCTGTAGCCTAATAATCAAACCGATCAGTATGACCTGGTCTGTCTGTACACCTCAGGAACAGATGGTATCTACATATAAAAAAGTGGAGCTTTGGTTTGTCGTATGTCTTCTAGCAGGTGCTATGTACAGATCCAATGCAGTAACAGACTTAACAGGTAAGCTGAAAATACTGCTTGCTGACTTGTAAAGCACATCTATAAGAATATGCAGTACATATACAACTTAATAATCTGCTGTGCTGTGACTCTATAATGAAATATTTTAATTCTACAATGTCCTTGCACTTCAACAAGGACACCAAAACATCATCAGTTTATGCAATGGAATGATCTTAGATAGAAAATTAGTTTTGATTTTTACTAAATACACAAGGACATCCCATGAAAGCAGTAGGGAGTACCAGATTTGTTCCTGGAACTGAATTTTGCTTCTCTAAGACTAACAGACATTTCATGCTAAAACAGCATGCAGCAGAAAACAAAGACTAACTAGGTATAACAATCTGAGGGCTATCTGACTTTTAATTTTTCAGTTTAACCAAGAGACCTCAAAGTAGAGATGTCTTTTATCAACCTGAATGATAATAACACTTAGCTAGAAGTTTAAAGTCTGAAAAAGACAAACATTAGTTCTAGCTTATAACTGATGAAAGTAGATCCATTTCCAGATTCCCACTTGATACCTGAAAATAGTTCAATGTCTGCAAATAAAAAAAAGTCACAGACGCATGGGAGAAAAGAGACGTAGAAGCCTCCAAACATAGGTACAGAATATTCACAGAGTATTCTGAGATGATCCTTCCACAAGGATCATTCAGTTCATGTCTTTAAGTAAACAGCCCATATAGTGACTGAAGTCACGACCTTTGTGTTCTTAGCACCATGCTCTAACCAACTGAGCCAATATCAGGGTACAAACACATTTAGAGAAGGAAATCTACAACATCTTTTAAAAAATCTGCACCCAAGATGTTTTCCTTTTACAGAAGCTAACAAGCACCTCACTTACCTTGGTTTGGTTGCATATTCATGTTTGGTCTGGGCCCGTAGTTGCCCATCGGCTGTCCCTGGCTCATTGTCATCTGATTCTGCACTGGCATGCTCTGTGACGATGGCACTGAGTGATTATAGCCACCCATGGACCCATGGCTACTTGAAGGCATATTCATGGAACTGTTTGTCATATTGAGTTGGTTAGGTCCAGGTCCTTGCATAGGCATATGGTTGGGTCCTTCAGAAAGAAAAACAGGGAAAAAAGTTGTACATTAAGCATCATAAAAGCAGGTGAGACAGTCATACAGAATCACAAAACTAAACAGAAGTCATTAAATACAATTACATTAAAATAAATTTAAAAGACAGTTTGCATGTGATTTCCCTACTTTAAAAATAAGAAAATGAAAACCAAAGTTCATCTCTACTATGAAATACATTTTCTTTTGTTGAGCAGCTAAAGCTACTGAAACAAAGGTGAATTATCATATAGCTCATCTTCAATCCATATCATACACAAAACAAGTCTTTTTAGTACTTTCATAACAGCCTGAATTGTCAATCTGAATTGCACAAGACCAGTGTAACAGACAGCTTGATAACTCCATCAGACCTGTAATTGTTACAATGGCTGTAACATTTTTGTGTATTCAAACAACCCATACTACACAATTTTTTGAAACTAACTATTATTATTATTAAATGCAGGCAGTATTAACACCTGCCTTACATAGAATCCTAGAAACATTTTGGTTGGAAAAGGCCACAAAGATTGTCAAGTCCAACAACAAATTTAACACTGCCAAGTCCAACACTAAATGCTAACTTAGGCTAACTTTCATTCAAATGATTATACAGTTACCCATGAAAGAAAGAAGGCGACAAGCACTCCATGGATCACTCATACAACAGCAAAGGCTTTTATAGAAAACCTGTGAGCCAAATGCATTCTACAGAGCTGTTTTAATGCCCGGTAGTTAAAAATCTAACCAAAAGTTGTTCATGACAAGAAGACAACTCCTGAGTTTATCTCCTGAGATGGGAATGAGAACAAATCTTCGTGGTAAGACATAAAAGACTTTTCTTTTGATACTTCAATCGTGACTTTTTTATAAGAATGACATGTAAATGGAAAGCATTTAGTGACCTATGTTGGTAAACACATCACCTTTGCTGTGCATATGTAAAAGAACAACCTTGGAAATCAGAGAAAGGTGTGAAAAAGGGACAAAGTGAAAATGTTGCAGACAATGTGCTGCATCTTTTCTAATTGTAAATAAGGTTGAAAATTTCAACAGAAAATCAATGCTTTTGGTTTCTAATGGACCTAGCATCGCAGTGATTCAGGTAGTATGAGACAATATAGAATAAAAATGGTTGAAGGACTATTTAACATTTTTGATCATACACTATATAGCCAATATTCGCAACTCTATTTGGAGATTACTAGAGTAGGGGATTATGACTGGAAGGACAGACACAAAATTACCAGTTCAACTTCTGAAGATGCAAAGGAAAAGCAACTTGTTCATACACCCATGAGCCAACAACATCTTTTCACCTTTTATTTCCCTTCTTCTTGACAACACAGGTTGAATTTGGATTATTCTCTGAATTAAATCTACTCTCAATGGGTATTTTAACAAGTACAACATTACAGTACTATCTGGTCAGTTTACTCATTACTTTAGGTGGAACAGGTGAACAGCTACTAGGACTAAAATTAGTAAGAGGTGTGACTGGATATGACAAGTAAAAAAAATAGATGAAACACATGGATTATGCCCATGACAAGCACCACACAAAGACCTCATGAAGATATGTACAACCAGAGGACATGACAGACCAGGTCAACTGCAAACAAGGCAAATGTTGATATGTACAGATTTCACCAAGAAGATGCTGCTGCTGCTGAACATGCCACAGGTTTTCTGTTAAGCTAGAAAACTCTAAGAAGAGGAATCTAAAATAAACTATGTTAGTAGAGCTGTAGGAAGGTATTAATCTGTTTACATATTTCCCAGTGAAAACAACAAAAAAAAAACACACACACCCCCCCCCTCTGCCTTCAGATGTAAACAGCTCATAAGTCCTTGGCTAATGAAAAAACTGCCCTCATCTAGAGTAGAATGAAGGCAGAAATAAAGACATAGAGAGCTGCACACAAGGTCACAGAAACAATACTAACTGAAACAAAAAGATGCAGAAGAGAAAGATAATGATAAATGAACACAGCTACTAAAGCCAAAGTGAAGAAACAGAGAGTCAGTTTAAAAAACTATTTATCCTCTTGCCCCTTTTAAGACACCTTACTGAAATAAACACGAACCTATTTTGTCAAGGAAAGTGTAAAAGCTGAAAAAGGTATCATACGTGCAGTTCACTGTTTGTGCAAAACAAGGTGAGCAGAGATTGCCGAAATGTACAAAGGCAGATCCACCACAAATACAGAAAAAGTAATCCAGTTAAAAGGATTATGCCCACAAGAGTACTACAGATGCCTATACTGTCCCTCTTCAATTCAACACTGCCTCATTCTGTAATACTGAGAACATGGAGACAGTTTAATTATGAAAAAGTGGGATTGTCTCTAACCATAAGTTCAGTCGTGAATGTGCTGTCAGGTATAGCTATGGTGAAGAAAAGCTTCCTACTGTAGTGCCAAGCAACTACTGCACAGCTGCTAGAAGACTACTCTCCTAATTTCTTTCCTAATTAAAGGAAGGAATACATAGGGTTAGTGACAGAAAGTTAGGGCCTGGGAGTGGCTTTGTTTCTTTCTGACTAAAGGAAGACATTGTCAATGACAGATTTCAGAGAGTTAGGCAAGCACACAGGGGAGTAAGTTTTTAAAAACTGAAAATGAAAGATGCAAAATGAGGAAGGCAAAAATCATCGCGAGAGGTAACCTGAAAAAATAAAACACCTTCTCTAAAAGGCTGGTTTACAGTTCATGTCTCAGGTAGCAGCAAAACAGGAGAAAGCACTCATAAGAAAAAGCTGTCATATGAAATGTGAGGTATGTGTATTTTTTGTGGTCAGAATCAGGGAGTTTGTTAGTGAGAAGCTAGAAAACTAGGACAGAGAAAATAAGTGCATAGTATCAAAAACCTTGCAAATGAAAAATAATAAAAACACACTTTATATATAATTTTTTTAATAGTTTGTCAAAACACTTCATGGGGTTCTCTTCCATATAAGGACAAAGCAATTGATTTTCTTTTTTATATGGATAAATGACACAGGAAGAAGCGAATATGAATGAACCGTGAGTGAATTAATGAGGCATGAAGTATGTATCTCCACTTTAAAGTAACTGCTTTAAATGCCATACTAATTATATGTGTGTTATAATAAAGTTAGCAAAGTATGTATCCTGAGTATAAAGAGAAGTCCTTTTTCCTCTTAACCACCTATGCACAGCACCTTACCTCCAAGAAGCTGTAATCCAAACTAAGAACATTTCAGACTACATTTACAGGAAGGCAAGAAGACTTTGAGAGAACTAGTTGGGAACACTCAGGTGCATGTGTTGTGGTTTAGAAATGCTATTCCCCAATTTTCTGTTTCCACTAAAACACTCCAAACCACAAACTGCTTGCTCACTCCCCTGTCCCCTCTTTCCCTCTCCTCTTTTGGGCTGGAGAGGAGACTTGGAGGCACAAAAAGTAAAGATTACAAGTTGAGATATGAACAATTTACTGTAAACAGCAATGAAATAAGAAAAAGATCAGTAACAGCAACAATATTAATAACAGTGTACAAGACGCAAAGGATTCACAGGCCAGTTGCTCACCACGAAGAACCCCCCACCAGGTTAGAACAGCCTCTGGGTCCTGGCCATGCCTCCTCCTGGCTACTGCAAAAATTAACCCTGTTCTGGCTGGAACCAGGACAACCTGTTATTCAGGAAGGTCACCTACCAGTGCCACAACGAAGGTCAGAGACCCCTACAGCTAGTCTTACCTTTCAACTTTTTACATATGATAAAACAACCTCAAGAAATCAGGAAGACAACTTGCCCCCAGCACATCTTAGTTCATCATCTCCTTCCAAATCCAGATCATCCTTACTTTGCATCACATAAACTCAGTCAAAACTCTTCACACAGCAATTTTTTCAGCTAAAACCCACAATCTGTCACAGGTGCAGATAACACTCAAGTGTATCACCAGCTGAAAAAGGTTTGTCATGACTGTCTTCCCTGGCAAGAGGATGCAGACATGCATTTGTCAAGGGAGGCAATTAAGGGCCATAGCAGCACTTCAGGTTCTGTATTAACCAGGACACAAGTACAAGGAAAATCATTCTTTGCCCTTCAGGCAATGGGACAGGTCTATAGCAGAACTTTAAAATTACTCATGCCCTGATCATCACTAGGCACTTCTTCTAATCCTCTCATCAACCCTTCTGCCCATAGTCAGGTCTGTGGAAGCCCCTGCTCAGGTAACACCTGAAATCCTTAGCCGGTATTTTTAAGAGCCTGCATTTTATTTTTTCCAGGCTGGTCAACTGATGTCAGTCCTGGATTCTCTCAGTTTAAGATTAGTGATTTTACTCCTTTTATACAGGTCATCTCTACAGATATTTAGGATTTTGTACCTGTTTTTGATTACAAATGTCTGTGTAACTTCAGAGCAAGTGCCCTAAAACCAGAAAGCAAATGCATACACTGCAGACATTATTAGACATACATCTCTGTGAAATACAGAAAGGCTCACAAACAGGTAAACTAACATACACTTGAAAAGATTTGTGTAAGTGAGCTATACACTTAACAAGATGATTCTGTTTCCCTTTTTCCAACGCCTACCTATGAAATGATTTTAGCATGCCTTTCCGACATTAGAGATGCCCTCATCCTAAGCTGTTTATCTTCACATCCTCAGAGAAAACTTCAAACTGAGAAGGAAAGAACAGACATTCAAAAAAGGGAATATGTTGGAAGAAAGGCTAAATTAAAGCTTAGCTGGAAACTGTATTTAAGTATCTGTCTAGGTGAATACCAAAACAAAGCTGTTTACCTTTTACATAGTTTCATAAGAGCTCTTTTCTTATTCTATCTAATTACAAAATATGTATGTTTAAGGAGTGACTTTTCTCCCCCGTGGCTCTGCACTGAAGTCATTATGCCCACATTGTGACTTAGTAATCCTTCTCCTTGGAAAAGATCACTATAATAACAATAATATGATTACACTTGAGGGTCAAAGAGACTGATTTTTGAGAGGCAACGCTATTCTCCATGGGAACTGATGGAACTTAGATGGATAAAGGATGCCATAATCAGAATATCTCTGGCCTATTTAGGGAGTAACATATATTGCTTTTTACACTTCCAAATGCAGACCATGACCAACATATACGATGAAACTAACTTCTCTAGGTCTTTTATCGCACTTCTTACACACAGCCTCTGAAGGCTATCCAAGCTACTCTTTCAGAAAAGCTGCCATTATCAAGTCCATTTTATCAAGATTTGCACAGAAATTAGAGACTACAGCAATTGTTATATTTTTTACTTTGTATTAAGTTTTGCATAGTTATTTACTGTGTTTGCTGACATGAAGGTTATCCTTGTCACCAGTGAGAGACGAATTTTCAAAGATCCTTTGACAGTAGTTTCCTTTCTTGATAGTATCAATACTTTGAGGAGCTTTTGTATGAAAAGTTCTTCCAGAACAAAAAAAAAAAAAACAACAAAACCAAACAAAAACCAAAAAACCACAAAAGGAAGGGATCCTGAACAAAAGCAACCCTGGGAATGCAATTTTAAGCTGAAAGCCATTTCACATGAAATAGGCAGTATGATTTTACAAGTGGAAATTCAAGAAAATAGCCTCTATATAAAGAAGCATGCTCTTCCATTGCCTACTTCACTCTGGTCTGACTGCTAAAGGGAATAGTTACCCCAAAGCCAGTATTGGTAGGCACAATGTGCAATTTTATCATCCTCTTTCTCTGCTATGTTTCTGTCTTACCAAGTACTTTTCTTTTTATTACAAAACAGGATTGCATAGAAACTGACTTAAAATTTTCACCTAGAACAATAATCTGGAGGCCATTTCTTTGCAAATCCCTTACGATTCAACACATCTTCAATAATAAAGAACACAAGGGATTAGTGGAAGCTATATAAAAGCAATCTTTTATTTTTTTTAAACATTTACCCAAATCAGAAACACCCTCTTTCAGATGTATCTATTTTATATTCTCTAATTATTTAGCTACAATGATTTCACATTATCTTTTTATGGAAGGATTTGTGTTCACTCAGCCACAGGCCAATACCTTTCCCCAGTAAGCCCTCTAAAGCCAGCTGTACTGCATGGTTTCAAACAGACTAAATTTAGCCAGTTCTGTTCATCAGAGGAATGCTGTGTGTCAGCTACATCAAAGCCCAAGGGCAGCCTGATAAACACTGAATACAGGTCACGTAGCTCTGTAGCTAACAAACTCTAAGAGAGCTTGTACTCGGGGGCATTCAAAGCAGTTTTGTCATCAACAATCTAGTATCCCTTGAGCCCCCATGTCGTTTCAGTTGCCAGGCAACGCTGGTGTTAATGTCTTAGAGGAGAAAAACTTACCAGGCATCTGGCCGTTCATCTGGTTCTGCATGTGTGGTGCAGGAGGGCCCCCACCTACCATACCATCTGAAGACATGTTGTGCGAGCGCGGGGGCGGGGGAGGGCCGCTCTGACTCATCCCGCCCGGACCCATAGGCATATTCTGTGTGGGTGGCTGAAAGGAGACAGTTTAGTCAAACACGAGAAGCAGTTAGTCTGACAAATATATTATATGTACATATGGTACAGCACTTGCCTATAGTGTTCAGCGGCGTACGAAAGAAAGCGCCGGAACGCATCTCTTTCTCTTTCTGGTATGTTTAACTCCTCCCAATATTAATTCTGGCAAAATGTTTAACATTTTAATCAATTTTACATGAAGTATTACATGCAGACAACACCACAGGACCTTTGAGCACCACTTTAAAATAAAAAAAAACACAAATCAATGCCTCATTAAAAAATTAAAGCTGAACAGTTTAAGATTGCTGGAGTCGCTCCCTCACACACACACAAAAGCTTTCCTTCAACAGAGAAGTAAGTCTTCGCTGTAACTCTCTCACATCAACAATTTGTTGCTGTTAACAGACCTTGCACTGGGACAAAACAGGTACAACATGGGATGAAAGCCTCTGAATGCTCATAGACCAGCAAAATATTTGCACCTGGGTGTGGTAAAACACTAGCGATCTCTTCCCCGCTCTCCCCCAAAGCGATGAAGGCCTAGTTCATAATTCCGTGCCAAACACCCCCTACAGACTGGAAGCACATTAGTGCTGGCCTCCAAAGGTCCAGAGACAGCTGCCTAGAAAGGATGTTTTTGGCAAATTTCCTAATGAAATTGTGAGGAAAATAACTGAATAACCTTGAGAGTTCAAAGAGGGAGAGCAAGAAAAACAATAAATACAAGGGGGAATTTACTGGTAGGTTCTACTCATGGCAATGTAAGGAGACACAGAAACTGCTAGTAGCCAGCTTTGTTTTCCTACTAAAAACACCTGTGAGACTCTACGATCCTCCTCACACGCCTTAGCCAAGCACTTTCAGGGGAATAAAAATCATCTCAGTGAGAGCAAATGCCTGGCTCTCTGGCTTTTGAGGACTCTGTCTACAATTTACAACTATTCATGAAAAACCCTCCCCACGAGACAACACGTGGGCGTTTTTCAACATTCCCCTCACAGACAGAACCAAGGGGGTGAACCCTAAGTTCCCGTCTAGCCCAGTCCCCGCTTATGCCTACACTACTCATCAGGTTCACAAAGACAAAACACAATACAGCAGTAAAGAGTAACGCTTTGCTAGTGAGTGTTGGAGGTGGCAACAGTAGGGCAACACAGACACACACACATATTCACTTGCAGGGGAGGGAGAGTGAACAGTACTAATTTGTTGCCTCAACATTTCTTCAAATACCTCAAACAGGTATTATTTTCCCTGCAGTACTTTAAAAAATTCCTCAGGAAGTTAGTGAAGGTTTTTTCTTTCAGCAGGAAGAAGGAAGGGGATGAAGAAAAATGCAAGCAAGTAGGCAACTTCTCTTACTAAATTCCTTCCATTCCTCCATGATGAAGACAATGACATTTTATAAGCAAAGTTCCTTCCTCAGCCTATAGCAGAAGTGGCAGAAGGTGCAGTAGGTAAGAGTGAAATGCAGCTCTACCCTCTGAACACTGTGACTGAAATGTTGCTCCATTTTGCTTGTTCTTCCTCCACTAGTGAGCAACCAAGGCAAGGCTGTTCCACCTCAGTTGAATCTTCCATCCCTTCACCTTCAAAACTCACTATCATCCTAATTTTGCATCTAACAGTATCTAACAGAAATTACCTAAAACTGATATACAAAGAAACCAACAAAAAAGAAAGCAAACAGACTATTTTCATTTTTATTTGGAAAGTATGTTTAGGAATACTAGCAAAACCAACACACTTGGTACCTCCACATGAGCAGTCAGAGCTCAGAGCCTGTACCCTGTCAGCTTCAGAGCAGTGCCATGCCAGCAAACTGAGAGCAAAGTCAAAAATCATTCAAGCTGAAATGCTTTTAGAATTTAAATGAACTTCTTCAGTTCCAAGTATAAAACATGAGTAAGTCCAATGAAGTACTAAAGAAGATCAGATCCTACGCAGGTTTTAGCTATACTGCATATGATATTGCACAAACATGGGCACACCCTTATCTATGGAAAGATGGAACAAAAAAGCTCCAAGGGTTATTTAGACAAAACTATATATATTCCAACTCTATTTAGTCTGGAAGTTTTCAAAACAACTATCCTTCAAGAAAAACACTGCAGTTACCAAAAAGACAGCATGAAGAGTGTAGACATGCAAGGACAGGGCGGAAAAAAGTATTAAGAACTTTAGATACAAAAACCTGCAAGCGACTTCACAAACCACGGGGAATTAAGACAATTGAGGGAGCAACTAAAAACACTCAAAAAGGTACTACCAGAAATAATTCATCAAGAGGAGCTTCTGCATATGGAAACAGCCCAAAGACCTGTGTGAACCTGTATCAGATTCTTGAAAATAATGCAAGAAAAAGGTCCAAGCCGCTAAAAAATTTCAATCTTCCATTAAAATAAACTACCCTATCAGATGACTAGAAGGTAGGTGAACACTGTACCTCTATTTATAAAAAAAGTAGTAGAACCAGTTCTAGGAATTATGGACCTGTGAGTCTTGTTCTCTGAGCTACAGGGAAAATGATAAAAATAATTAAAATCATAAAATTCCAAGGATGATAAAGCTGAGTTAGTAAAGTGTCAATATAGTAAAGTCAAACCTTTCTAATTTATTAGAAATTTTTTCAAATATTAATTAAACCACCTAGCTGCATAGTTAACAAAAACTTCTTAACACAAGTTTTTTGACAAAGTCTTTTGGAGCAATACTTGGAGTGGCACAGATCAGAAACTGCCCAAAGGGAAGCTCATGAAGTTCAAAGACTAAAGCAACATATAGAGGTCTCCTAAAAATATTTCTTAGTAAATGTCAACATGTGAAGAAGATACTGCAACATTACTGAAAATGTGACAGAAAGAACAAGCAGAAGGTGCCAGGTGAAATTCAATGTGGATAAATATACGGCAAATACACTGAACTGTGAACCACTTTCTTCAGAAAGAGGAAGCTCCTATTGCCATTAATCCAGAGAAAAATAACAAACAAAAAAGAACTGACCACAACTCAGACAGT
>VWZW01006976.1:198815-232275 GCA_013397115.1 Edolisoma coerulescens | reverse complement strand
AAAAAACCCAACAAAACGAACAGAAAACTCAAACCCCCATAAAATCTATTCATAATACTTGTCACTTTCTGATTATCTTCAGTAATATCCAGAGAGAGGTAGAATATTAAAGAAAAAAATGCCAATGTATTTGAGACGATAATACACATTCAGTTTGAGCAAAGCAATCTGAAAAAGATACTGTAAAAACAGAAGGATTCTAAAGACAGGCAACCAATGATTAAAAACTTTCAATGTTTACACCTGAAACGGCAAAAATGACAGGGTTTTTTTGTCGTTTTTTTTTTTTACATAGAAAGGAATTTAACATAAGAGGATATGACAGAAATACAATTTAATGTATGATACATACAAAAAGTAGATCATCCAATTTATGGTTTAACAAGAAAGAAAACCTCAGGAGAACAGTCAGTAAATTGAGGAATAATATTAAACATACAAGACACTACATAAATCACATAAACCTGAGGTATTCATCACCACAAGACACTGGAACAAAGTTTAAATAAGATTAAGAGATAATTACACATACATATATGCAATAGAAACAGTTATATAGGGTACTACGTAGGATATTTTAAAAGTGCATTACAAGCCTTTGTGTCAGATCATAAACCAATCACTACCTGATAGTAATTAAAATGAAATGTCTCCTGCAGATATAATTATTCCCCAGTGAAATTCCTCCAGAGTATTTTTCTACTGGATGCAGACAGAAGAAAAAAAGAAAAAATTGTTTTTAAATGGCAACTTCCTGATTTCTATTGGAGTTGATCCAGACTTTTACCGATAATAAACTTCTTTAAATTAACTTTAGTTTAAAAACCCAAAAACTATAACAACAAAAAACCCCCCTGCCCAGCCACATAAACTAGGTCATTTAACGGATTTTGCTCTTTACAGAAGTTAAGGAAATTGACTATCCCCAGGAACATGCACTACAAATGGCAAAGACTTTTTAAAATACAAAATCATCACACAGTATTCAAAAGAAACAACCCACCCTTTGTGAAAGGAAAGCTACCCAAAATGAACCCTAGCCATTAAGTCTAGATATGAAGGGTGAAATGATATCCAAACATAGTCAGGTTAACAGAACCAAAGGAAAGGCTACTTCCCTTCTTTTTGCTGGATGTGGGACAAAAAGGAATGAAAATTAAAATCACTGCTGATGTTATTCCAATTATGAAGTAGAAAATGTTAAATATTTTACTATCAGTAAAAAGTAAATTAAAGACTTAGAAGATGTTAGACATAGCTTCACTTGCTAAACCCTAATTTTTGGCTCATTTCCCCAAACACACAGATTACACTTATAGCCGCTATGAGCATTTAAAATTTATCAGAGCATGAAAAAAAATAATTATAAGCTATTTAGTGCAACTCTGGAAATCTGAACTGGAAAAAGACCGAAACTGACCCAATAGTTTTAACAAAAAAAAGACACAAGAAAAAAAAATTAGATTTTAAGTGACAACTTTACAGCAAACAAAATCCTACTAAATCCAAAAGTTATTTGAAAGCATGCATTAAAGAAAACAGCTACACTGCATTTTTTTAGAGGATTTTCTTTTAAATAAATCAGATCAAATGCAAGACAGCAACAATAAAATCTGCCAGGGTGGAAATGTACATCTGAAGATGGTAAGATTTTTCTTACCATCAACAGCAGGTTCTAAGATTTGTTTATGGAACATCTATTGTTATAAAAACTGAGGTGGAATACCAACTCACCAAAAAAAAGCAAAAAACAGGAAATACTGTTAAGAACATTAAAACACAATATTGCTAATCAATAGAACTAGCAATATTTACACGACACTATCAAAAATACAATTTTCTTGAAATTCTCCCAGAATAACAACTAAAAGCTACACGGAATGCAAACACAAATAGCTTTCTTTTCTCTGCAAGAGAAGCCCTAACTCAGGATTTAATCAATCATCTTTGTTTTCAATTCTCAAATACCATTTTCTGAAAGCAAAACACCCCATCCCGGGGGGTACTCTGCCCTGCTTGTATCACATTGCTAATATCACAGGACCTGTCCCAGTCTCAGAGAGCAGTACCCTGCTGATAGTGATGGCACCTGTGGAGTACTTACTGAGGTAAGAGAGAGAGAGAGAGACTAGGAAATAGTATCGTAAAGGAATATAGTTTTGAAATTTGAAAGAGCAGAGATTTAATTGGGTTATGACTCTTCTACAAGGTACAAGGTATTCTAGTACTGAGTGTCTTAAATGAAAAAATAAAGAGCCTGTATCAATTCTCAGCTAGTGTAATATCTGGGGGTAGGGAGGATTTCTACAGGAAAAGCATTTACAATCATGTTTTAATAGTGAAGATAATTATAAATGTAATTTGTGCTCTCACTGTTGGATTACCAGTTGTGATGCTCAGAGTATAGAATTCTAAATTCAGAATGACAACCAGTTTATACATCTTGATTTATATCAGTATCTTCAAGACTCAGAGAAATCCTGACTTAATATTTGAACAAATGTTAAAATAGTGCATAATGTAATACTTAAACATTCCGTTTAAAGAGGAAATTGGAATCTTTAATTGTTTCAAATTGCATATGTTACTGCATAAAAATATTTCACTGTCCCAATATTCTTTAACATTTTAACAAACAAAATTTAACCCTAAAATATCTGATGTCCTCATAGCAATAGCTACTCTGATACTTAAAAAAATAATCCCCCAAAAGTTCTTGACTCTTGAAAAAACTAAAAATTATTTAAATCAGGAATTTTAAAAACTATATGAATTCATATGGGTTTATTGTAAGTGACCATGAATAAGTTAGTATGGAATGTTAACTCGGGGATCACTGAATTATAGAAACTAGACAACTTCAGAGATACTCTGTAACTCCCCCATAAAATGCAGTTCCTATCTGTTCTCAGAAGCTTTGCATTCCACAGCCCTTGCCTCTTTTGCTTTTAAGATGGTTTAAAGTTTGGTCTGCTATTTACAGGCTCTGCTTGCATTTAGTAACCTAACAGGAAAAATATCCACCTCTGTTCTAGCTAAAAGACCCTATGTAAACTCAAGAAAAGCAGAAAGAACCCTGCAGAACCCTCAGAGCGTGGCATGTGGGAAACAGCAAAACCACAGTGGCTGAAGGACTTGGTACCTACATCACCAGACTGCCTGGTACAGCTCTCAGGAAACTGCCTGCAGTTGAAATAGGTATTTATTGTGCAGATACTGCACTACAGAGAGGCAAATCACATCTTTGAGTATGAAAGAATTACACTTTAGAGCATACTCCTCATTCAAACTGCCAGCTATTTTTACTGATTTCTAAATCAGCCACAGAAGTTCATAGGCAATAGAAGTAGTTTTTTGTGTACAGTGCACTAGCTCCCCGTGTGGACACACCTGATTAACAATACATGCAAAGTAGCATACAGAACTTAGAGCGATCCTCTGGTTTAAAGTAGCAGCTAGTGGTCTCTGAACTCACTCCTAACATCCTAACAACTTAATTCCTGTATCTGTTTTTTTTTTTCTTGTTGTAGTGATGCCTTAGGTTTTAACTTTTATATTTTTCAAATCCTGTACTGCTTAGCATGTAACTCTGAAACTCCATATAGTCTGTTAGCTACTGTCCTCTCAAACCCTCTCTGGGCCCAAATTCAAGGACACCTTGTTGTCCCAGGCCCCAAAATACATAAACTAAAGCCTCTGACAGAGGGAGCAAACGTGGGGTAATTACATCACTATCTGAAATTATAATTGGAGAATTAACCCTGATATGCAAATAGACCAACCTTATGAAAGTGTGAAGAACCCGTGACCCAGGGTCCATCTCGGGTGGAGCCCCTCGGAGGCTTTTGACTCCCAAGGCGTACCTTTGAAGGCCCTTCAAATAACTACCTGCTTTTAACTCTTAATCTTGTCTAGCCTCTGTGTTCGGGTAGCCACTTCAAGGCAGCAGTAGTTGCTGGGTTAAGAAGCTCCCTCCAGTGACTCTTCATTTCCAACAGCACCCTTTCAGTCGTTCCGACACAGCCACTTTTTTCTCTTTTATAACATCTTGAGAAATTATTATGGTTTTTTGAAAACTATTTAACATTTAATCTGAGCAATTATTCTTCGAAATCCAAGCTCCAGTAATGACTAATAGCTTCCTTGCCTCTTGACAGGAAACATTCGACCTTCCTTTTGCTCTGTTCTCTATTAATTGAGTTTACAAATAGTTGAACTTGAATTGGGCATGGACTTGTGTTCTGAAAGGCTAATGCAGAATTATGCACCATACGGCACATACCACGAACAGATCTCCTGCTATGCTACCTGTCTTGATTTCTGCTGGGATAGAGTCAATTTTCTTCCTAGGAGCTGGTACAGCGCTGCGTTTGGGATTCAGCAGAATAATGTTGGTAACACACTGATGTTTTAGTTGCTGCTAAGCAGTGCTTACTCTAAGTCAAAGATTTTTTGGTTTCCCAGGCTCTGCCAGCAAGATGTGCAAGAAGCCAGGAGAGAGCATGGCCAGGACAGAGGCCCAAACTGGCCAAAGGGATAATCCACACGACAGAGCATCAGACTCAGGCTGGGCACTCGTCTGTGGTTTTACTGTCTCATTTTTAATTATAATTATAAGCTTATTATAGTATTTTATTTCAATTATTTAACTGTTCTCATCTCAATCTTTTTTTCTGATTCTCCTGCCCAGCCCACTGCAAGGAGAAGGAAGGTGTGTGGGGCAACCAAGCAGCTGCATAGTACTTAGCTGCCAGCTGGGATTAAACCACAACACTACCACAGATACAAAACTTTCCCAGGCATTTGGTACAGAATTGGACAAGAATCTCATTAATTTAGGATTCCTCCCATCATCAGTAACAAAAGTTTTATTTCAAAATTTTATTTTAAAGTGTTAAAATTGAGTCATATTTTTACTCTCAGGATGCCATCTTACTTTTTTTCAAGAAAAAACACATCAAGATAAATCAATCAACATATATTTTAGACAACTTTTATGTTCAAAATATAGGCTACTAAAAAACCAGAGTACACAGCTCTGTTCTTAAGACTCCAATTTTTTCCTACAAACACATCACTAGTACATTAAAACCATAGATCGAAACCCCTTTGAAAAATCAAGTGTTTAAAATTATATGAGTTTTCACTGTTTGAGTGAAACCATGCTTATATTGAAGATTCCTATTTAGCCTGCAGAGCTCCACAACTTAGAACCATTAAACATCATTACTAGCACTTCATTAAAGCTTGTCTTCAACTTAAGTTTTGGAAGCACTTTATTATTTTGGTATGGGCAGTGCTTGTCTTTGGTTTTGGTTTGGGTGGTTGTTTTTGTATTAGTTTGGTTTGTTGTGGTTTGGTTTTTTTCCTACCTCTTGAAGCAGTTGCTTTGGAAAGAACCAGCATTTCAGTGCTTGTTGATATCAGGTGTTATAAAAAGTAATCATTATTTTATAGAGAAGTATTTTATAACTTAAGTGGCATGGCCTGCTCCCTAATCTATGTGACAAGTTCGGGAACAGCACACAATAAGGGATTTCACAAGTACTACAAAAAGCTTTATTTTTGAAAGAAATAGCTCAAGAAAAAAATTTTTTTTTTGTAATTAGAAAGTTTATTAATAACCTTTGTGATATTATGAAATTTAGAAAATTGCTATTTAATGCAATATCCAGATTCTTCTACAACTTGGACACAGTATGTTTTCTTGCAAGAACATACACATACAGACTGTAACTCAGTACTGGAAGAAACTGGCACTTTCAACATAAAAGAAAGCTCTATGTTACACAAGTGAGTCATAATCAGAAGCACTTATTTTCAACACCTTCTTGAAATATACACCAAAATCTCGTGCTCTGCATGCTGACAGAATGCAAGTAAGAAAAACTGAAAAAATTACTTCCTGTACTAAAAAAACAAACAAACAAAACAAAAACCCAAACCAAACAAAAAAACCCCCCAAAAAACCCCAAAACAAACAAAAAAAACCCCACCCAAAAAACCAAAACCAAAAAAATCCCCTAAAATCCAAAACAACAACAAAAACCCCCCACAAACAAACAAACAAAAAAGCCACCCCAAAACCCCCACAAAAAACCACACACAAATGTTCCCAAATATTTCCTGCAGACCTCAGTATCTGCCCATTATAAAATGGAAAATTTCCCACTACATACTAAATGAAGTGATGGTCACGGGTTGTTTCCTTAAAAATATTTGGCAAAATGAAGACATATAAGAGAGGAAAAAATGTCCAAGTAGAAAAGCTGGGGGTTTTTTATTCAGTAATCTGCAATGACTTTTTAAGGCCACTAAAACACTCCAGAAAACAAAAAAGGTAAAAGTCAAGGAAGATAAGATGCTTGTTCTGCAGCTTGAAATTTCATGTGTTTAGAAACACGCACATAAAATGCCTCACCACCACTTTAATTGCATCTTTGCTCTCTAAGGTTCAAGGACATCAATATCTTCCCGTAACCTCCCTCAAAAGCAGCACCAGCGAAAAATCACAAGAATGCAAGTGTTGTGCTCCCCATGGAAGCTAGCTTATCTCATAAGGTGATGGTAAAGAGACTCTTGACTGTTATCCAAGAAAGAGAATACCTGCCACAACTCAAAAAGAGGCAGCAAAAAGTTGCATCAACTTCACATGAGAACTCAGTCACTGCTCTTCTCCAGCAGGGAAGACGCTCCGTAACAGCCCTGCCCTTAATACGGCCGCTGTTCACACAGCTGAGAAAAGACTGGTTGACTCAAGAACCTCACACTTTGTCTTTTAATGTGAAAGAGGTGTCTCAACAGAAGCATTCTCTTACCCCAAAAGTAGTAATTTAATACTCTAGTAGGCATACAAAGACCACAGGAGCTTTGTTATGACACTGGACTTTCAAAGTTTTCCTAGCTCCCTTCCCCCAGACCCCGCAGTGCTTACTTCACCTGTTTCACCTTTTCCACCCTTCCAGGTCCCTGTTGTATAAACATTTCTCTGCACAGCACCGTTGGGTCACTACACCTTTTGTCCTCTATGGCAAAACCAGAGTTTCAGAAACAACATCAGACATTTCATTAGAACAGTGAATTCTGAAAGACAAGGAAAGAGGCACAGCAGCCAACTACAAGCGTTTTTCCTAACAATATAAAGCATTAAGTTTAGAGGACACAACGAAGCTCTCATAAGGCTAGAGTACTTTTTGCTCATATTAAGAATTTCAATGAACCTGGTCATTTATGTCTTTTGTTCAGTGTGAATGATACCTGAACAGAAGCATTCTCTTTCCAACCTCACTTTATCACATAACTATTACTTTTTATGAAATACTTGAGAAGTTGTGAAATTTCTTGAGAATTTATGTATCTGATTAAAACAGTAACAAGATAGAATACAAACAAAAAAGAAAATATAGTTTACTAGTGGGGAACAATCTTCCAGAAATGAATAGATAGACACAACCCAACTTCAGAAGCTATCCAGGCTCAAAGTCTCCTAACTTCCGTGGAAAGAAACTGCAATAGTAGTATCATAAAACTGATGTATTTTAGTATTAATAATAGTAGATGTCTACACACACATTATCTTGCTCTGTATTTAACTGTTGCCATCCACACCTTGAATTTAGTAAGACTGAACAACTGCTGATACAAAAGCATGGTGAAGAGAATCATACTACTTCCAAGTCAACAATGAGCCTCATCAGTTCCTACATGGAAAGCCAGGGGAGGAAAAGATTCTGAAGTAGTTTATCTTGCATTGAAAAACGAAAGGTAACTTGATAACTCACATGTTCCCAAATTCTGTTAGCTAAAATTGACTAGGAAGACAGAAAGAATTTAAAGAATATTTTTCTATAAACCCCAACAAAAATCATCTTGTCTGATTATGCTACATTTCAGGACAATCTTCAAAGATTTTACTTAGTAGGTTAGAGCATCTACATTTAGGTAAGACTGAAGATCTAAATTTCATTTAGTATTTTTGAAAGAAAACCCAAGAAGTTACCTTTATTTCCTTCCTCACCTGCCCAAAAGAGACTCTCTCTACCCCCTCAAACACACACTATGCTATTTTTCTCAGTACCATGGCATATTCCTGACATTGAAAATCAGAAACACACTTCAGTCCAGATCTGCAAAAGCCTTTCCCAGTCCTATCTTCATTTTCTTTTAAGAACAGAATGTCATCACATTCAACTTTAACAACAGGGCTGTCCACCAGGGACTAGGATAAGGTCAAATTCATTTCCAGTTGTCATCAGAACCAGGATATGAATTAAGCCTCCAAAAACGTATTAGCTGAGGAACATACACAGCCCTCTTAAAGGTTGCTCTCCCTCCCCCTCAGCTACAAGCATGGATTTATAAAAAGAGAAACCTCTACAGGCACAACAGGTTGGACATAATGAAGCACTGTTTCTATAGTCCTCTAGGTACCAACTTGAAAGGATGCTTCGCTAGTAGCAATGATTGGAGAACACTTCTCCAGAGACCAAAGAAAAAGTAATTCAATTTCAGTTGGTGAAAACTAGTATCTAGGAATGGCTGTTTTATAGACATTCTTTTTAGCTTCATATTACAGAAATGAATCAAGACTATATTAATTCAAGAAAAGTCTTATTACCAAAAAACAAAGAACTTCCTTCTGTTACTCACAATGAACTCCCCTAGCTTTCTGATTAGCACAAAAAGCAAACAGATAGCAAGCTATTTTAATGCTGCTGTTTCTTTTCTTACTGCTCCATAAACAATGGAAAAGGGGAAAAATTTGAAGCATCTTATAAAACAGAGTTCAGGAATCCAGACTCAGAAAAAACTCAGACTAAAAAAAGATAGCAAGTAATATCCAAGACAGGTAACATGATGCAGTGTTCCAAGTTAGGCCTGTGAGCCCTTCTTTCGTATTATCATCGTCCACCTGAAAAAAAGGTTGTTTTCCAATACAGCAGAAAGGCAAAGAATTTGAGACTTGCCTAAAAGGTAAAAAAGCAGAAAAAATTTTACCCAGCTTCATTCCACTGAGGCAAGACAATGGATGATATTCCAGTGGAAAAAAAAAAAGATAATAAAAAAAATCCCACTCCCCCACCTTTCCCTAATCTAAGAGGGAAAAAGAGTACTCCTGTAGGAGTTGACTAGGAGTCATACCACTACAGTTCTCAGCTGAGGGAATAAAAAAAACCAAACAAACAAGGAAAAAAAACCTCTTTGTCTTTGAGGCAGGCCAGATAACTGTGCATTGCATATCTAATTCACACTAACAGTCTCCAGTTAAACAAGTCAGATTTTAAGCAAGACCTAAGCAGTGAGATTACTACAAATACAGCATGAAGAGACAGCATCATGTATTCACTGTACCGTAAATCAGAGGCCAAGTGTTTGATCATTACCTCAACCATTTGTTTGGTTGGTTTTTGGTTGGTTTGGGGTTTTTTTTCCCTTCAGGAATCCAAATGAAATATATTCCCTACTTTTACACTATTTTGTACTTACTGCTGGTAGTAGAGACTGCATGTTCTGGTTGGAGTCAGCTATAGTGGCTAGGTAAACCAAGTTTGTATGCAGCATCTGCTGGTATCTATCAAAATAAACAAAGCAAAACAAATCTTAATTCACAACTACAGTAACATCAGAATTTACTCTAATTCCACATATGTACAGAAAGCTACCGATGTAAAACAAGAGACTTACAAGAGTACCATTACTACGAATCTTAAGCCTTTTCCCTCACACTTATCTATTATCCAATCTTTCCTAATGCCTCCATCAAATCTGTGCCTATCTCTACTACTGTCCTGCTATGAAAAATATCTAAAGCTGGGTGATACTGTTCTCATCTGTTTCACTTCCTGCCTTAAACTAAATCACTAGAAGACATATAGGGAGTGTGTTTGTGTCTGGTGTAATTTCCATCACAAACACTAAAGAAAGAGAGCTTTTTATTATGCCCCCATATTCAAGATATCATAGATTTATGTGAATTGTGACCACATTTCATCAGGACCCTGAGCTTTGAAAGTTTGCTATGGAATAATTTTTCTGCTAGAGAACCACAGTCCTGATTCTCAGTATCTAGCCCACAGTCACAAAAATAACCTTGAACGCTGGAGCAGATTACAAGTACATAAATATAGGCCTGCAAACAAAAGTAGACCCTTAAACCAAAAGCACCTATTATTTATGTACCCACTCCTATTCCCAGACTACCAGTTCTCTTGGCAAGGGACTAAGATGTCCTATCTGTCCCTATTTGCCTGATTACATGGGTGCCATGATCATCTCATGCCAGAAAAGGGTAATGGGAAAATAACACCCCTTAACAATTCACTCCTTCTATAGTTCTCTCAGATCACTCTCCAAAGGCCCCACTAGAGGCAAGTCCATGTTGGATATTTTGGCAACCCAAACTTTTAAGAGAAGCCTGTTTGCTCTTGGGCAAGTGAAAAGCAGGTAGTTTTCAAACATGCCATCAGGAAGCAGAAAGGTCCATTCTCCTACATGATTTTGAGAATTTTTCAAACAAAACTACCTCTTTCCAACAATGCAACTATGATAGAGAGGGAAAAGATCTTTGTTATACAGTCCTAGTTTTTATGAGCATCATCATCATGACATCGACTTGCGGTAGGCAAGTTGCAACATTTCAGTGACAGAAGTGATACCCATACAGCAAACAACCCCCCCCCACACATAAATTTTAAGTACAGTACATGTAGCAATACTTTTCTCTTCTTCACAGCACAGTTCGCCTGAAAGGTAAGCTAAACAAATCAAGAATGGTCATCCAGATGGAAATTCACCCAGTCCACAGTAGATATGGATTAAGGTCTTACTGAGAGCATTCAGAAGTCTTTCCTTTGTTCTGATAGTCCATTATACACTGAATAAGATGGTTGTTTTCATCCAACATCTGAAACAATAAAGAAGAAGTTTGGAGTAAATTTCATGTTCTTTGTGGAAAGAAACTGAAGGTAAGTTTGAGTCTTGAGTCTTGCTCCTTGTCTTAGTTTTTAAAAGCAACAAAAAAAGGTTGTTATCCAGAAAATTCTACTTCACCAATTATTTATAGAACACTGTTTTGCTCCCATTTCCCCCCTCTGATTAGTTTTAGAGGTTTTGGCTTAAGGGTTTCACAGCACTACTCTCAGCAGCTACATTTGTGAAGCATCCTGTTCAAATACCTACGCCGATTCTGCACCAAGTTCTTCAAAAGTTTTAAGTTTTCTGCATTCCTTCATTTGATTGCTAACAAGAAATTCACTTAAAAATCTATGCCCCAAGTTTCCCTTCTCCTTCTAAAGCCTACAGCTTCTTACAAATTTAATTTAAAAAGGCACTGAAATTGTTATTGATGAAAATTGAGCTGACCAGATTTGTTCAAAGCAAATGCGCTGGAAAGCTAGGCCACATTTACATGGAGAATCTCTAACCAAGCTGCATTTTATAAATATTTGGTATAATGGTGTTACGGTTTAGGAACGGTATTCCCCAATTTAGTGTTGCCACTGAAACACTCCAAACCGTGCACCCCTCTCCCCTCTGGTGGGGTGGAGGGGAGAACTGGAGGTACAAAAGGTTAAGATCACCAGCTGAGATAGGAATAATTTACTGGAAACAGCACTGAGATAAGAAGTAAACAGTAACACCAAAAATACTAATAATGGAGGGTACAAGAGAGGCAAACGATTCCCAAACAGGTGCTCACCACATGGAACCCCTGACAATACCTGACCAACACCACACTATGTGACCCCTTCCCCCCATCCCCAGAAAATGAAGTGAGGTGCTACAAAATAACCTCCGGTTCCACACCAGGACCCCTCCTGGCTACTGCAAAAATTAATCCTGTGGTGGCCAGACACAGGACAAATGGGCACAATAAATCTATTACACTTCAGAAGTGTCCATGAAAATGAACACCTATTAATTAATTTTCTGACCAAAAAAGAGTAGTTCTAAAAATCATGGAAAATGGCCAATTTCACAACTTTCTACAAAAAGTTCATGAAGTCAAAAGTGTTTCAAGCTCTGTAAATAGGAAAAAAAAGCATAACCTGGTCTCCTAGAGTGAATATGCCCACACTCATCTTCCTAGCTCAGGCTCTGCACTCTGATCAGGCAAGATTCAGCAGAGCCATGGCTAATCTGAGCCACCAGCCAAGTTATCCAAGTCAACTGAATGAAATGGAAAATTTACTGCCAAACAAAAAATTGCGCGTCAATTTACTCCTTTGTTTTCTCTCACTGGAAAGCTAGTTTAGATCCTTTACCCAGCTGCTTAATTTCACAAAACTAGCAGAATCTTAAACATCCCACGGATCCTCTCCTTCTTCTAAACATGGTTGAAACTAGCCATGACTAGGCTCATCCTTCCAAAAGGAAGGCACAACATCATTATACAATCTTTATTTCCCTAACAAATTCTACAGGGAGGGGAAAAAAAGAGGTACTGACACTTTTTTTCCTACCTAATCCAGCTCTACTGTGAAAAGAGTATGGAGCCAGAAACCTAATGCAGTCCACTCAGGACTTCTATCCATGTAAGAACGAGCCAGCCAGCCAAGTTTTCTTAAACTCTAACCAGTAATTCACCAGAATAGACTAGAATGATCCCAGTGCAAGTCTTTTGCCTGAAACTGCTAGATCTGGAAATGCATTCATTAAGCACTAAACACACACATAACCGCAGTATTTTCAGCTACTGTGTGAGCCTCACACAGGGAAGAGAGAAAACAGGCAGAGCTACAACTGCACTCTCTGAAGCGGATCACAAACCCACTGCTACACTGGCACATGACACATGTACTAACTTTTAAGTTTTATAAGAAACACAGTGGCCATTTTCACCAGAAAAAAAAAAAAAAGGAAAAAAATGAGACAATACCTTTGATACCAAAGTCTAATAGAGCACTTGCAAAGGAAGCTGTGAATCAAGGCTCTCTTTAGAATATCTCCCACAGTCCTGAGGAAAGCAGCAGATTCTTAAGGCTTATCAAGTAGACCTTGAGACTGCCCATTAGATGGTTGCACTCTTCACTACAGCCATGTAAGCTGGACCTCTTGGGGAGGAAGGGATGGGAGGGGGATAGGAATGCTAGGGCTAAGAGGAAAGGGAACAAGAAGGAATGTAACTGTATCCTAGATGGGGCTGCAGACAACTGTTTAATACAAGTTTAACTGAGAGTATGATGACAGAAGATTCAAACAAAGATTATAAACATCTACCATCAAAAGAGAATTTAGTTTCCAGATGGATGAAGATACCTTCGGGGCTTCCAACAGCTTATGTACATTACAAAACTTCTTCAGCTTTAACACTAGGATTTTGCCAGCACACCACCACCGAACTAATGGTTTGACTACAGCAGAAAAAAAACTTAATCGTCTGTATTCCCATGGGCACCTCAGTGACCTTAAGTCTCTACTGACTACCTTTGTGCAGATTTCCACCCAGTAGATATGTATTTTTCATCTACAATTCCCAAGCACTGACTTCTCCTACAGTACCCTGGAGGTCCCCATTACAACTCCGGGGTCTTCTCTGAGGTCCCTATCGCTGCAACATCTACTTTGGTGAGGCTCTAATTCTTTACTAAATCAGAGGTTAGCTCTATCTACCCAAAAGACTCCTCTACATAAGGAGCTGGCAGCAATCTGAAATCCGTTTGATCCACGGCCATCCACACCAATGATAGTACGAGTCTTCAGTAAAGTTTCCAAATACCACACAGTTAGCAGTGAATTTGAACATGCTCCTTTGTTGCTGCTGACACAAAACACTGTGGATTATTATAAATCCTGTACGTGCTTCTTCTTTCATCGCTTTAGCGAGTTAACTTGCTCCCTCCCACAAAAGCTTAAGTGGAGTCGTCCGGAGCCGCTGTCATTGGCTCCGACCGCAATATTCTTCTTCAATCACACCTAAGGTTCAGTGGGAGGCCGCCTTAACTACCAGGCCGACCAAGTTTGGGAACTGGAGCCGCCGCCTACCCCGCAGCGCCCGGAGTCAGGCACAGGGTCTGGAACAAGCCGGCTGCGGTCCCACTGTCAGGGCCCCCCCGCAGGAAGGACTTACTCGACTCCTCCACTCGCAGGCCGAGTCCTCTCCGGTTAATTCAGGCCCGCGGGGGCAACCGGGGCAGCCCAAGTGGAGGAAATAAAATGAGGGCTGGAGAGGCCCAGGGACATCGCCCGTCCCCGCCCTGCGCCTCCCGCCGGCCCCGGGACTCTCCAACAAGTGTCCAAGCGCAGAGAGAGGGGCCGAGCCTCGGGCACAGCGAGTGCGGCCCGGCCGCCTCCCTTCCCCGCCGGGGCCTCGGCGCTCCGGGCCGCAGCCGCCGCCGCCCCCGTTCCCCGCGCGGCAGGAAGCGGCAGCNGTTTCTTGCAGCCCCCGGGGCCGCCCGGGCCGGGCCCTCCTCCTCGCGCCCTCCTCACCTTCTGGATGGCGGCCGGCGTGATCTCGCCCTTGCCCCGCTGCCTCGGGGCCGCGAACGCCACCGACATGTCTGGCGGGTGCCGGGAGGCTCCGCGTCCGCCTCCGCTCCCGCCCGTTCGCGCGCGCGCCCCGTGGACCCAGCAGTGGAGGCGATCCGGGAAGAACGCGGCGCGCGGGGGGGCGGGGGCGCGCGCCCGGTGGGACGGCCCATCCCCATCCCGCCGGGGGAAGGCGTTAAGGGGGATCGGCGGCTCCTCCCTGCTTTTCCCCCTGGCGAGGGGGCGCCTCGATGAGACCGTGGCCGCCCCGCACGGCCCGAACAGAAAAACGGGACCGACAGCCGACGCTGAGCCGCTTCGAACGTGCCCCCCACACAGAGCCTTGTCACGCGCCCTTCTTGGCTACCCCCTTCCCCTCCGCCACCTTGGTACATTCCTACCCGACCCGCCTCATAGCAGGGAAGTGGTACGGCCGGCTGGAGGGGGAGGGTAATAATGCTGTGGCGCGCACGTTGCAGGGGAGACGCTCGGGTTGTCCCGGGCGCCAGTCTCTGCTTCCCCCTCTGCCCAGCGCCGCAGTTGGTTGCACCCGGGCAGCCCGCTCTGGCGGTGGCGCGTGGTGGGGCGGGACGGGAGACGGGGAAGGGAAGCGCTGGGAGGTGTGGGGTCTGGAGCATCTCTCGTGAGGGGAGGCTGCAGGAGCTGGCCGCGTTAGTTTAGAGAAGAGACGATTCACTAATGCATATAAACATATCACAGCCGAGTGCCAAGGGAGTGGTGCCCAGCGACAGGACAAGGACCAATAGCCATAAACTTAAGAAGTTTCCACTTCAACACGAGGAAGGACTTCTTTACATGAAGGGTGGCAGAGCACTGGAACAGGCTGCCCAGGGGCGTGGGGCGGCTTTCCGCGATGAGCTGGGCGGCGGCGGCTTCCCTGCTGTGAGAGTGAAACAGAGCAAGAAGCAGCTCCGGCTGCCACATTAAATATAAATTACAGAGGCTGAAAGTGCTGAAACCAGCCTTGATTTGTTTCGGTGCAGCCAATGGAGGGAATCTCGGTGTCGCCAAAGAGCCTCATGAACAAGTTTGCAAAGTCTAAGACAATTTTTGGAAAAATGAAGAGTTGCAACGGGTAATTGATACAGGGACATTGAAAGTCCCCAACCAAAGCATTTCAAACCTGCTTTTTCCTGGGCACATCCATTGCGCAGCCTGTGTGCATTCCAGTGCCACGCTGCCGGCTGTGGGTACAGAATTCCTTGCCTTTTGCCAACGGATGCCCGCTGTTGCAGCTGGCAGAGGTGTGTGTGCTGCCGTGGCTGGCAGGACACTCACTGCCCGGTGACAGGGTACCGAGCCCGTGCCACAGGACGTGAACCTTGGTCCTCACTCACTGCTTGCTCCGCTTCTCAGCTGGCCCTGGCGCTTCCGTCCAGCCCTAGCCGGCCCTTTTGGTTACAGCGCACATTTGTCAGTGGCATCCATGGCCACCCCGTGGCTGTGCAGCTGCTTCCCAGCTGGCATGCTCTCTCCTCAGACTGTGTCTAGGCTGGCTCCTGTCCCCAGCCCCACGACGATTACTCTTGCTGGCTCTGCTGTCCGAGAGTGTGCTGCGTCTGCCCATCACCCCCTGCTTTTTTCCCTTGACAGCCAGTTCCCGGGCTGCTGGCTCCAAGCTGTTGTTGCATTCCTACAGCATCCTGCTCCCCAAGGGCTCACCACCTGGGCCTGATGCTCTCTGTTACCAGAATGGCACTTCTGCCCTGTCTCTTCAGATTAGACAGGACCCTGAGTTGATGTTAATCTGGTTTGCTTTTCTCCGGGAAATATCTGTGGCTCAATGCTTGCTCTGTAGGTTATGCTAAGATGGAGCAATGCCAGCATGTCCATTACTCTCTGTTTCTAACCATTTCACTCATCACTGTGGTCCATTTTTTGGACTATTTTGGTCCATTTTTTTCTGTCTCCTACGCACTTCTTCATCATCATCATCATCATCATCATCATCATCACTATAATACTTGTAGGAAACCAAAAGTAAAAAAAGGAAGGGCTGAGGAAACCCTTTTTTTCTAACGTTGATATGCTTCATGGTGATTCATGGTTATTATTACATGGTCTTGGAGTGAACTCAGTAACTGTTGTAGTACCTGTGTGTTCAAATTGGCACTTTTTTAGTTACTACAAACAGCAGCAAAGAACCCTACGAATGAAGAATGCGTGATGGCCATGGCCATATCAGTGTGTAATCTGAACCAACCATCTCCTACCCAGTTAGTAACAGAATTATGAAGACTTATTTTTTTAGCATATACTTGTCCCTGGAGAACTGGTGAGGTGTCTGAAAGTGTCCCAAGGCTGAAGGCATAGCAAACATGTTCCCATGAGATACACTGAGAATGCCACAAAATGTTTCTCCACAAGTATGACATCTAGATATCATG
This sequence comes from Edolisoma coerulescens, assembly GCA_013397115.1. Lineage (NCBI taxonomy): Eukaryota > Metazoa > Chordata > Aves > Passeriformes > Campephagidae > Edolisoma > Edolisoma coerulescens. The sequence goes on along the minus strand of VWZW01006976.1, from coordinate 215,401 downwards.
CTCTGGTTGCCCAACCACTGCGTATAAAGTATTTTGCACTGGGGTGTCTTGGTGGTCTCAGTGTTTGAGACAATGTGGGTTAGATGCCAGCCACGTAAACACTGCTCTTAGGATCTGAATGTTTCATTTTGTTCTTCTACACTTTCAGGTTGGCTTTGGGTTGAGAAAAAAAAAAATAGGCTTGTGGGATGCCACAGGTGAGGAGGAACCTTAAAGTGAAAGGACTAATTTCCCATTGTATTTCCCCAAATGGTCCAAACTAAATATGTGAATTTTTATACTACATTCCTATTTTCGTGCAAAATACAGGAGAACAGTGTTTGGAATTCAACTCTGTCAGTTTTTAGAGGGAAGATATAAGATCATTCATTCATAGTCATTAAAAATATCTCCTTTGCCTCATTTTGTCAGAGGATTAAATAAAATCCTTTTTTTTTGCCATTTGTGATGTCTTTTCATTCATGTGTTTAACATTTTGGACCTCCAGATTCATAAATAGCAACAAATCTAACGAAACATTGAAAAAAGCGAGTCTGCAGCTCTGGTTTTTTACCATGCAAAAGGAAATTCACATTCAAAATCAACATTTAAATAATGGCACAGATGCATACAAGCAGGGAAATAAATAGCTACAATGGAAATGTGCCACATGTCTCAGAACACATAACCACAACAGGGTGTCTCTTTTATGACTTCCTTAATGCACTGCAATATGCCTAGATATCAAAGGACATATGGTATATTTTCCCTTTAATTGCACATTTCTTTGCTCTTGTGAGTTACTCACAACCTTAACATTATTTAATTGTAATTTAGATGCATAAATCTCAGTCATCATCAAGAGTTTCAAATGCAAATATGTTGCAATGAGATCTTGCTTCCACCTCTATTCCAACTTTTGTCAGTGTAGTCTTTTTTTTGTTGTTATGTCCATTTGAGTATGCCATATATTTTGGAGAGAGAAGAATGCAGACAGAGGAGGATCAGTCCTTTTCTGAAAGACTTTTTCCTATGTTTCCAACTCATATTTCTTAGTACCAAGTTGTTTTCTGCCACTTTTATTATCTGAATTTCCACAGAGTCATGGACATTTCCATCCACAAGAAGGCAAATACAGAATGATGATTCAGCAACATTTTCAAATGTACATTTAAAATTTAAAAAAAATTAGACGTAGTATTTATGAAGCTATATATATAGGAAAGAGGACAGCAAAGAGTTTTATGGTAGTAGCACTTGCTTAAAAACCTTCCTGACTAAAGGTCTTGGTATGAAAGTTAAGAATTATTCCTTTGAGCCAGGTGTTTCTTAGACAAAGCTTTTAAAATCTTTTTTGGTGAGAACATCTAATTTTGTGCACTCACTTCAACTGACAGAAACCCACACACTTTCTTTGCTATAGTAAGGATGATACCTCAGAATCTACTGCTGATAGATAGGACAATGGTGAATTTGAGCCTCTTTTTCAGGGTAGACTACTTTTTCATCTTCAAATTTAAAAAAAAATAGGGGGTATTTATACTGGCGTTTTGTAACATCAACAGTACCATCAGGTAACAGAGCAGGTCCCAAGGAAGAAGGGTCTTTCGGTAGATGAAAAGGAAGATGGCAAAAGGAAAAAATGCCATTTTTGGTGTAGCATTTCTTTACCAACTGAACTTGGTGATCTCGTAACTTCTCTGGGATTTTCTACATGCCCAGTCTCTGTGTTAATTCATCTTGTGGCAAAATGAAGCCTGCACCTGAAGGTCTGCCTATGTAAATGGTTGATGTTCAAATTCTGTTTATTTGAAACCCAGTAACTTGTTATCAAAATAGACAACAATGTCAGAGTGGTTTTTAGTGTAAATGGTGCTTTTTGCTAGCTGAAAGAGATGAAACTAACAGAATAAATTTGTCTTGAATTTATTCTGCCAGCTTCTTGCCTGGGTTTTTCTTCCCCAATTTTGTCATTTCTATTCTGCATTGGCTATTGTATGGAATAGTAATAAAAAGTAGCACCTGAAATGCAAGCCTGTATGTTCCTGTATAAAATTAAGTACTCAAACAGCACTGCACGCTACAAGGGTATTGGTAGCTCTGGCATATTCCAGAGAGGCAATAACAAATGCAGAAAAAAAAATCATAGGGATGCTAAACTTTTATTCTACTACTTGTCACTTTAGTCTGCAAATATAAATATTTAGAATAAAGAAGCTCACAGCAGGTTCAGCAGTTTCCACTAATGGGAGTAAGTGCAATATCTGCAATATCTGAGAAAATCTTTCCATGTCCTGATTTTATTCTTCAAAAGGGAATCTCCAGCTACTAGGAACATATGCTATTAATAAAAAAATAGCAGAACATCTAATCTAAGCCTACTTAGAGCTGAAAATTCCTCAAGTAGTCTTAGAGGTTAATATTTTATTTTAAGGCACAGAAGCAAAGTGCTACAGTTCACTAACTTCTTCATTTTTTGAATGTTGAAAGCAAAGCAGAAAAGACAAACATGAGAAGGCACTGCCAAGCCAGGCTGAAGAAAAGGCAGCAATGATCTTGATGATCGCTGAACTTTCATATCTGCTAAAAGGCAACACATTTGCAGTGGAGAGTCATACTGTTCTTCTGGGGACTCTCACTTCTGCATCACCTGCCTTATCTCCTGCATCTACCTTCTGAAGGGTCATGACCATGAAGGACAGAGGAGATGACTGAACAACTAGAGGGCAGTACTTCCACCTTGTCACTATTCCAATCAAGATCCTGAGGGATTATAGAAAGTGCAAATTATGTTGAGTGCAATTTCCTTTCGGACAGTCTGATCCCGTGTGATAAAGAAGACCCCCCTCATTCTTCTGGCAGCGCTCTTTCCAGTGCTGTCCAAGAGCTCTTGGTCTTTGTGACAAGGGCACATTGCTGGCTTACACCCACCTTGTCCATTAGGGCTCCCAGGTACTTTTTGCAAAGTCATTCCTCAGCATGAGCTGCTGCGTGGAGTTGGTCCTCCCCAGGTACAGGACTTTGCTCTTCCCTTTGTTGAACTTCATAAGGTTCATGTCTGACTATTTCTTCAACCCACTGAGGTCATCCAAGAGCGATGGTGTATCAACAACTCCCACTCTTGGAACATCTGTGAACTTGCTGAGGGTCCAATTCCCTGCTGTCATCCAGGTCAGAAATGAAGAAGTTGAACAGACTGGCCTCAGTAGTGACTCCTGGGATGTATCTCCGTTGACTGGCCTCCAGCTGGACTCCATGCTGCTCATCACAACTCTGTAAAAGCGATGGTTCAGCTGATATTCATACACCTCGCTCATGTAGTCTGTTCTTCACCAGTTTGCCTGTGAGACTGTACGGGAGATAATGCCTAAAGACTTAACTAAGGTTGACATGAGGAAGATATCCCCTCTCTGCATGCTCAGACGGTGTCTCTGTATTCCTCCAGATTGCCTGTCCTTGCTTCCACCTCTGCTACACTGCATTTTTATGTTTGGGTTTTGTCAGGAGCTCCTTGCTCATGTTCATCCATGCAGACTCCTTGCATCTATGCATGTGTGTTTCTTTTCCAGAAGGAGCAAAAAGGAAGAGAAGGAAGATGCTTTGTGTGGGTACAGTCTGTGAGAAGAGTGTCCTCAGGGTGGAGGAGCTCTGCTGTGAAAAACAGGAGACCGCATCCATGGGGAGAATCTGGCCTGTAGGGACCACGGCTGCTGGATATACCACTGAGGAAAGCAGGTGTGCAACTGTTCCAGGCAGGCAAAATGGTGACAAAATGTGTGAGTATTCCCCTGGCATGCCAGGTGTCTTCCTGCCTGCCCAGAAGGATCTTCCATCCATATTCACAGGAGCAGGCACACCAAAAGGTGGTGGGAAGGTTGAGGTTCAGGAGAAGCAGGGCGCAGGCACCAATTCACTTTAATTACAGTGTCCAGAGTTGGTGTTTCCAAAGTAGGAACTGTAGGCCTGCATCTTAAAACGACGGCAACAAGGGATGTATCCTAGAAATAAGTAAACTGTCTCTGAACTACCCTACAAATAGGAATTGACTGCAATTTTCTATAAGCAACAGAGAAAAAATAGTAACTGTGTTGATTTCTAGTATTTAAGGGATGTAGCAATGCTTTTTACCACTCTCTTTTCCTTTTATTCAGAAATTTTAAAGCATGCCTCTCATACAAAAAGATACTTTAAAAAAATGTTATCACATGATTGCAATATATTGTTTTGCAAGTAAAATAGCAATATATCTTACTATTAAGTCAGTCTGAAAATCAAGGTGAATTTGCTCTTGGTATCAGTAAGAAAAATTCTATGTTAAAAGACTAATTAGAAGCCTTGCTGATGGGAGTGTGGGCCATAATAATACTTATGCCTCTTTTGTATTGATTCTATAGGAATAAAAACTGAGGGTTTTTTTCTAGATTATAACCTTCATTATTAAATACTACTAGTCTTCTAGTAATGACAAAATGTGCTTTTGTGTAATTTTCTAAATACGTTCACAGTCTAGCTATTAGTGTGTATATATTTTTGCAGGAATGAGGTAGTATTGCTCAAATAAATTCATTATGCCATTTTCTAAATGCTCCATTCTTTCTTAGTCATTCCAAGTGGGCCTTTGATTTTGCCATACATGATGCATCATTTGTCCCTGCTGGTTTAGCTAGTGAGAATAATTCAGTTTGGAATAATTCTCTTTTGTGGGATTCAATGTTTATGTATTTATTGAAAGTGCCAAGCATAGATTTTTTTTTTTCTTTATGTTTGTCTTTCTCAGAATTCTTCATAGTATTTGGTCAGCATCAACTTGGAAAGTTGTTTAGATATTTTCAAGGAAAATAAATTATAACCCATGAATGAAGAATTGAGGTAACTTTGCTCTCTGGAGAAAGGAAACAAAAAAATTAAATTTATCAGAAATTATGACAAGGAGAACCAAGTGGAAGAGAGAGTGGTGAAATCTGGTGAAGAGAAGCAGATTAAACCTCCTATGTTTATTGATATTTATTGGTTCAGACCAAATTTTTCTAAGCAATGTAATGAATTGTAAGTCTAGAACAGAGGACAAAATTTTAATGGATTGACAATGTAACATGAAATTGTCTATGAAAACTTTTTGCTGGCATAATTTTAAATGGAAGTTTTATGAGCTCTGAAACAAGTACAATTGACGGCTAGATTGTCTGTACCTATTAGTTTGGACTTTTGAAAAGAGCAAACATTTTATATTAGAAGTATGAAATCATAGTCTGTTATTCTTCCTAAATGACCAAAATATCAGCTTATGTCTTTTAAAATAAAATACAGTGTTCTACATTTATGCATGTAATATTTTACCCTCTGTGTGCTTTATATAAAATAGTCACAGAAACTGTAAAGTTCGATGTTGATTGTGATGTGCCAAAGCTCTGGTCATAAGTAAATGACAAGGAGAATATTTATCATAAGAAAGTTGTGTAAAAAAGGGATGAGTTTTGTATGTAGTGTAATAAAAGAGCTTTTCTTTCTTGAGTGCTGGATAAGAAGATACATTTCTGCCAGGAAAGAACTACATGTGTTCCTGTAAGCCCTCTTTTACATCAGTTTGTTAATGTTGGTAGAACATCTTTGAGGAAGACTGACTAAGCAAGGGAGGGCTTGCCTGTGTTGTATTTCAGTCATGCTTGAGATGTTCAGCTCAAAATCCTTGTTTATTTATCACTGATCCTATCATTCATTTAATTTTTTCAGTCCATTGTCAGATCTGACACAGTGCTGGTCAGTTTTCTTTTTTCATTTATTTGCATCTTCTAAGAGAAAGGAGAAAGTGCTGAGTTTCAAACACTGAGAAAGCCACAAAGTTCTTATCTGCTCTTGAGATGTTGCCTCTAACATCCGTTCCATTAGTCTCTCTCAGAAGTTTTCAAAGCAGCAGTCTTCACCTTTCTTTCTTTCTGCCTGTGACTATAAAAGGAGCTTCTCATAAATGTCTCTAGTACATCTGCTTCATCCCCACCAAAATACCTATGAAACCAGTGACAGCGTTGAAGTTACAGTCTGGCATTATCTTACAGCTCAGTAAACCTCAGCTTGTTTTTCCTTCAGTCCCCTCTACACTTGTGTTCCCACTCTGTCTCCTGTGCCATCACTTTTACTTGTCTGATCACGTAGTTTAAGATGTTTAAGGAAGCTAAATTGGCAGAAAAACAACTGCCTTTCTTTAAAAGCGCTCTTCTGCCTGTTCAGTTTCACAGATTGGGAGCAGATGAGTTTCAATGTCAATGCAAGGGAAGATGATTCACGGGGCAGAAGAGTGGGGCAGCTTTACCCTTCTTTGTCAGCAGTTAACTTTTAGATCATCTTATCCATGACTGCACCTACAAACAGTGAATATACTGAGAATGCTACTTACCACATTGATCTGTGCTGACTTGCTGTCTGCCTGGGCTCTCAGTTCTGTAACCACCTTATTTCCTTTCTTTTCTACTTGGTTGTAAGCCTTTTGTTCCAGGGGCTGCCTATCTGTACTGTATTTGTAAACCACAACTTTTGCAACTTCAAAACTTTTTGCTGTGATGCTTACCATACCTCAGAATTTTTCCTTCTTAACAGGTGTCAGACGTTATTATTATTTCTAATTTGGGGATGATGACACAGCCTCCACATAACTGTTTGCCAATGTCCTTGTGAAAAGACTTATTATTACAACATCTCCTCTGCATAACATAAATAAATATTGGGGATAAGAAAAATTTATCCTTATTTAACAGGATGGAATTTGAGGGCTGAATACAGCTGTGTTGGGTACACGGAAACAAAAATGTCACCAAGCTTCAAGAGGGAAGAACTGTGAGGAGAATGTATGCTCTGGTTGATCACATCTGTTTGGCTTTTGCACGTATTACTACCAGTTATTGCACCACAATACGTTGCCTTGCAAGTATATGGTACATAGGAGACCTTTAAAATTAAATTTATGAAGATTGAATTTATGAAGATAATTGAATAACTATGAATTTATGAAGAATATTGTGAAGATGGACACTATGGTTTGGGAGATTGGTACTAGGACATGAAGGCTTCTACACAACTGTATTGAATATAGCTAAGGGATTCTTATGGGGCCAGTGGGAATAATTTTGATTTTTCAAAATTAGTGGTCCATTTTTTTTTAAAATCATCTTTTAGGTGTCTGTTTGCATCTTGGCATTAGGAACAAGCCACTTGGATAGCAGAAGTTGCTCTTTACTAATTCCAACGGTAATAGGTGGACTGAAAGGGACAAAAAAGGCTAACTTATAGATCAAATTCATCAAAACAAATGAGGCTGATACTGGAAATATTTCTGGAGACTTTGAAGACAACTTTGGGCTTAAATCTCTGCTGCCATCCTCCTTCCCTGCCCTAGATGCTACCTCTTGATGTGTCAATCTCATAAAAGAGACCCCTCTTCCAAACATATATAAGCCAACATTTTTGAACATTTGCCTCCACAAGGAATATTGTCATTCAGAGGAGGACTGAATGAAAGCAAAACTGCATGAAAGCTCACCATGTTGTTAGCAGAAATGCCTAGAGCATACATGTCATCTCGCTGTACAGTTCCATATGACCACTAAGCCAACTGGTCAGTGCTAGCTGCCCACCACAAAGCAAAGGTCTTACCCCAGGCTGTGCTCTCCCACTGACCCTTTAGTGCTGGCCTTGCTGCCTGGCTGGGGTGTGATAAACCAGGCTGGAAGCCCTGCGGAGACAGAAGCCAGGAAAACCAGAGAAGGTTTCTTGCAGTGTCTCACCCAGGGTGAGGTGAGAGCCAGCAGAGACTCAGAAGAAGGGGAAGCAATTCAAAGAGCAAAGCCACGGCACTGACTTAGATCAGTCTAAACTCTCAGATTAGTGTGTGCTACTGGGTGGTGGCAGAGTTACTTGCCAACACAAGTGGTGGTGTTTAACTTTGCAGTTTTCTACTCTTCTATACTGTGATGTGCCCATCACCCCTTCTTGGTTTCCAGTCCTGCTGGGACCTGCCTGTACTTGCCTCTTATGCCCTAGTTTTTACCTCAAGAGTGTAGTTAATTGCATTACTGTTCATGTTCTCTGCTTGATTCCCAGAAGACAGAAAGCAGGGAAGCCCGAGCTCCCATCTGCTTTTCCCATCCTCTGAATATACTTTTTTTTTTTTCACTGTAAACATTGCGGGACACCTTTCTTGCCATTCTCATTTTAATTTCGAGAAAATGCTGATGGAACCTTGTCTGCAAGACTGGTGGAGGTGTGTTGGCGGTTGGACCACCAGGGATGCCGTCACTTGACAAGGTCATGGCACAGGTGAAAATGGTCATAATCAGCTCCTCAGTAAACCCAGGTGAAGCTTCTGCCTACCTTCTGCATCTCTAAATGAATAAATGCTACTGACGGGTTTTTTTTAGTGGTATTATATTAGAATTTTTTTTTATTATTAAACTGCAGAGAGAGAAAGATTATCATTGAACCACTAAAAATATTTATTCTCTAGATAATGCAAGAACAGAAAACACAGCACTAGAAGCTAGTCTTGCACACCAGACCATGGGGATACTCTTCAATTCACCAGGAAGCTGATAGCAATTTAGATGCTAAAAACTGGAAAAGTTTGGAATTCCATTTGAGAGAAACCCTGTGCATGCCTTTTTTCCCTTCTCTGATGTAAAGAAATATGTACCAAACTTTGGCAGTTCTTTCCAATGGAGCTTCTTGGCTGTTTTTGTATAAACCCCCGCCAAACTCAGCCATGGCATTCCTAAAATGCTCAATATAGACCTACGTGGGTTGGTGAAATGGTCTGCATCCCAGCTAACTTAGAATGCTTCTACCATGGACAGAATCTGAGTTCCTTCAACTATTGCTCACAGGAGGGTGTTAAAGGTATTGAAATTTTTGTCCTTTCCACAGCTGTCAATCAGAAGTGGTTTTGGCAAACAAGAGTTGCCAGAATAGTTTATGTAAAGAAAAAGACCTGTGTGGCATGAAAATAGTTGAGAACTGCTGTTCTCATGTATTTATGTTCCTGGATACCCTACAATGAAGTCCTGAAAGTAGCAGAGTCTACCTAGGAGCTGCGAGGGGAAATTGTTGACCTCGCAGACAGGGCCTCTTTCCTTCATGAAAATGCAAAATACTTGGTAAATATACTTGTTTTAATGATTTCTTTGTGTGCTACACTGTGAAATCTGGTGGAAAAAACATTGAACTTGCTATAATAAGGAGAAAACAGCCATCCCACGTATGTATTAATGACTCTATAGGAAACAATTAAATAAATGGTATGCAAAATCTTCTCACAAAAATTATTCCAGGTGACACCTGTGCATTCAACTTGATGTATGAAATCTCCCCTAACATCTGGTGGTACAGTGTTAGGTGACTTTTGTAGTGTCTCTGTAGATTGATAGTGCTGGGAGCTATAATGGTTGCTGCTGATTTATAATAGTGTAAGACACTGTTGGGAACATTTCATGCAGGAAGCAGTGTAGGAAGGTGTATGGCAACATGCTACTTGTGTGGGTTGTATAAGACATTATCATTGTCTTTGAAAATGATGAAAATTATAGCAGTGTTTTATCCTGCAGTGATCCTTATCACAGTGTTTCTGACATGTTGTGGTCCCTTTGTAGCTTAATAGCTTCTGTTTCTATCACAAGTGGAAAATACAGGCTTTATAGTATATACAAAAATTTGCATTAAAAATATTATCAGAATGCAGTATTCTCATTTTTTATAATAGTTACTGTAATACTACCTCTACGAAGTCTTGCCAGCAGGTTAAAGGAAGGCAATGTTTCCTCTCTGCTCAGCACTGGTGAGGCCACACCTGGAGTGCTGCGTTCAGTTCTGGGCTCCCCAGTACAAGAGAGAGATGGATGTACTGGGGAGAGTCCAGCGAAGGGCCCCAAGGATGGTGAAAGGACTGGAGCATCTCACCTATGAGGAAAGGCTGAGAGGGTTGGGACTGCTCAGCCTGGAGAGGAGAAGGCTCAGGCAGATAAAGTCAGTGTCTATAAATACCTGATGGGAGGGTGCAAAGAGTGCCAGTGGTGCTCAGTGACAAGACCAGAGGTAACGGGCTCAAACTGAAACGCAGGAAGTTATGTTCAACATCAGGATTTTTTTTTGTTTTACTATGAGGGTGATGGAGCACCAGAGGGTATTGCCTGTCTCTAGGTAATTAGCGTAATCTAGGTAATCTAGCGGTTACTTCCGCTCGAGTAACAAATTTTAACAAGTGTGTACTTTGAAATTCAGCAGGCTTTTTCTCTCTCCCAATACGATAGTACAGCAAGTGACTGTGACTTGCATGTTTCGGAAACAGCACAGAAAAAGCAGGGAAGGGAGCAACATGTAAATGCATTTTCCCAAATGTTTCAAGAGGGCAAATAATTCATTTGCGTTACATTAATGCTTTTGACATTAGACTAATTTTCAGTTTTAACATTTGTTCAAAGTTTAAAATACCCCTCTTTCCCCCTTCAAATATGAGAACAGTGTGAAGGAGGGAATAGGAAGGGAAAAAATCTTCATATTTTTATTAATGACCAGAAGAAAAAAAAGATAAATCCAGGTATTCTTTGCATTTTTAATTTTTGATCAAGTAAAGCAGTTTCTTTGAAATATCCATGGAACCAAAATAAGGAAACAAGACTGCAGTTTCAGGTTCAAAAATCATTATCTTTCCATGCTTTTATGCTCTTTGTGTATTAAGGGTGAATCAAATTATGAATTCCTGGTGGAAGACCAGTAGTTCAGCTAAAAAACATGCACCTGCTTAATCCAAGATGATACACGAGCATAGGGAGGTGGAAATTAAACACACCCATCCAACAGTAGTTTTCTACGTGATACTTGTGAGGATAAGGGAAAACAAGGACACAACCTTGTCATTGGAAGGAAAGTACATCATTTGCCCTGATGAAACTGATTTGCTATGTCCTTTTCCCAGTCAGCACTGGGGTTTTTGGTTTGGGTTTATGTTTCTTTTCTTTCTTTTTTTTTTTTTTTCCCAAGACAAAAAGTAACTGTGCTGTAGGTTTATTTTCTCAATAAATTTGGAATAATCACCAGAGTGTTAATTCTTGAGTGTTCTGTTTTCTTTTAGAAAGAAAAATTTCTTATAGTTGCCTAACTATGAGTTTATTAAATGCTGAAAAATACAATTAAATACAGTACATATTCTTAAATTTTGAAAAGTGCCTGATGGAATATAGTTCTGGCTGGTATCTGAATTTGTTTTAAACTAGGGCACAGTGTGAAAGAACAGGAAGATATCCTATATGCCTCAATGAAATTCCAGTCTCTGTTTTAAGGAGGTAAGTGAACGCCAACACCAGTTTTAATTTGTCTGCAGATGGACTTCAGATTTTACTGGAGTAGTCTGTGTTACAGCTTTTGCTCAGACATACTGTGGCCGGTGTTAAGTGATGGGAAGGGGATGCAGCTCCATTTAGCCCATTTGGTAACTCCATTTTTGGTTGTCAGGGGTCTTTTAATTGGCCTTCATCTGATTATGCCTGTTTGCATTGTTTTGAAATGCTTTACAATATTTAGCTGCACTGTTTTTCCTGGGAATGTAACTAAATAGATTGGAGCATCACAATTGGAAATCCGTGGCATTAATCATTTTGTTTTACTCAGGTTTTTAATGCAAAAGATATTGAAATGCAAATTACAGAAGCAGATAAGGGGAAAAGATTTAAGGTCACAGAACAATTGTGACAGCATAATGTTTCTGAAGCTCTAAGAGGCAGTAATGGTCCACAGTGGACAGAGTTGCTGAATGAACTTGTTTCTCTCTATGCTGAGTTTTGTAGTTTTCCTGAAACATGATGGAGCTAGAGTTGTGCTACTCCCAATGTTTGTTATATGTAAAGAGGCATATATTTACCGATTTTTTCCTTGCACATATATTTACCACAAAAAAATTACTGACGTGTTTTCCACAAGCTGGTGATTGGCCTCGGTTACTGGTGGTACAGGATATGTAAAATCTGTCAGAACCTCTTTTTTTTCTCCTTTTTATTGTTATTTTTGCAAATAGGATAATTACTGCTCAGTGGTACCATGAGTCCAGTAAAGATCTTATTTGTGTTGTGTTTCATTTACTAAGTGTTGCAATGCTGTACATTATTCATGAGCAATATCAATAAATAAATAAAATAGCAACGTCACTTTACATAATGCTGTATTATTATAGGACACTGCAGCTTCAGTGATAAAACTCCTTTCTTTTAGTGAGTTTTATTGGATAGCAAGTTATATCCAGTACAACTTCTTGGTATTGTTCTGTAATTCTTAAAATGTTAAGTCTGAGATCAATTGGTTTTACTCTCTTCTGTTTCATTGAGAAGATATTTGTGCCCAATGGCCAAGCTTTAATACTGTGGATCTCTTTTGTAGAGGCATTTTTACCGTACCTGTTTCCTGTTACTGCATATTTTCAGCTACATGTCTATTGCTCATGCCCATTCCTCCCTTCTTTTTCCCTTTGTTCACTTAGTTTTCTGATTTACCTCTCTCACTTAGAGCCAAGCTTGTGAGGTGTGTGTGCTTTCCAGACCTTCCCACCTCATCAGACCAGTTCTAGCTGAACATGAGCCAGCTGTGCCCAGGTGGCCAAGAAGGCCAGTGGCACCCTGGCCTGTATCAGCAATAGTGTGGCCAGCAGGACCAGGGCAGGGATTGTCCCCTTGTACTCGGCACTGGTGAGGCCTCACCTCGAGTGCTGTGTCCAGTTCAGGGCCCCTCAACTCAGGAAGGACCCTGAGGGGCTGGAGCGTGTCCAGGGAAGGGCAACGGAGCTGGGGAAGGCTCTGGAGCACAAGTTGTTTGGGGAATGGCTATGGGAGTTGGGGGTGTTTAGTTTGGAGAAGAGGAGGCTGAGGGATGCCCTTATCTCTCTCTACAACTACCCTGAAAGGAGGGTGTAGCCAGGTGAGAGTTGATCTCTTCTCCCAAGTAACAAGCGATAGGACAAGAGGAAATGGCCTCAGATTGTGCCAGGGGAGGTTTAGATTTGAGATAAGGAAAAATTTCTTCACTGAAAGGGCTGTTGAGCATTGGAACAGGCTGCCCAGGGAAGCGGTTAAGTCACAATCCCTGGAGGTATTGAAACGACCTGTATGTGTGGTACTGAGGGATATGGTTTAGTGATTGACTTGGCAGTGCAGCAGCTTGGGGTTCCTCAAATCAGCTGGCACTGCAGGTGCACGGCCAGACAGGAATTCCTCTGCTGGGACTTCACATGCCTCGCTGTTAGCTGTCTTGCTATTAGTAGCTCAGTATAGTCAACCAAGCTTTATGTCTTGTAACAGGATAGAAGTATATGCCCAATTCTTTTATTATACGTTTCTGTTGTACTTTTAAATGTTTTATAAGGTTTTAAAGCTGCAGGGTACTGTACCTCATGGAACAAAGACTTTGACTTATGCAAATATGTATATACATTGTGACCTGAATATCTGAAAGAAAGAGGCACCTCCATAAAAAGATCTTTAGTCAAGACAGAAAAAACAGGGCAGACTGCAACTCTGACTATAAACAAACAAACTAAAAAATCTACTCAAATTGCAACCAAAATGCAGGTGTGGTTACTGTTGATATTAAATAGTTATCTGTGATTTTACTTGGTTGTTTTAATTAGTAAATAAATACGCATTTGCAACTCTTATTCCCTTACTTAGTCTTTTTGGTCATGTATTCTATTCCTGCATTTCCAACTAAGAGAAAATAAAGGATCATGGACAGACAAAAAACACTTGAAGCATATTAGATAGATTTTACAGAGTTATAGGAAGCTGAAACCATTGTTGTTGACTTAAGATCTATGGACTTAAAAAGGTCTGTCTTCAGAAGAGTTAAGGCCTGCTGTGTGGACAAAAATTTTGGAGGGTGGGTAGCTTTATGGAGGGTGGTTTGTGTTTTAAATATGCTATTTGAAAGCCTCCAGAAAGCTTAGAACAGCACAGACTGATTCAGTGCGCACTGTGAAGGTCTCAGTTGTGGGAAACAGGTTATGCAGAGCAAACTATGGGCAGTATCTATATAACCTAATAGCTCCTGGGAAGGAAATCTGAGCTGCTGTTTGCTGTAATGCTTTCCTGTGCCTGGAAGGTAGAGAACGTACTTCCTTATGAATGTCAGATGAGCCCATTCATGGGTTATTTGAAGTAGTGAAACAGGTCAGTTTGCCAAGGCCAGGTGTTCATGGAAGGAACAGCTAGATGTATCTTCGGCTGACTTTGAAAAGTAGTTACCACACTTAGCAGTATCCCCTGGACAAGGTCTTGGGGTAAAAAAGAGTGTAGACAAGAATGATGACTTAATTCAGAGTTTTTCAGTGTATGGGGGTTTTTGCGATGGTCTCATTTACCCAAGATTATAGAGATTTTTAAAAACCCCAAAGCTCCAGGTAATGACAAAAGTAACTTCCTTATATGTGCTGTAACCTGTTCAGTTAAGAAAAATAGCTTTCAAGTTCCAGATTACTTTTTCCTTTTTATTCTGAATGATTCTTTGCATTTCTCTTAACTTTGTTAATAACGACTGAGTACTGGGCCTCTATGATAACACATTTTTCCAGTGTGGAAAAAGGACTCTTCCTGTTATTTCCTGTGCAGTTTCATAGAATGATGGGTGCTTCTGCTTTGTTTACAGAGGACACTTATGGCACTTTAACTTTTTAATTTTTTTAAAGATATCCATGTTTCTAAATCTTCTGGGCTTTGTTCACTGGGCTATAGGGGTTTTTTTTCCTCTTTATTATAATTGCGCTATGCCTTTTCTTGTAGTGCATTTCATATTGCTTTCTTTGCTCCTTGATTCATGTATTTCTTTCTCTCACTATGCTGTATTTTCTGCTTCCTATTTTCACACACTGCTGTGCTTTGCAGCTTTAATGCATCTATTTCTGTTGTCTTCAGCTGTTTCTTTTTGCCTCTTTCAGATATGCTCCTGAACATTTGCATGGGGGTCTCAGAGATTCCCTCAAAAGTTCAATGGCCTCAAGAAGATAAAAACTTGGCTTTCAGTAAGAAGCCAACTCCACTCTTCCTGAAGTCCAAGAACAATAGACACGATGCCTTGCTTTGCATCTTCTTCCCTTCTGCCATCAGTCACTGCTGGTCTTTGCTGAAACTGAAGTTTCCCTATCTCCTGGTCTCTTGTGCTTCCTTAGGCATGCAGTTGGTAACTCACCGTCCCCCGGTTGTTACTTGGTGTGTGTAACACAGCTTCATATGCATAAGAAGTGATGTAATTTGGTCAGACTTGGCAGAGCTGTAAAAGGTACAGAGGATGCTCCCTCTTGTGTTACCACCTCTTCTTTTTCACCATTTTCCTAGCTTGCTCTGACACTTGGAAACGGTGATCATTGCTGCTGCCACCTCTTTGAGATTTTGGGCTGATTTGTTCTGGAATAGGATAGGTATGGTGAGAGGTGAGCAATTTCTCTTCTCTAACTGTTTCTGTTGCTGCTGACAGCAATATAAAGCAGCAACACTGTGGAATCAAGCAAGGTTGTTACCTGAAATGGTTAAAAAGAGGAGCGTTTCCCTTTCTTGTCTAAATTTCTATCTGAAAAACATAGTTGCAAGAGAAGTTTAATACAAGAGTAATTATTTTTTTCTCCTAATGTATTTTGGACTTTGTGCTTTTTGTACCACTTTAATGAACCGTACAACAGGCCCTGGGTTTTGTAATTGCTTATGTTGTGCTCAACTTGGGCAGATATAAGCAATACCCCTTAAATTTTATGGGTAAAATAAAAGCACGTGCAAAAACATGCTTCAGAATGTATCGAAATTTAGCCCAAACTTGGCTATGATACACAACGACCTCAAAGCAGAATTACTGAAGGTCATGGTGAGTTCCCTATCACACGTGAAAAAACTTTCAGTTATATTCTGAGATTTGTTTTTAGAGCTGCGTTGTGTGTATTCCGTCTGGATTACACTTGCTTTACAAGGGAGACCGAGTTCCACGTCCTCCCTCAGCCTTTCTTCAAGTCGAGCACCGGGCATGAAGGTCAAACGGGACAATTCTGTCCCCGTCATCCTTACAGGTCCGTGCTGCTTTCGCCGTCTCGGCCCGTCAGCCAGTTCCTATCAAGACACGGCGAACCCTCACGCTTGCCGGAGCTGCTTTTGTTTTGAATGGAAGCCCCAAGGACACCTGCAGCCCAGGTGCAGCCGGGGGTGGTCTGGCGCAGGTAGGCGGGCCGGAGGCTGGCACGGCGGGAGGAGCAGCTCTGCCGCGGCCACCCACGCGTCACCCCCTCCCGGGGCTCCGGCTGCGTCCCCCTCCGGCCGCCCGCGCTCTCTGCACTGCCGCCAACTTCAACGCGGCACAAGCGCTGCGGTCCGCATGGCTCCATAAACACGGGCGGGCCCAGCGGGGCGGTGGGGTCGGGCCGGGCGCCGCCGCAGTAGGACGCGCTGGCGGCGTGGGACCGCCCTTCTTCTCCCTTTCCCTCCCCGCCCGTCCCCTCCCTCCCGCCGCCGGCAGGGGAGGCCGGGCCGGCCGGGCCCACGTGCGCGGCGCCCGGGAGCCGGGGGAGCGGCGCTGCCATGTGTTTCCGCGGGAGAGCCGCCGGCCGGGGC